>OZ024904.1:18184990-18422490 GCA_964017125.1 Flabesymbios commensalis | reverse complement strand
AACCTTAACAATAAGTGATGAATTTTAACATTAGTGTTTTGAACAATATCAGAGAAAAGGCTAGACATATTTATAAATAATGTTAAAATAAAAGGATCATTTTACGACAGAGTTTGCTAAATTTGTGTCAAAAGACACTACCATGTCGGGCCTAAATATGCATGAGCGCATGTTTCAATAATATGTTATTATATTTATCATTTTATTTCATTTTCATATTCATATAAAAAATACTAGTATTATACGAAACTCGAATAGAACGAGGGACGACAATTACAGAAAATATATGTGGAACTAGAAAACACAAAAGAGAAAATATCACAAATAGATATGTAATCATATCGACATGAGTACAAAATGATACTTCGTTATAGTGATCTAGTAATTATAAGTAGAAGTAATGTGACGAATTAATCAACTTACACTGCTAAACACGATTACAGTCGTTTTAAATCAATTTTATTAGCTTTCTAATAATATTATTGGGAATCAAATTAATGTTTGAGCATGAAGATTTCTAAATGTTTGGTCTCAAATAAAGCAAATATGAGTAGATTTTTACCCATTTGAAGTTGTGGGCCCCTGTGGACACAACTTTGCGTGAGTTAACATTTAAATTATTTAATTTAGCGATTGAATGGTTAAATTAATGAGACGAATTATCAATGAAAATTTATAGATTAGAGACAATTTGGGCGAATTAGAATAAATGATATGTGTATATAATCAAACAAGGTAAAGCCGAACGACGTCGTTAAAAATATATTAATGGTATTAATTACTAAAATATATAAAGTAATATATTACTCTGTATTTCTTGCAGATTGAATACGTTATCCGTGTAACGCTGGAGGACATCAATGACAACCCGCCTGTCTTCCAGAGATTGCCTTATGAGGTCGCGATAGACGAGGTGAGTCATTAACCCTTACAACACTGAAATATTTTTGTATAAACCGTGGGGACCAAAGGGTTTTTTTTCAATTTGAAAATATTAAAAATGTCTAAGTTAGCTGTTTCTGATTCGTTTGAATACCTATGTTATGGGTCTACGCCCATTACAAATATTTCAATTCTTACAATGCGGGGATCGACTTTAGACGTCAGTATCTGACGTCTACACATTATGGACTATGATCACTAGAAATAGTTTCACCCTTACAGTGCGGGGATCGACTTTAGACGTCAGAGTCTGACGTCCCCGTCAGAGTCTGACGTTACCAGTAACCACGCCATACAGTTAAACGGTATATCATAGAAAAGCTGATATACATATATGGACCTCTATTTGACCCTACGCTGTCCCAATGTTGATAGTTAATGATTGATGCAATGTGCAGCACTTTAACTGCCAAGTTATTTCATCAGAATTTAACCCCACTTGAAGTTGTGTCTCGCTGACGCAATCCACAAATTAAAAAAAATGGTAAACATTATTTAGATGTGACAAAATGGAGGTCCAATATTTTGAAATTTTGTTGATTGATGTCACGTTTTATCTTTAACATGTTCAAAAGCTAGTATTTACTGTGGTTAATAATGGAAAAACCCACGAATATAATCGGGACCGGTGGTTAAAGTGTTAAAACACCAGATGAGTGGATAAATCATGGCTTTTAAGTTTTCATGGTTGGTGGATTAATTCGTGAATTTCCAGCTTGCAACTGGGGAATGAAGATAAATATTTCAGATATTTTCCTATGTTTTCAGCTTGCACCTGTTGGGACCACCCTGGCTGTTACTATATCAACCACAGACAAAGATTCCGGAGACAATGCTGATGTATTCTACGGCATCGTACCCACAATAGACGAAGAGGTAAACCTATCTCTAGATAGTTTTCTAAACTGTTGCATTAAATTTAAATTTGAAACTGTAATTTTACCTGTCTATTTTATCTATCGTCAAACGAATTTAAAATGTACTAACATTCATCAGAGAACGTTTGCGTTTCCCTTTTCCCGGTATATGTTAGACTATGCCTTATATAATTGGTGATTAAATATATTTAAATAAATTTAAAATGTGTCTCATTATATTGGGGCCTATTGAGTGTACAATGAGAAGTGATGGGTTAGTCTAAATAAAATAAGCCCTGTCCTAAAAGGCAGCGTAAAGGTCAAATATATTAATCAAATATATTAATCCATATGAATTGGCATCCGTGTGACACAGCTTCAAGTGTGTGAAGAACTCATATTGATAATTTTTGAGAATGAGAGATGCATTTGAACGGATCAAACCGAACACAAACACGGATTCCCTGGCACGGATTCCAGTTTTATCAGATTTATTCAATTTGGAAATATACTCACGCTAGCTGATTAATTCATGGAATATCAGAGGCATGATATTACGTAATATGTTCACAGTTATGTAAGATTAAAATAAATTTCCATATTAAACGGTAGCAATATATACTGTGAGCTGAAATCTATCAAATTAATCAGTTAATTTAACCATTAAACCGCTCAATTCAATAATTTAAATTTCAATCTACTTGAAGTTGTGTCTCGCTACCGCGACCCACAACTTAAAGTGAATGAAAATTACTCATATTTATTTAATTTGAGAACAACAATTTTCAAATCTTGGATGTTTAAACGCTCATATTATGTCCAATAACTGTGATTTGACTGGGTAATAAAACGATTTAAAACGATTATAGTCGCGTTCAGCGTATTTGCCCGACCACTACATTGTAAGCCGAGCCTATGGTGCTATAATCAGTCAGGTGTGACCGAGCTGTTGATTATGAGGGATCCTCATTATGATCGGATGTGTTTTAACTCCGTTAAAACTCTCGGAGCTCTACATTCTTAGCTGTGGAAAAGGCATCGGCCTTTTCCACAGCTAAGAATGTAGAGCTCCTCGGGCTTTATCCTATGCATAATGTGTTGTTTCAGGTGGACGGCAGAGAGTTTTTTACCATCCGTCTGCCCAGTAAAGGTGCGGTGACAGTGAGGCAGGTCCTGGATTACGAGCAGGTGGTCTCAGAAGGCCGGACTCATTATGTTGTCAACATATCAGCTACTGTAAGTACACACACAACCTACACTGTTGTGTCCGTATAATATATACAGCTACAACCATGCTTCGAAGAAACGAAAATATGAAAGAAATCGATGAAATATTGTGTGGCCGGTGCTTAGTTAGTCAAATAGTCAAATGGATATATCTAATTTTGATACATACAAATATGTTTCGTCATTTGAGGCTGGTAATTGTTCTAGCAGGAAAAAGACATTCAGCTGTACAAAAACAATTGTCAAATATCTTCAGTATTTCCTAAATAAAAATATTCCCATCAGATGTTTTATTGTCTATTTATATAACAGCTACATATTTGCCATGACACTTTCTTTGTAATCACAGCCATTAATACACTAGTACACTAATTAGTACATTAATAACATTATTTCTCGGTAATCCACCATTTTGGAGAGCAATAACCATAATAAAAAGGCTATTAAATAGTTATTAGTATGGCTAATTACGCTTAACGAGATTGTTGGCACAATGAGCCTTTTAAATATTAACAAGACAATATTTTATAATTAGCTAATGAGATAATTACATTGTGCACGCGATGATATTTACCTTCATTCATTCATTCATTCATTCATTCATTCATTCATTCATTCATTCATTCATTCATTCATTCATTCATTCATTCATTCATTCATTCATTCATTTATTCATTCATTCATTCATTCATTCATTCATTCATTCATTCATTCATTCATTCAATTATTCATTCATTCATTCATTCATTTATTCATTTATTCATTCATTCATTCATTCATTCATTCATTCATTCATTCATTTATTCAATCATTCATTCATTCATTCATTCATTCATTTATTCATTCATTTATTCATTCATTCATTCTTCATTCATTCATTCATTCATTCATTCATTCATTCATTCATTCATTCATTCATTCATTCATTCATTCATTCATTCATTCATTCATTCATTCATTCATTCATTTATTCATTCATTCATTCATTCATTCATTCATTTATTCATTCATTCATTCATTCATTCATTTATTCATTCATTCATTCATTCATTCATTCATTCATTCATTCATTCATTCATTCATTCATTCATTAATTCATTCATTCATTCATTCATTCATTCATTCATTCATTCATTCATTCACTCATCCATTCATTCACTCATCCATTCATCCATCTACCAATTCCTTACCAATACTGTTTATCTGCACACAGGACGGAGCTAGAAATTCTGATATTCCCGGACCTAAGACATCTTACGCCCCGTTAAGGATTACTATTCTTGATGGTGATGATCAGGGTCCTTCGTTTGACTATGAGGGCTGTACCAGAGAGGGAGAGAGGTGTGTGGGGGCTGAGTACACAGCCTCCGCCAGCCCTACTGGCGAGGGGGACGATATCACCATACGACCAGAGAGCATACTAGCCAAAGATCTAGACAGAGAAAAGAAAAGTCCAGTTATTTACAGCTTTGTCTCAGGTATGTAGGCCTAGTGTCAACCCTTGGACTGAATATTTTTCTAAAAACCATATACACACCAGAGGGGTTTTATTCAATTTGAATTCATCATAAATGTCTTAGTTAGCTCTTTCTGATTCATTTGAATACCTATCTTATGGGTCTACAAAATTACGGTCATGCATCTTTCGTGGTTGCTGTACCACGCTTGTGGAATAATTTACCTTTATAAGTTATACGGAAGCAAAATCCGTCATTTCTGGAAGTGAAGTCTTTGAATATTTTTTTTATTTAATTTAATTTGTCTGTACGACTAAGTGAGGCAGGAACATTTCGCTGACGATCATCTATATTGATTCGCCGGCCCCGATAGCTCATTCGGTCTGGTTGTGGCTCGAGACTCAGAGGTACTGGGTTCGGTACTGTGCACTATAAAGAACCCTTGAAATCATTCGAAAAGTGTAGGCCATAGTCCCGTCTTCGTTATCTCATTTAAAGTTCCACCCACTTGAAGTTGTGTCTCCCTAGCGCGACGTACAACTTCAAGCAGGTGAAAATCACTTCAAGTAGGTGAAAATCACAATATTTTTTCATTCGAGACAAAATATTGTTGAACTGTTGATGATTAAACACTCATTTTATTCTCAATAACAGTGATTTAATCGACCAATAAAACGGATTAAAATGATTATAGTCGTGTTTGGTGCTTAAAGGGTTAAAGTGACCAGAGAGACTCGTGATTCCTGAACTCATTACTAGTTTAACCCTTTGCCTGCTGATCACGACAATAGACATTTTAATCCGTTTCATTAAAACGATTAAATCACTATTATTGGGAATTAAATGATTGTTTAACCAGCAATATTTGTAAATGTTTGGTCTCAAATTAAACAAATATGAGTAGTTTTCTACTACTTGAGGTTGTGGATCGCGGTAGCGAGACACAACCTCAGGGGTTGAAAATTTAAATGAATTAACTTAGCAGGATAAAGATTGAAAACTTAAAACTGACTTCGACGGCTCGGTTTTTAAACTTCCAATATACTATAAGCAGTGTTTATCAAAGGCTTGTCGGCTTGAGATAATTATGACTGATATAATTATAACTGATACATGTAGTTACCCCAGCTAATTGGCGGCACAATGGCGGTCAATTCTACAATGCCTTCTAGTTCATGATAATCTGTTTTTCAAATATCCAAAGGCACTGTATGCCAGAAATAATTGGGCTAAATTGCAAAGATAAATATTGGGACAAAGCCAGTGATAAATCAGACATCAATCGTGTTTGTGAGATTGATGCATTGGCATAAACCTGACGTTTACGGATATAGCCTGGCTATAATTAGACATTATTTAAAGTAGTAGACGTATTGTCTAGTGTACTTCAACTGTACAAAATCCTTGTCACAGTCCCAGGAAGCGCGAGACATTAATCCAATGTTGTCAGAATAAGATTTAAAATATGTGAGCGAACAAGAAAAAGCTAAACAAACCATTTATGCTATTATTAATGTGGATATCTTTGCTTTCTATGGATAGTGCGTTAGCTTTTCCAGTCTTGCATACTATGACGAATACTTAGATAAGCTGAAGGGTTGAGAACAAGAACGTAGCCCTGGGTGTGTTCAGGTCTATCATACAGTACATTACGAGATGCTTATTCTCCTATTAACCCTTTAAGCCCTCACGATGCATTAAAGCCTCATATTATATCCCTGACACACACTTAATTTTCCTACAACTAGGGGTCTTAGAATGGAAATTTCCATGAAACTGGTTTACCAATACATGGTTATTTTCTTTTTTTTTCACCCACATCAAGTCATCTTCATCCACTACAAGTCGAGAATTGCGACAGCAATTCGCGGCTTGTAGTGGATGAAGATGATAATGCTAACTTCAGGCTTGAAAGTGTTGATCTGTTGTTCTTTACCATGTTTATATTTTCTGATATTGCTGTACTGTTCTCATAGTTCAAAAATGTGACCCGGTATCACCGTTATTTGACCAACAACACAATCGGCTTGGAGACAATTTAATGCTTGGCTACATATGGTTGGCATGGGGTGCGACTATTTATTCCATAAGCTACATGAAGCATGTGTTCTGTTCTGAGACTGGCCAGTGGCCAAGCGCCATCTTATGATGTGGCTTACAAATTGATTTACCGCCAGAGAGATATGCCACTGGTATGTAATTATAGGCATCTCTGCGCGGGAAAAATGGTCGTATTATCATAGGCTGTAGACTGGCACGACTTGTCTACAATGACAACAGCCACGGCTAATTATGGTAATTGTTCTTTCTTTCCTTATTTTTATCCTAATAAAGCAGTTATTTATTGATGTGTTTATAACAAAAAACCTGAAATGGTATAATTTCGGGGAAAACTCCTCGGATGTGCGAGAAATGGCCCACTTTATGAAACTAATGTAACCCTATCTGTATCTTTAACATGACAATATTGTTATTTTTCAGGCTATCCGGATGATTTTTCTAGATATTTTGTTATTGATCGTGGCACAGGCGAGGTCAGTCAAACAGACAATATCAACAGACTGACGTACCAGAAAATGTGGACTTACATCAAGGTGAAGAAATTAATCACTATAAATCACGAATATCGCCAAACTAATCGGGAACTTTTTTGTAATGGTGAAAACTTGCAGATTATTTGAAGAAACTATTGTTTCGAAAAATTTTCCGTTCGCTAAGTTACAGTAAATGTTCTGTTTCTTAAAATGATTGATTGTTACTATAGTAGGCTTGTGGTAGTAGTATTTTGGAGAGTCCATGTATTCGTAAACATGTTAAAATGCAGGCATGTTTGCGGTCCAAGTCTGGTGTTCTACCCCCGACCAATCGTGGAGTGGCTCAGTCTGTCACATAACGAGATTGACCAATCACGACCGTCATTCAGTAGTTATTTAAATTAGGGTGTAGAATACCATCCTAGAACCCATGTTGCTGAGAATTTTTTAAAAACTCGTTACAATAAATCGATCATGTATGACGACCTGAACATACAGCAGACCACAAATGTAAATATACAGTTTTCTATATATGTGTACATTGCTGAAAAAATACGGTTATTTTAAAGGTGATCTATCACCTCTTATATGGTATGAGTAATTACGTCCTTATATGGGGTGATTGGCCAGAGGGTCACATGATAGCCATTCACCCCAAATAAGGAAACACTTGTGCCCCATCTTGTGGCGACTTTGATTTATTTGTCACAAATTTATTCATACTATATAAGGGGTGATATGTCACCTTTAAATATTAGATCATTTTCTTTAATATTCCAGGCAGAGGAGACATCGGGTAGTCAGCGCTTTGAGATTGCCAAGCTGACCATCACGGTGGAGACGACAAACCTGTATGCTCCAGTGTTGACCAGCTCCCTGGAGAGCTTTGATGTGGAGCTGTTTGTGGCTGAGAACTCTCAGAAGAGTACCCTGGTGACAGATGAGGACGGTGAGGCCCTACAGATACTGGCCTCAGATCAGGATCAGGTGAGATGGACAAGGTGTAAGGGGGGGGGGCATCCCACTAACCAATGAGCTGATTTTAAATTGCTCTCTATACGTTTTATTTCGACGAATATGCCATAATTTAATGAAATTAACGCGATGACACAGTTTAATAACGCGAAAAGGGCAGTGATGTCAAAATGTTTAAAACTGTTTTTTAGTTGATATAATAGCCGTATCCTTTCTGTTTCAATAGCTGAAAGACTTTTTGAAACATCTGTATTACTGTTTTGTTTTATGATTTTTGAGTGCATCTTACTAAGCAACCTAACTTTGATCTTATCTGAGCATTCTCTCTCCAAAGTTAGGATGTTTATACCTTGATATGATCCATCGTATGCTGCACTCTAGAACATCACAAAAGGCTCATATACTTCTATGACCCCAAGGTTGTTCTAGTGGACTATAACACGTGTGCTCCGTTTGCTATATGCCAAATATAACCTAAAAAATTACACAATTTAGAACACTGGAAAGTCATCAGAATTTAATGTGGAAAATGCAGACAGGGTGCAATTCAATATCAGCAGATCACGTGGCTGTGAGATTTGTGTCGCGCTTGTAATCAACAGGAAGAGGGATATACATTTATATTGCCATCACGTTATCTGGTAATAGGTTTTCCGCAATTTGACAACAATTCGTTCTATTATTTTATATCTCAGGAATTGCTTGGTAGATTACAGCCATATTGCACACAGGTGACCTATGGAATCCCCGAATGTGCTAGCCAGGGTTTAATTTACCGGTTGTCAGCAACTCGTTTTTTCGACGGTATGTCGGAAAACCGTACGACGGAAGAGATTATGCTGCTCTGCAAAGCCAAAAGGCAGTATCCGCTTACTTTACAAATAAACAGATACTGCATTTTGGCTTTGCACGGCAGTATGCTACCATATTTTAAATTGATGAGCCACAACCTTTTTATAATTTATGTGGTTTGTAGTCAAATTAACATGTAATTTTCGTAGCATTTCGTACATGGCTGGTACATACTAACCAAAACGTGGATGTTTTGTAAATATTAATTGGAAAATATTGTGCTGATTGATATCATATTGTACCAAGCGGACCTCTTGGGCTCTAGGGCTGGATATATCGTGTTTACTTTCGATTGCATGCAACATATTTGTATGGCTTTGTCCACACATTTGCATATGACATAGGGTCAAATATATAGACAATATTCAACTACCATCTTGAGTTGTAGTTATTATCACAACAGTTTGTGTGATCTTGCACACGTTTTTGTTGACTTGAATGATTCGGTGATATATACATTATGTACTAAATTCAAGCCATTGGCTACATACCATACACAGTGATAGGTTTTGCTGTCAGGAATATATTTTAAATTATTTGGTATGGTGTAAACATCCACCCCCCAACAAACAAAAAACATTGACCCAATGTCGCTTCAATGTTGACGTCAGTCCAACATTGAGCCAACGTTGGGTAAACGTCTCTGTAGAATCACAGACTTTTTAGCTCGCCCGAGGGGGTGATAGTTGAATGAGTTTGTGGTATGCTGTACGTGTTTAACAATCTATTAGTGATGGTGAGGAACGAGTAAGTGTTAAAACTACCCGGCAGCGGTACAGGCGAGGAATTCAAAGAAAAAATAAGAGACACTGGGCCAATGTTGTTGCAATGCTGTTCCAACGTCGCAGATGTTGGCACCGCATTGCCACAAAGGTGGGTTTATGTGAATATATGAATATTGCTTTACGTCGCTTTCTGCACAATCATGGCAATATCGCGACAGAAGGAAGCCGGAAGCCGGTACTATGCCCTACTCTTATTTCGAATGACTTCAAGGGTTCTTTATAGTGCACAGTACCATAGGCAGCACTGTACACTCCATGCCTTTGAACAGTTTGGAACACTGTTTGTGCACAGTCCATGCCTTTGAACAGTTTGGAGCACTGTAATGCACAGCCACAGCCACGATGACAAATATCCGTCCCGACCGGGATTCGAACCTGGTACCCTCATGTGACAAGCCCCAGTCGATACGAATGAGCCACTGGGGCCGGCTACGTTGGGTTTATATTTTGTTTGTCTCAGATGATGTCACCTGAATTCCATCTTCCTAAATGCTGCCTCAATCACTTGCCCTTCAAGCACAGCGGCACGACTCCCCCCTGTTGAAATGGAACAGCCCTGTTTAGTCAAAAGAGCTATAAAGGCTCATTTGACTAAGCAGGGCTGTTTCATTTCTAGAGGGGGTTTCATGCTCCTGTGCCTTCAAATACCATTTTCACATGCACCACATCGCGTATTTTGAATCAAATTCATGGGAGTCATAATAGTCGGTTATATCATAAAATCAACAATTTATATTCACCTTGGAATGGGAATTGCTTCACTTTCCCATTCCAAGATGAATGGAAATAAGAGTAACTAACTAGTCTAGGTGCTATCAGGGTTAAAACGTTGGCCCAGCGCAGCTCCATCGTGTCTCCAACAGGTCTATTTTTATGAGGCCACAGGCTTTGTGTGATGACAGACATCAAAGCACTATTCCATGGCGCTATGCACTTGACCTGTTGTACTTAATGAGATAGAATATCAAGAAAACGATATACAATTAGGACAAATTCTTTACAAATGAGGCTCTTAAAGGCTGTTGCTTGTATACATATTGTTTTCTTTTTTTAAGGGCATCGATATATCCAGTTGTCAAGATTTTCGTAAATACTAGGAATAACATGTATCCCTAATTTTGCACTCCATAGCTATAATTTGAGGAAAAAAGTAGTGTTTAATATAATGCCATCGTATTATTGATATTGCTATTAGTAGACGTTGTTATAATAGTTTAGCTCAAAAACGGTTAAAAAGGGTCGTTAAAACAAACAACGTGTGAAAGATATATTTATAATATAATAAAACCATAAGCCTATCACTTGTAGAATTACCATAAAACTTCAAAAAATCAGCAAAAATGGAACTCTTTCAACTGGTTATTTCTTGCACATATTTCTTTAAATTACAGAGATTTACATTTTACAGAATGTCGAGAAACATTGGCATTAGACATTGAATAGAGTTTGTGAAAATATTAATCAGTGCAATTGGGGTGTACATCAGTCAATTGTCAATTTATTATCGCTTTTATATGGTTATAAAATGGCTATGGAACTCGTCACAATGTATTTTACAATCGTCATGTGTGCAGAGAAGTTATTTGGTGAATACTACTGTTCGACTGAAAACAGCCGTAACTTCTTCCTTGAAGAGTAAGCACTTACCGCTGTTTGCCTTCGCATGGCAGTTTAGAGAGATGTAGACTATTTGCACTGCGTGCCACAAAATGTGACAAGCTCTCATTCAGACAGGATGTACAATAAATGGGTACATGTAAGTCATTTAGGGTCAGTGGCGAGAATGTGCGCTACTTCCCAAGTAACAGTCACACTAGAAGCTGGCTCAATGCCGGTACAATGATATACCGATCTCTCGAACATCGCGCCAATTTTGGTACTTACTCTGGAAATATGCCATCACCCGTTGTCCTTCAATAAATCGTGTGTATGTAAAAATGACACTTTGTAGAATCCAAAGTGTCGTGTGTGCTACTCATTTGAGTGTCACTTATGACATCTTGGCTGCTAGGGACAATGTAGAAATCGTTTTTTTCTCGGCATAGGAATCACGATATTATAATCATAAATTAAATGTGAAGCTTAACTTTATTTCTCATAATATAAAACTGATTGTTTTTTGTATGTATTTTTATATAAAAGTTGTGATACCGCATTCTAAAACCATTCAACCGACATTTGGTGGATCACAAAGGAATAGAGGTTGTATTTTCCCAGTACTCGTGCTCGGCATGTAGCCAGTACACTACTCTGCAAAGCTAAAGGGCAGTATCTGCTTACTTGTTAAGTAAGCAGATACTGCCATTTAGCTTTGCACGGCAGTGATAACAGTCACGCCTATGGTGCAGCCGACCCGCTCCAATGAACACTAAACTGGAATCTGTTCAATCTCAAATTACTCAAACCATGAGGATTATAACCCCTCTGTCTACAGTGATACCTGATAATCAGGTTTATCTGACCGTTTGAGCACCAAACCGAACTATAATAGATTTTTATCATTTCTATTGTCATATAGAGGTGAAATATATCCTTAATTGGCGAAAAGGTAAAGTTTAGGTTTCAAATTTCACAAATATGAGTAATTTTCTTTCCCTTGAAGCTGTGTCTCGCGGTATATAGTGGGTCAAAATTTAAATTATTTAGCCTGGCACTCAAAGGGCTAACTATAGATAACCTTGTTATTGTTATAGGAATATCGAGTTCTGGCAGTAGGAACCTTTAGTATCTAAGATCGTTTAAAGCGTGGATATTCGGAACGCGGTCTAGGTATATTTGCCAAAATATTAATCAAATAATAAAACAGTTTATGTTTCTCATTATTCTATTTATTGTATTTATTTGAAGAAAGATATACGATTCGTATGTGATACTGATACTTTATCTGCGGCTCATCATACCGTGAAGAAACTATTAACCTGATCATTTTACATGCCCTCTTTTCTGATTTTTGCAATTGGGCCGGGGTATCAATTGTTGAATTTTAAAATTGTATTTATTATGTACGATGTTATATGACACATGTCAATATAATAAACAAAATATATTTATATTTATATTTTTCCTATGGGCTATAGTTATTGGGGTACTGATTAAACAAAATTGTTGATTCCTGGCAATTATTGCTTGCAATTAGTCAAGTGCAGCAGTAATCTCTAAACACAATCCTCCAATCTGAGAACATAATTTCACATATGTCATCTCTGGAGCGTAAAGACATACGTATGAGTCTAAGATCATTATCTATCTCCCTGGTGTAGGTGGGTACACGACAGACACGGTGATAAATACTTTTAAAAAATGTCTCTCCTACTACACAACATACCAGGAAAATACCTTTCAAAATTACAGCGTGTCATAAACATTGTCCAGCCAGGACAGTCACTACAGTCAGGGCGCCACGCTTTATTCACTCCACCCCTATATAGCAAAGTCATTGCCCTATTGCATTGGCTTCCAGTTGAATTCCGCATCCAGTTTAAAATAATTTACGCACATTTGCTAAGATCTTTTGATGCCAACACACTTTACGTTCCCCAAATAAAAACAAAGAACGACTCGAGGCTTCTGCTGCAGTTCCTACCCTCTGGAATTCATCACCTATTATTGTTATAAGAACATCACGGGGATCATAATGTGAATGGACAAATATTGACTTGATTTGGCTTTTCCACCCTAGCACCTTTACCGCCGGCACTCTGTAGACGACCTTGCTTATGGACACTTCTTGAAATTCGTTTTTGGATTGTCGCGCCTCTGAGCTCGGTTCTCTGATGAGTAGGGCGTTATAGAAGTATTTTAATTTAATTTAACAAGCACGAGTGATTTTCTCCCACTAAAAATTGTGATTTGCCAAATGTTAATTACGCTAACATTACTATAGGAACATATTTCTGTCAGGCGTGCGTGAGTCAGACCTGACAAGACAGACTGACTGACAATGACAGGGATGTATTCAGACATAGGTGGGGGGGGGGGGGGGCAATGTGGTTTACTCCAAAAAGTGGCGAATTGTCGGGGCTTCTTCAGGGAGATCTTGGTCTCTTGCCTCGAAATAATTGACATTAAACCTTTAAGGGGTAAAGTTTTAGTTTTACTATCTTTGTTTAACCAGAAACTGTAATTCTTAACGCAAATTCATCTGCAATTGTATGAAAGCATTGCTAGCTTGATACAAGATTATTGAATAGGACTGTGAGAATATGATATATGACGATCAAAAATCCCAGCTAACATGAAAAGTTGACCCAATGTTTGTTTACTGTTGGGCCAGCGTCGTAGACGGCGGGCCAACAGTATAACGCAACGTTGCGACGTCTCATGTTGCTGCGTAGGCCTACTCATTCAACCCGTGTATACTGTTTTGATCGCGCCATGATTTATGCGTCGAATGACGGTTGAAAATACAGGGTTTTGAATATTCAGAATTAATGAGAAAGAGGAGTAGGGAGTAATCCGCGGAAACGGACTCTTAATCCGCTATTTAGAAAACCCTTCACACACACTGATCCTTATTATGGTCTAATAATTATGTAGTAGTAGCCCTGCCACCTGAAAAGAATCTTTATATGACCGAAACGTGGTCCACCACTACATTATTGTTTGTCTCAGTTATCTTTAAAACAACAAATGTAGCTTGGCCTTGAACATGTTGAATGAGATACAAAGCTCTCATTTTAATAAAGACAGTCGAAGCTTTCATGTTACTAAGACAGACATGTTGTGCGAGATCGTGCCAAACACTCACAACAGATTGTATTTGTTTCAGTATGAAGTATCCGTTCTTGGCGTATACAATGTGGATGGTGTTATGCTGTATATTTTTTATAAATTTGAAGAAAAGTAGATTAGATTGATTTCCGCGACGCCAAAGGGTTACTTTCAGGGGATGACACACGATGACAACGCAGTAGACATAGGAAACTGACCCGATGTTGGTTTAATGTCAGGCCACCGTCGTAGCCGTTGGCCCAGCATTAAACCAACATTGTGTTGCAGTGATCTATTTGACCCCATCGCATCAGGTCACGCAGGAGCTTGTAACTATATATGGTCAGAGCAAACATGACTATTTTGTGTAAAATCACTCAACTGTTAATTCTGTGACAAAAACACACGTATAAAAATGATGATGCTCTGAAGATGTGTACTCATAGACCCTCCGATTGCAAGAGATCGCCCACTACAGTCATCTCATTGTTTAACCCACCCTTAAAGCGCTAGGTTATACAATTTGAATTCACCCACTTGAAGTTGTGTCTCGCTTCCGCGAGCTACAACTTCAAGTGTGTGAAAATCACTTACTTTATGTACAATTTGAATAAACATGACAATATAGCAATTGTAATACCCATTTCTCATTCAAATTGTCTTGTTTGACGGAGAAATAAAAGGTTAATAACAAATTCCATTCACTTTGTGATGTGATTTATTAACAGAATTTCCGTGAATGAAAATGTCTTGATTTCATAAAATACTTCAGGATAATATATATCGAACTAAACCTCTGAGAGTTCTGATTTTACAGTGGTTTGTTTAGGACCATAATAATTTGTTGTTAGTACCCGAAATACTATTTCGTGGGAACGAAAAGACAATTTCGTGGGCACGAGATAAAACAAAATATTAAATACAATATCTTGGTCGCAAACCAGCCACTGTATTATGTTGATGGGATTCACAATTGAACGCTTCGGTTACCGTGCTTATCCATGGTGCTTCTCTAATGTGTGTTTTTTAGTCACTAACCTATGTGTGTTTTTATTGCAGACTGATGTTGATGAGGCTACACGTTTCAGTTACCGTGTGACTGGTAGCAGCGCATTCACGGTGCTTCATGACGGCTATGTTATCGTCAACTCTGATTCAATAGATTACGAATCTGTCAAAGAAATAACTTTCAAAGTGAGTCCGTCAAATTATTTATAATTAGTCTCAACATCGTTTTGTAGTTAATTATAATTAGTCTCAACATCGTGTTGTAGGAAATGCTTATGACAAAACTGTCGAATAATGTCTATTTGATTAAAGTACAACTGCAACTGGATATTTCGGCATTTTAAGATCGGGTGCCGAGATAACCTGCATCATATTTTAATTAAAGTTATCGACGTAATTATCCGAACATGTATATCTTTATTTAAGCGAAAATTTAATAGACTGATGGTACAAGCTCAAAATTACACAGCTTTTAATGATTTTGTTACTTTGGCACAATACGTCATTAAAAAGGTATATATTCATTCACTGGCTGAACAAATGCAGTTAACCTGTGTCATTTAAATAATTTAAATATATACTATTAGTGTAATCTGTTGATACATCTGTCAAGGACAGATGTATCAACAGATTACACAGATAGTACAATCACTTACAACGCCTTGTAAATATTTTACAAACATATCAAATCTTGAACTAATCAATTGTGTGTTTTATATTTTCTATTCACTTAAAGCTGGATTTGCTAACCCGATTGAAAATTAATCGTATTAGTTTACTTTGAGACCCAACATTTGCAAATTTTATAATAATTATAGTTTATTCAGTGTATTTATCTTGATGACCAAAACTCATTTCTTTCCCAATAACTGTGATTTGGTTGGCTAATTAAACAAATACTATAGTGGTGCTTAGCGCATTAACCCTTTTAGTGCGGGGATAGTCTTTATACGTCAGAATCCGACGTCTATAGACATCAGATTCTGACGTATAAAGACGATCCTCACATCGAAAAAAATATAATGTAATGGCCGTAGACCCATAACATAGGTATTCAAATTCAGCGGAAAGAGCTAACTAAGATGTTTATGATGATTTCAAATTGAAATAAACCCTTTGCCCTTTGGTTTCCTTGATTTATACAAAAATCGTTCAGCTCTGTAAGGGTTAAGAGTTAACCTTTATCCTGCTGGTCACAATTATTTTTGTTTTTAGTCGACCTAATCACTGGTATTTGGAATGAAATGTGTGTCTAAACATCAAATCGTTGTGCTCAAATTAAACAAATATGAGTAATTTTCAGCCACTTGAAGTTGTGGGTCGCGGTAGCGAGTCACAACTTCAAGTGGGTGAAAATTTAAATAGATTACCTTAGCACGACAAGAGTTAACTGTCGTTTGTGGTTCTAATGTCTTCTAATCTCTCTCTATCTCTTTCCTTATCCAGGTGATAGTCACAGAAGTGGGCGTGTCTAACCCCAAGTCCAGCTCAGTTGACCTGTCAGTCACAGTGCTAGATGAGAATGATAACAGTCCGGTGTTTGCTGATGTAGATGATATGAGTGTGACAATCAAAGAAGGAAGCAGAAAAAGGGATATTATTAAGGTATACTTGAGTGTTGATCAGCCTCCGGCAATGCTATAATTATATCCTACTGTTGTATTCAGCATTTTTATTTGTAGTCCAAGACGCAACCACGTGGCTTAGCAGTAATATTTCCACGTCAAGGCATCTCTCGAATGAGATGTAAATATGTACTCAATAAATAATATAAAATTAATAATCAAACAAGAACGCCTTAATTCATTGGTCAATAGATCGATCTCGCAAGTATAATTCGAAGCACTATTTTTTCGAGTGTCTGTATCGTCTTGGCATACATGGTATGTTTTACGTACTACTTTATTTTCAGTTTCAGTTCAGATTTAAATTCTTCATGTCCGACTTAATTGTATTTGTACAAATATATACACAGTGTTTTATCCAATTTGTGAATATATTGAATATTATAAATTTATTTTCGGTAAATAATTATATAATTTCTATATATTTTCTCACATTAAAACAAAAGTTTGATTTGATCTATTTTTGAGTGTATTTATTTAAGAGTAGGTGTTTAATATTATGAATGTTGTTAAAAATTTTGACTACATAGCACATATGTTAATTAACCCCTTCAGCGCGGGGATTATTTTTGATGTCAGAATTTGACTTCAAATGTCAATCCCCGCGCTGAAATATTCAAATAATTTTCATGGTCGTATGCCTATAAAAGAGGTATTCAAATGAAGCGAAATGAACCAACTAAGACCAGGGAGTTTTTAACCCTTTAACCGCCAAATTATTTAATTAAAACTTCCACTCACTTGAAGTCGTGGCTCGCACAACTTGTGGGTGAAAATTATAGAGATTTGACCAAATGGAGGTCAACGATTTTGAAATCTTGCTGATTGATGTCACATGTTATCTTTGGCATGTTCAAAAGCTGGTATATAATGTGCTAATAAAAATGAGAAAAAAACGAACATAATCCAGACCTTTGGTTAAAGGGTCAAGTTCAATAACCCTCTGATCTCCAAAATACGTCAAGGCTATCAGTCAACCTTTATTATTGTACTGTTGTCAGGTTGAGGCAACTGATGCTGACAGCGGCACATATGGAGATATCACCTACTCCATTGTGGAGGTGACGAATGATGGAGAGGAAAAATTCGACATAGATTCTGATACAGGACAAATATCAATAGAAGGCACTGTTACAAGGGGCGACAGATTCGTTCTGTCCGTGAGAGCATCTGATAGAGCTACAAGTAACAAAAGGTACATTTATTAGAATAATATACATAGCTAACTCCTAGATCACTGACATATTCAATTTAAATTTTTAGTCACTAGTGACTAAAAAAATTATGTTATTTGTGAAATTTAAGTCCCAATATATATTAGTGTTTCAAGATCGAAGGCATATTTTACTTTTAACATCTGGTTATCAGGGGTTATATACACGTGCTAAAAAAAACACATAATGTCTACTGCAGTCGACATCACTGTTCTAAGGGCTGATATCCATAATCAAATTTCTGTCATCAAAATTATATCACTGTGCCATACAGGTTTTTAAATGTATGTACCCATGAATGGTTTGATGAAACAAAAGAAGAAATAACGTTATGCTGTGTTTTAATTTATATAATTATACATGTTGTAAAGAATGTATTGCAGCTGATTGACTGAGCATCCATATAATATTGTCAAATGTCAATGTCTAAAAGGAAAAAAAACAAGAGGGTGTTGTCATAATGTCTATTGCTAAACTCTATTATTATTAAATGGAGCTCTCAGTCGTGTATCGGAGATTAGTCACTCAAACAATGGTGAAATCTAGAGATGCAATTCTCACTGCGACGTTACAACTTTGGCCATTTTCACTTTATCTTGACACTGGACTGCTGAGACCGTATTCTCATGATTATCGTACAAGTTGAGATATATCTTAGACTTCGGATTGGTCGAGATTTCCATCTCGACCAATCCGAAGTCTACGATATATCGTAACTTGTAGACCTGGGGTTCAGTATCAAAACATGAGAAATCATTGCAACAGATATATATACATTTGGCGTCATTTAAAAACAATAAGAAAATTCGAATGGTATCACTAGAGAGGACGATTTAGATGTACCGTCATTTTCCAGGATATATAATTATGTGTGTATTAATGTTATTCTTGCAGAGACACCATTGTCACCCTAGAGGTGAATGTTGTGATGGATGAGAATTTAGCTCCCCAGATAGCTTCTAGTGAGTACATGGTGTCAGTGAGTGAGGGAATACTCGTCGATACTGAAATCTTTACCGTTAGGGTGAGTACAAACAATACAATTTGTCCCTTTGGATATGAAAGGGTGTATCTGCCACTTTGTAAAGTGGCAGATACTCCCTTTAATATCCAAAGGGACGAATTAATTAACACAACCCTTCAAATAATAATCACGTTTATTATTCTGAAATGGGCTGTCAATCCGTAGACTGTACCACCAACCAGTAGGTTGAAAAGCCCAAATAATACCAATGGGACTGGCAAAAATGAAATGAATCGGGCTTTAGACCACTTTTGTGCACATACAGGCTAAATTGGGCCAGGAGAACTTCCTGAGGATTGTTAGATAAGAGAGATGACACAGGATTCGAAATTAAAACCCTGGAGGTCTGAGGTCGAGCACGCTAACTTTCGGTCACGGAAGCTACCCACAATACTGAATTTTGCGAGTGGATGGCGAAGAAACATTTTAGTTTCTTTCAAACCGTCTAGACCGGGAAACGAACCCCGAACTCTATCATGAAAGGCAGCGGTGGAAACCACTACCCCAGGGGCCCCGCCCAGCTACCTCTGGCATCCACCCTGTCATATTAACCCTTTCAAACCTGAACTTACCATTGTCATCTTCATCCACTACAAGCCGCGAATTGCTGTCGCAATTCCCGACTTGTAGTGGATGAAGATGACTTTATGTGAGTGGAAAATGAAAGAAAATTGCCATGTATTGGTAAACCAGTTTCAGAGAATTTTTCATTCAAAAACCTTTGATTTTCAGGGATGTAAAACGATGCTTTATTACATCGTGAGGGCTTAAAGGGTTAATGTTTGTTTGTTTGTTATTTGATCAGGCTACAGACCCGGAAGATGACGTCCTGGTTTACAACATAGTACGTGGCAACACTGAAGACACATTTGGCATTGATTCCGAAACGTAAGTCAAAATAAACTCTTTCTTTGCTATATTCCTATATTTTTTAAGATCATTTTAAACCAAATAAATACCATCGAAATTGCATTTAAAATCACATCTTAATTGGACAATTTTCGTCTTTTGATATTTGAAATTACGTTAACAATTTCACACTCACTTGACGAGGGGCAGAGGGGCAGAGTTAAAATATAAACAGCCTAAATATAGTGACAACCTTTTCAAAATAGTGCATGCATAGATGATTTCTTCACATCCATTTTTTGTTTTACAGAGGCGTTATCTCAGTGGTTAAGCTGCTGGACAGAGAGACTGAAGATTCATATTCGTTAACATTGTCTGCCGTGGATGCAGCATCAAGCGAGGTAATTATATTTAGCGAATTGAAAGAATTATTGCCAGTAAAACATGTTTTTACACCATTTGCTTAATCTCCACATAAAGTCACCTGTTGGATTTTATTAAAGCCCGATTTTGTTTACTTAAATACATGTAATTGGTAAAACTACACTGTTATGTGACACTGACATTGTTATAACTAAATTACCATACGGCAGTTTGTACACTTTCTTTCAAATAATCATCCATTTTACTAGCACAAAATCACACTGACGATTCATCACATTTCTCCATTTTACAGTGCCAGTTCACGTATCCTGCATTGTAGGTTTTGTTTTAAATCTATGATTTGGCTCTTGCAGACTGCTTCAACTGTTTTGAGAATATCAGTTACTGACATCAACGACAATGATCCACGGATAACGAACACTGAGCCTGTGATTTTTACCCTGCGAGAAAATAAAGACAGCGATTTCCTTGGCACTATTAAGGTTACTGCGGATTCAACTAATCAATCACAAAGTCTTCTAATATATCTCTTTTCACGTTATTCATATCTTTGAAATGTATATATCAGGGGCCGATCCAGAATTAAAGGGGGGGGGTCTGACGGGTAATTTGTTGGCTTCATACCAAAACGTATGAATTTAGGTTTCAAAAAATGCCACTTGAATGCGCCACGATGTGCAGACAATGATACATGCGACAGGGGTAGGGGAGGGTTAAATGGATCAAGTGGGATTATATATTTTCTTAGCCATTAATTAGCAAATTATATTCGTTCTTGTTGAATTACATTACTATGTTGCAATTGTATTTCATAAACAATGCTCATAAAAAACCCTTTAAGCGCTAACCGCGACTATAGTCGTTTTACATAATTTCATTTTCCCATCAAATCACTGTTATTGGGAACTAAATGTGTGTTTAAAAACATCAAGAACTGCAAATATGTGGTCTTAAAATCAGCAAATATGAGTAATTGTCACCCACTTGAAGTTGTGGGTCGCGGTAGCGATACACAACTTGAAGTGAGTTGAAATTAAATTAAATAAGTTAAGCAATAGCTAGACATGGCATTGTGACATGTTCTACACATGTTCTTGTAATTTACAGGCAGAAGACGAAGATTTGGGAGATAATGGGGCGGTGACGTTTTCATTGGCACAGGGAAGCGGGTGAGATATTACAATCTGATTTCTGCAGTGTTACCTGACATGATTTCTCAAGCGGGATGGTCTAATTGGTTCATCATTAGTCTATTTAACCCTTTAGACGCTAAGATGAACAAAGTTACCTTTATAAACCATTGCCTCTGAGATGACTAAAGGCTCGACTTGACCTTGAAGTCTCTCGTCAGATTAATGTTATGTTATAGACACCAGCAATGATTGCACTGTGCGCTGAAATTCGGTAGCACCGCTGCCGCATGGAGTGCCGGATGCCACTGCTCAATGTCCATGTCTAATACCATTTTTGTAAAGGCTGAATATACGATTTAGTGCTAACCCTTATGCTGCTGCATTTTTTTGTTTTTATTTTTATTCATTCAAAGCTGGAATTGTTAACGCAATTTTCAACTTCAGATGATGCAAAATGTTTATATTAAATGAAAAATAGACATATCCAATATTGAATTATTGGATTAATTAGGCAGTTACCAAACACTGTTTAATCAAATTTAATGATAATATTTCTATTGATCTAAAACATGCTTAAAACTGTATATATACACGGATCCAACAGCACAAGGGTTGCAGCGTGTCGTATGTTCCACTCATCTGAACATACGACACTCTGGTTGCTAGAGACGATATGATGAGTTCGAGTCTCGGACTGGACGATCAAATCTTTGGTTAGACAATTTTCAGATAGCAACTTCGGCGTATTCTGTTCGTCAGAGGCAGGGGTGTTCAAATACTATTGTATACAGCTTTTTATTACTTCAAGCTTGTTTAGATCCAGTATAGTACGTCTGGATAGTACGTCTGGATCCGTATTCTCGTACAAGTTACGATATATCGCAGACTTCGGATTGGTCGAGATGTTCATCTCGACCAATTCGAAGCCTGCGATATAACGTAACTTGTACGATAATACAGGACGTGTATTTTTCGAATACAAAATTAACACCTGTATGTGCACGATTTAGATATTTTGAAGTGGGAGAGAATAATGGGCAGCTGAGAGCTGTACGAGCTGTGGACTATGAGGAGAAGAATCTATACTTCGTGGTTGTTGTGGCAACAGACTCTGCTGTGGATAGCCGCAGTTCTTCTATAAATATCACTGTCGAGGTAAAGCAAGTTATTAGTATTATTATATAAATTTAAAAGTAGTGTATTTTCATTTATATTTTTGCTATACTGATACTTATAATCATAATGTCAAGCGATATTTCAAGACATTGTTTAATAGTAAGAAATGAATATGAATAATATATTTTGTGGATCTTGAATAGTCAAAATTGGTGAACATACATAACATATCTAATTTTGAAATTGTATAATTAAAATTAGGTACACGTCATTTTTTCTTTGTTATTATTGTTGATGCACACAGATTGAGGACACGCAAGACATGGTGCCAATATTTCTACAGCCTCGTTATGATGTGAGCGTACCCGAGAACGCGCGAAACTTTCAGCTGGTGACTGTGCAGGTAATGATAGTGTTAATTATTCTTATCTTCCCATCGCAAGGCTAGGCTTCTTGCGAGGTCGCGACTTCGGGAGAAATACCCACTGCATGATATCCAGTAAGAACACGTTTATTCCACTCACTGACATATGTGTATCAGCATTATACACATTTTTTCTTAGCACATTAAGTACCACATTTTAAATATGTTAAAGATAAAATGTGACATCAACCAGCAAGATTTGAAAAGAGTTGACCGCCATTTTGTCAAATCTGAATAATTTTCAAGTGGGTGAAAATTGAAATCGAATGATTCGGCGGTTAAAGGGTTGAGTGTCTGTGGGCTATTGATTAGCTTTATTTATGTAAACAGATAATTGCGGGTATGACATTCACACTATAGCATAGCTGCTCGTCTTTTATCTCTTCCTGTCAGACAATCCTCTAAATAATGACATTATCTGTAGTATTGAACACAATAGTAATTGTTCATTTTCATACAGCTTACAAATATGCAGAACCTAAAATATAGTTTTTCGTTAATCCACGGCTGAATTTTTCTCAGAATGTCCTGGAAGTGATCAAATTTAATATGACTGCCGATAGGAAGCGGTCTCTACATAAAATAAGATAAGCTGTTCCCTTCAATATGTATATGTACTTTAAAGGCTATGAATTATATCATGAATGATAACAGGCCTTGCTAAGTGACTCCCGTGGCGCGATAGCACAATAGTGCGTACTGCCACGTAATATACAGATCTACAGATACAGATATGTTTTAGAATTATAGAGCAGGACACGTAGTAGACGTATAATAAATTGCGCTAACATATCATAAATTTAAATTATCTTGTGCTGCTTTTAATTTTCGTGTATCTGGATGACCACGTCGAGTATGTATGATACATCTTCCCCACAGCAAGGCTAGACTTTTCGAGGTCGCAGACCGAGTCTGCGACCTCTAGCCTTGCGTGAGGAAGATGGTTTGATATAAACTACTTGTTACAGGGTAAGCAACGTTGTACCAACATTGAATCAACGTCTATGACAATGTTGGCACAACGTCCTGATAATGAACGTGATACTTTTTTCAAGATCAAAGACCTATTTTAATTTAACAACTGGTTTCCAGGGGTTGTACAGGTAATAAAACACAGAATATCTACTGTAGTCGACATCAGTGCTCTAGAGGTTAAACAAATTCATTACAATTTTTGTTGCTAGGCACACGATCCGGACGTGACTGACGACATACGGTACAGCCTGACTGAGGGGGATAGCTCTATGTT
Source organism: Flabesymbios commensalis (assembly GCA_964017125.1). Taxonomy (NCBI): domain Eukaryota; kingdom Metazoa; phylum Annelida; class Polychaeta; order Terebellida; family Flabelligeridae; genus Flabesymbios; species Flabesymbios commensalis. The sequence goes on along the minus strand of OZ024904.1, from coordinate 18,398,125 downwards.
TAACGTGGACAGGGAAACAGGACGCGTGTCCACACGAGTGGAGCTGAACTACGAGGAGGAATCATCGTACGTTCTGGTGGTCAGTACGAGGGATGGAGAGGATGCGGTGGAGGAGGGAGACGAGGATCCTAGATACTCTACCAGTGTCTACATCACAGTACAGGTCAGTCACATCACCTCAGTCAAAAACAACTAACGCAGCAAACACGATACAATGACCCAATGTTTGACTAATGTTGGCTCAGCGTCGTAGACGGTGGGCCAACATTGGTCAAACATTGGGGCAATGTCTCGTGTCTGCTAGATTACCCCTTAAAACGTTGACATAATTTTATATAAACCAAAGGGTTTTTTTCAATTTGAAATCATCATAAATGTCTTAGTTAGCTCTTTCTGCTTCATTTGAATACCTATGTTATGGGTCTACGGCCATCATAACTATTTCAATTATGTCAGTGCGGGCGGGGATCGACTTAGTCCCCTCACCGGAACGGTAGATATAATTATATTTCTTGATGTCGACTGAGTTTAACACACACGTCGTCTATTATTCAAAATTGAACGGAAATTCGTGATGAACAGGGTATTACATGTTGATGAATTAAAGATGAATAACAGATAATATAAAGAATTTAAATGATGTACCGCCATCGACGAAAATTCTCCAACATTAAAACACCATCGTGCCATCATCTTTTGTTTCTTCGTAAATGTGTTTACGTATGCATGTTTTTCTTTATTTAGGATCTGAATGACTTAGCACCGACATTTGAAAGCAATGTGTATCAGGCAGATAGTCTACTAGAGACCAGTCCTCCTGGTACTGTGGTCTTCACCATACAGGCCACAGACGAAGACATACAGGTGGGCAGCTACAGGAATAGAAAAACCTTTTATCATGTCTATCGTCATGTTACCACTCTGATCTAAACTGACCCCCTTTTCCAAAACTAGCCGCCTCCACATCGATAAAAATAATTCCTAATAAAATATCGTTATTTGACACTTAAAATCCAGTATGGTGGTGCCTCAAGTTGAGGCACCACCATACTGGATTTAAAGTGTCAAATACTGATATAGTAAGAAAATAATAAACTTTGGCAATGATATTGTATGCCATATGCCTATGTTTTTTTGGTGAACACCTATTCATTACAGACTATTTTTCTAGTCATTAATAAACAAACACGTACATAATGGAAGGATTGTGTGGCTATAAATTAATCTTATGATCGCTTTATGTATGTATGTATGTATATCTTAATTCTTCCTGTTCCATCATATATCATCATATATCATCAGATATATATATATATATATATTTTCATCAGGCACCTAACAATCAGATTGAGTACAGCATCACTTCAGTGGGGCCGACAAGTGGATCTGATTTCTTCTACATTTCTCCTGAATCCGGAGAGATTGTCGTGAGGCGGCCTCTTACTACGGATAAAGAAAACACCAGATATATGGTGAGGCAAATATATATAATTTCTACCTAAAATGCCTTTTTGTTTCCGCCATTTATGTTGAGAGTGCACTGGGAAATGTAATATGTATACTCTTCACTAATTCATGCAATGCCTGTGTTTAGTGTTTAACCCTTTCATCACTAAGCGCGACTATAGTCGTTTTTAATTTGGTTTTATTATCCAATTAAATCACTGTTACTGGGAGCAAAATGTGTGTTTAAACATCACGAATTGCAAATGTTTGGTCTCAAATTAAACAAATATGAGTACTTTTCACCCACTTGAAGTTGTGGGTCGCGGTAGCGAGACACGACGTCGAGTGGGAGAAAAGTTAAATCCTATAGTTTAGCGATTGGATTGGAATTTTCACCCACCTGAAGTTGTGTCTCGCTGACGCGATCCACAACTTCAAGTGATAATTATTCAGATTTGACAAAATGGAGGTTAACTCTTTCCAAATCTTGTTGATTTATGTCACATTTTATCTTTAACATGTTTAAAACGTGGTACATAACTTGGTAATCAAAATGAAAAAACCCGAATATAATCGGGAACGGCGGTTAAGGGGTAATATCAGCTCGCTGTAGCTCAGGCCACGTCATATTCGTCACCCATGTGAGCAGGTCAGTCGAGACTAAGGTATGGTTTGTCCAAACTGGAGTAGATTTTATATTACTAAAATACATTACACTAGCTTGGACTAATATTACTAATTGTTTTGTTTTGATTTTCCAGGTGACAGTGTTAGCCACGGATCAGGGTTCACCTCGCATGAGCAGTGATACACAGGTGGCCGTGGACGTCATCAGAAATCAACATAATCCAATCTTCGATGATGATCTTTATGAAGTCAACATTGACTACGATGTGGAACTGAATACGCGACTAGTCAAAGTTTCTGCTAAAGATAGAGATACCTACGTAAGTGATGTATTCATCACGGGGATATGAACCCTAAGTTGGGTTAATGTTGGACCTGCATCGCAGACGATGAGCCAACATTATACCAACGGGTCAACGTCTTATGTTTATTGCGACTCTCATAGTTTTCTCCTTTGGCCAAAATATATTTTGACGATACCAAATTAAGACAGTGAAAGTCAAACTGAAGATTCACTTGTTAATGTATTTATGTTGCTTAGAGTAAGGTAAACAAATAAGATAATGTTTGTAAAAAAAGTGTAAAAATAAATCAGAACCCTCTCGATATAAGATACAGGAGACATAACACGCACACTCCCAGCAAACCCGAGGCGTTTGCCCACTGTTGGATTGATGTTGGCCCGTCGTCTACGACGCTGGCCCAACATCAGCCCAACCTTGGACCAAAGCGTCGAATTTTCTGGGCCATTTGGCCTACTGTAGTGTATATCACACCCACAAAGGAAAAAGAGTACATTATATTGACAATGAGAGCAATAATTATCGGTATATATCGTATATTTGACTCTAACGAGTGTCAGATAGGACATTTAGCCCCCAGGATATAGCTTACTACTATATCTGCAATATCTGTTTATTTATATGAATAGCAAACGACATACAGAATGAAGTAAAACGCTTTGTTTTGCAGGCTGACTTCAAAGCATTCACTTTTAAAGTCATTGGAGATGGACTTGCCGTGGATTATTTTGCCATCAATGCCGATGATGGTGAAATATTTGCAAAGAAAGACCTTGTCGAGGATACCGGTCTATCTTACACCGTAAGTATTTTTTTGGCCTGGTAATTAACAGTAACATTAGTGTAACACATAAAACAGGTGGAAATCACTGAATTGCATAATAAATAGGTAGACATCAATGAACTCCACGTATACATTAAAACAGGAAGACATCAATGAATTCCACGTATACATTAAAACAGGAAGACATCACTGAATTCCACGTATACATTAAAACAGGAAGACATCACTGAATTCCACGTATACATTAAAACAGGAAGACATCACTGAATTCCACGTATACATTAAAACAGGAAGACATCACTGAATTCCACGTATACATTAAAACAGGGAAACATCACTGAATTCCACGTATACATTAAAACAGGAAGACATCACTGAATTCCACGTATACATTAAAACAGGAAGACATCACTGAATTCCACGTATACATTAAGAGAGAGTGAAATCACTGAATTTCACGCATACATTGAAATAAGAAATCACTGATTTATAAAGTAGTGTAACTTATACAAAACATGGGGGAATCATTGAAAATGACGTATGTAAGGTTAAACTCTCTCTTCACAAATAAAGCAATCATTGCTGTCTTAAGACAATTTAGGAATTTGTTACTTAAAGCACAAATCTAGGTATATCTAGGTGCATAGGCCTATATATAGCATATCGTCTGCTAAATGCACCTTCTAACTCCAAGGGGTCGATATTATCTGTATATCTAGGTGTATATTATGACCATGCAGTGATGACACATTTTCTGTATATTCAGGTTCGTGTACGGGCAACTGACGGCGGCGGCCTGACAGGGGAAACACGTGTGGTCATCACGGTCAACAGAAACCTCAACAGTCCAGCTTTTGACCCCACCTCCTACAGCGCTGATATTCTGGAGAACCAGGCTCTGGCCACGTCTATTGCTCAAGTGAACGCTTCTGATAATGATGTGCAGGTGAGTGGAATATCTAAGTAGTATTTTGGCATGATTTTGAGTTTACAATTTTAGCGCTCATTTCAAACTGGATGTAGAACTAACTTTTTCAGCACCAGAAAATTACATGAAATAGTAAATATACGGAACATACTTGTCGTTTTCTTTACCACCAATGTCGGGGTATCACACCTTTGGTACGGAGTGTGTATGGGGGGAGCCCTGGAGATCCCCTTGAGGAAACCCTGAGAACATACAAAATCCCTGTTCTCTACATGCTGTAAGCCATATTCATGCTGTAGAATAGATGACCAGTCTAAAAAAAAATGTAAACATGGAAGGAAGGCTGTCAGATTATTTTGAAGGTCAAATCACGTGAATTGATTGACCTATTTATTTATATCATACTTAGCTTTGTATTGTACTAGACACAGACAATGTTTTTACCAGTCTGATACTACTATTTGGATTTATAGTGGATATTTAGTTTGTACGGTAACACATAGGCATATGCTTACTGGTCAGTATTTCTCGCGGGCTACGTGAGGCTGCTCTCCAGAGAATACAACTAAACCAGTCTGATATGCCGGACGATACAACTTTATTTATAATCTATAACACCTCTGTCATCTTGTGAGAGTGAGGACTAGACTCATCCATAAAGCCAAATTGTAGTAACTGCGTACGTGAAAAGTAAGCAGTTACTTTATTATGGCTTCGAACATCTGTAATTTCTATGTTTGTTCACTGCACCATTGTAAATACAATATATACGTCGGTTTTCAAGACTCTATAATCATATTATGATAATTATACACTTTTGAATCAAAACGTTTTTTTGAAGACTCTTTTCTGCATACATACCTGTTATGTATGTGGATCCTTCATCTAACTTAATCATATTATAATATAAGAGTACATTATTTGTCTTTATTTCAGTCTCCACACATGGACTTTGTGTACAGTCTTGTGAGTAGTCTCACGTCTGAGTACTTTATGATCGACGCAAAGACTGGTGTGATCAGTGTGAGAAAATCACTGGTAACGGACCCAGAAAAAGAGACCAAGTATACGGTAAAGACCAATTATATGTTCGGTTGCTTTTTATTACAAATCTGTATTTCTATTTTATTAGATTTATATTTGTATTTATTACAAGTTCCTGAATACCACTACAGGCGTTGATACAGTTTAACTAACTTTTACAAGATGAGAGTTTGCAATATATAATTAGACTACTATTAGCACTATCCGTCAAAATCCGTTAAACAATAACATTTGTACTTGTCGTTCCTAGCTTTAAAAATGTCGTTTGTTCCACCAGCATGAGTGGTAGGCTTATTTGCAAGATCCTGATCTGATTATACTACTATTGTTTCTCATTTTACTTAAACTATGTTTTATTTAATGTTGCTCATTACGTTGTTTTTTTCAGCTGACTGTCACGGCGACTGACCTTGGTGAACCATCAGGAAGGTCATCAGTGAACCGTGCCACAGTGGTGGTGAATGTTGTACGTAATGCACACAATCCTATCTTCTTTGAGAGGTCCTACTCTGTTACGATAGACCAGGACATCAAGACGGAAGTTGTGGTGGAAAATGTCACAGCCAGAGATTTAGATAAAGATGTGAGTTGTTTCAATTGTTCGTGTGGCGTTGTTCATGCGGGCTTAATCAATAAACACTTGAATACTGATTTTTACCAAGATAAAGAAGGGGTTTATAACTCGACTATCATAGTCATGACTACTATAACCTTAGGTGCTCCAGGCCACATAATCTAGTCACACTTCTTACTAGATTTTAAGATATTTTATCATGCCAATTCTATATTAATTTTAGTATATTTGTATTTTGATGCTGCTATAATATGTTGTATAATGTATGTTTTATTTATCCATCTATGGAGGTGCAATAAATAATAAATATCATCGACGTTAGTAGTACACTGGCCAGCAATGCTACCATGCTTAACCCTTTGACTTCCAGGCCGGGGTGCATGCCAGAATCCAGATATACTGGTGTAGGAGTTCTATTTTTCGTCATTTGAAGCTGGAATTGCTAACGCAATTTCCAGCTTCAAATGACGAAAAATACATAAATGTAGTATATATTTGACGAAAATTTGTGTCATTTTATGGTTACGTTCATTGACGAATGACGACGGAAATTTCCGTCATGTATGGTAGTGAAAAGGTTAAGCAAAGATCACTGCCCTTGCAGAGACAAAGAGCAGTCACTGCTTACTTTTCCAAGTAAATAGTTAGTGCGGTTTGCCTTTGCAGATCAGTAGTACAACACTGCAGTATTTTTGTATACACCATTGAGACCGAACGTTTTTTTTTAAATTTGAAATCATGATAAATGTCTTAGTCAGCTACTTCCGCTTCATTTTAATATCCATTTTCTGAGTCTATGGTTATTAACGGCCACATTGATCGCTTCTCCATTTGTCCCACCTGTTCAGCTGACTACGCTAAAATATGTTAGCATAGACTATAAAGACCTAAGTATTTTTTTAAATTTGAAATCATCATAAATGTCTTAGTTACCTATTTGCGCTTTATTTGAATACCTATATTAAGGGTCTACGACCCTTACATATATTTTACTCTTTCAGTGCGGGGATTGACTTTAGACGTCAGAATCTGGTGCATATAGACTAGACTAGTAGAAATCTGAGATATCGTGCAGAAAAAGTGACCCACGGTAGGAACTCTGCCCATTTTGTTTTCACAACATTTTTAACCATTTTCGGGTATGGCGAATCGAATGCGAAGTCGTGTCAAGCGAAAAAAATCCGCGAAATTCGTTTATTTTGAAGAATAAAATATGACGTCATAATGTATATTTTGTGTACTTTTGCAAATATCATGAATTGATGTGAGGAAATGGGTGACATTGTATTTGAACCGATGGCCAGCACTTCTAATAAGTCGGTTTGTGCCCAACTCATGTACACATGTTGGCATGTGCTGATGATCAGCTTCACGGGGGAGCTACCCCAATGTCATGGTAAGGTCATCTCAAGGTCACAGCAAGGTCAAATCAGCTCAAAACGGTTGAAAATACCATTCTTTTTATTTTTTTGCTAAAATTATGTTCACTTGAGATGTCTATGATGGCTCGAAGCATTCTTGGACCCAAACACGGACATATGCCAAAACACCCCAAGAGGTTACAGGGATAATATAAGGGTTGGAGGGTTTTTTACTCCCCGTGAAATCACCCTCGTGTCACTCCTGTCTGATATGGCAGAAATGGACCAAATAACACAATGATGTTATGTTTCGACCAATGGCCAGTATACATTAATTGCATCAGATGGAGTTCGACCCAAGTACACATGTTAGAATGAGTTGGGGTTGGATTTCACAGGGGTGCTACCCTAAGGTCATGGTAAGGTCATCTCAAGGTCACAGCAAGGTCAAATCAGCTCAAAACGAGTGAAAATAGCTTGTTTTGTTGATTTTGCTACAAGTATGTTCCCTTGTGATGTCTATGATGGATTGAAGCATACCTAGACCCCCAACACTAACCAATACCAAGACACGCCTTAAAAGGTAACAGGTAAATAAAGGGTTGGGAGGGTTTTACCCCGTCAAATCACCCTTGTTTCAGCCCTGTCTGATATGGCAGAAAGGGACGAAATATAACACACTGATTTTATGTTTGACCGATATCTAAATAAATCTAATGAAGCCCATCCAAAGTACACATGGTGACATGGGTGGGGGTCGGGCTTCATATGGGAGAGACCACAAGGTCATGGCCAGTGTTTCTGAAGGTCACAGCAAGGTCAAATCAGCTCAACAGTGAAAGTAGCTTGTTTTCGTTGCTTTAGCTACACTTATGTTCATTTCAAATGTCGGTGATTTTGAAACCCGCCTAGACATCGTGTCTATACCATAGACACCCCAAGAGATTACATGGGTAATATAAGGTTTCGAGGGGTTTTAGCCTTATCAACTCATCCTTAGGCCTACATCACCCCTTCTTGATAGAGAAAAATAATAAAGCTTTATATAGGAAAATAACAAAGCGATTGCTATGTTTTGACCAATAGCCAGAAGGCCTACTTTTAAAAAATTACACTCGTGTCACCAGTGTCTCTACTTCAGACACTGGTATTCACCCCCTCCCCCCCCCCACCCGACTACCTAATAATCACCACCAGGGGTCAGAGTTTCACAGCCACTGTCTGTACTGCCGCATCCATATGAAAATGACATAAAAAATAAAAAGGAGACCCCTGGTGTTGATTAAGAGCAATTGCGACGAAAAAATCTACTGTGGCACTCACTGATAAGTCAGTGAATAAATAAATTTGATTAAGCCCAGCCAGCCCAAGTATCCCTTAAAATTTCAAAGAAGCTCATGTAAGACCACTACTGAAAAAAACATCTCTTCCTAAAAACGGGCTGAAAAATTACAGGCCTGTATCCAACTTAAGTTTCATTTCCAAAATTTTAGAAAAGATAGTAGCCAATAGGCTGCAAGCTCATATAAAAAATAACCATCTATGTAATCCATTACGATAGGCCTACAGGAAACATCATTCTACAGAATCGGCTCTACTGAAAGTACATAACTTTCTGATTAGTATGGAATATCTGGCCTGGCTCAAATTTGGTTTTCTTCTTATTTGCAAAATAGGCTCCAGTCCGTAAAAATTAAAGAAACTTTTTCAGATAAAGTCACACTCTCATATGGAGTTCCACAGGGCTCTGTGCTAGGACCAGTGTTTTTTACTTTATACACTACACCATTCAGCGCTATTCTCTCTAGTTTTGACATAAACCACCATCTTTATGCCGATGATACTCAAATTTACATGTCTCTATCAGTTTCAAACGCTAAGGAATCTCTTGAGAAGTTGCAACATTGTTTAATGGGTGTGTCGGCCTGGATGACAGGATCTAAGCTGAAGCTTAATCCTAGCAAGACAGAATTTCTTCTTATTGGGACCAAACTTGAGCGAGAAAATTTTTTGAATAATTTCCCATGCTTACTTCTAGGTCAAGAAACAAATCCATCTACATCAGCTAAAAATCTTGGTGTACTATTCGACAGTAGCCTGAATTTCCGAAAACACTTATCCCAAACATGTAGGGCATGCTTCTATCATATCCGTGACCTGCGTCGAATTCGAAAAAGTATTTAGATCTTGCCAAGCAAATTGCAGTGGCACTCGTCAGTAGTAAGTTAGATTATTGTAACTCACTTTTTCACAATATGCCAGAAAAGGATATCGCTAGATTACAACGCGTTCAAAACTGCCTTGCAAGAGTGGTAACCAACGCCCCACGATTTAGTCGTTCCGTTCCAATTCTAAAACGATTACATTGGCTTCCTGTCAAGTTTCGCATTCATTTTAAAATATGTGCGATAACTTTTCGAACCCTAAAAGAAAACCAACCTGCATATCTGGCTGATTTACTTGTTCGGCCGAAATGCTCAAAATATCTACGCTCCACTAATTCGAATAGATTTGTTGTTCCGTTTATAAAGACTAAGACTGGGTCAAGAGCTTTCTCTATATCTGGTCCAGCCTTATGGAACGCCCTGCCTGTGCCAATACGTAATGCCAAAACAATCTTAACATTCCGGTAATTACTTAAATCTCACTTATTTGACCTGGCTTTTCCACCCTAGTCCCTCAGCAGCCCGGCTCCCTGTTGACGAACCTGCTTTGGCCTCGATTATGACACATGATCACGCTAAGGATTTGTGCGCCTCTGAGCTCGGTCCGCTGAGGATATAGACGCTATTATTTGATTGATTGATTGATGTTGACATGAGTTGGGCTTGGGCTTCATAGGGGCATTACCATGGTCGCTCTGAGGTCATTTCAAGGTCACAGTAAGGTCAAGAAGCTCATAATAAGTAAAAATAGATGATTTTTTTATGTTTTTGCTCTAATTCTGTTCACTTGATATGTCTATGTCAAGTCGGTCATTTTTAATTTGATCAAGTTAACATTTTTCAGGAGATATCCCTCTTTGAGACTGCATGTATGTTCTATCGTAATAGTCTAGCTATCTGGCACAGTTTTACAAATATTATGCATATTTTTTAGCAATACATAAAAAATAATTTAATGAATCGTTGAAACCCGCCGTATACTCACCGAGAGATTACATGGGTAATAATAAGCTTTGGAGGTGTTTTACCCTTATTAACTCACACTTAGTCCTATATCACCCCTGCCGGATAATTGAAAATAGACAAATTGACAATGTGACTGTTATGTTTTGACTAATGGCCAGAAGGCCTGTTCCCATCAACCAAAGTTGATAGCATGTAGAACAAAATTACTCAATGCATAAAAATGATATTTTACCATTTTGTTGCATGTTTTAAACTGGAAAGTCAAATAAATAAACGAATAAATAAAATAAATACATTTCCGTCTTTGACATGTCATTGTTCATGATTGTTCATGATTATTTGAATTCTACGGACATATAGTGGTGATTGTATTAATAAAGAAAATTCCAAAAAGTAGTAGGGCCTATATTGTCCCTTGTTAAAGTGAATTTATGCTCAAGTCGCCCCAAAATCTGTTACATTCGAATTCGCTAGTTTGTATCTGCAAAAAAATCTAAAATCAATTAAGTTCCTTTCTGTGTAATGAATATGCGGTCTAGCGAAAATATATAAGAATACATATATACAAACTATGTAATACTAAGATTAGTACGTAACATGGATCGGCAGGCATAATGACTGGGTAAAAGACAGTATATACAGCAAACATTATTCGACTAGGTCTTCGTAGGCAAAGTGGACAGATTTTGATAGCGATTTTGGAAACTTGTTTTGCTTTTCAATATAAAAAAACGTCTTTATAATGTAGCCGTGTCGTCCTCTCCGACTCCGTGGATTGATGTATTTGCTTTACCCAACATGGCGGTGACTGAGAGCGATCCCGACCCCAAGGTCCGAAAAATGTCCGTACCTTTTTAATGACTGTGCAACCTTTGAGCTCAAATGTTACTGGTTCTAAAAGAATCTATTTTCGACCTGATTATCTCACCGGAAGTCTTATTTATGACCGTCCAAAGAAATGTCCCACGATTTTGTACGCGGTCAATCTGTGGCTGAAACCTGTTTGCCCTGGGGCTAGTCATAATGCACACTGTTTCGTAATAAATAAGTGCGGACCACTCACAATATGGATAATGCAGATATATTGCTGTAAATGCTATACATATCACATATTATGGAAAAAAATAAGTGGAGAACCACTCATGTCTAGGTATCTTAGTAAACATAAATGGTGGAATTCCTTTAGAGAGAAGATATCCCGGAATGTTGACATCCCTTCCACAGGGATTAATCAATAATACAACGAGGTAGTAGTAGTAAATCATTGCTTCACGTCTCTTTTTCGGCACAAATGGTCTTTCAAGTGACATTGTAATACGATAAAAACGTTGTAGACAATTGATGAGATGAATGATGTACAGATGATGATGTAAGGGTTGTGGTGATAGGGCATGGTAGGTTATTTCCTCCGCTCGCCTGATAAGGGATTCTGTGCATGTCTAGGGGATCTACCCCCAGACATGCCCAGACAGCCGGAGACTTGGGTTTCGCTGTGCAATTTAATGCTGGCATTTCGCACAGCTCCGCTATCCTCGGGTCGGATAATCCCCAGAGAAACAACAGGAAGGGTAACTCCATTCATTCGCCGTGTGAGAGACCTAATGTCATCAAACACGCTATTGCCGACTATTTAAGGCTTCCACGGCCTACACCAGCGCCAGCACTGATGCGGGTGCTGCATTGGCTCCGCTGCTGAGCGGAGGAACCAGGGTACACCACTGGCAAACCGCCCGAAGATTATGGCCAGATACGAGGATGCTGCAGCTGCTCTTGGATGATTGCTGTAGACTAGTGCTTCTGTATAAGGCTGTCACAGCATTCAACAGACGGAACAGATTCCTAATGACCCTCTCCGGATGGGGGCGAAAAATACTACTACTAGCAATTATCTCAGTACCCCAATACAACGAGGAGTAAAGTATGGCTCAAAATAATAAGCGGATATGTGTCGTGTTTCAATAAGCGATCTTTGAGCCACAAAATGGTCTATATCGGAGAAAACTATTTGATTAAAGATTTCTTCTTAACTAGTAGTAGTAGTAAATCATTGCTTTACGTCACTTTTCGGCACAAAAGGTCTTTTAAGTGACATTATAATACGATAAAAACGTTGTAGTCAATTGATGAGATGAATGATGTACAGATGATGATGTGAGGGTGGGGGTGATAGGGCATGGTGGGTTATTGAGAGCGTTTTCCTTCGCTCGCCCGATAAGGGGTTCTGGGCATGTCTAGGGGATATACCCCCAGACATGCCCAGACGGCCGGAGACTTGAGTTTCGCTGTACAATTTAATGATGAAACTCTGTGGCATTTCGCGCAGCTCCGCTATCCTCGGGTCGGATAGTCCCCAGAGTAGCAATAGGAAGGATCACTCCCTCTGGGTAACTCCATTCATCCCACGTGAGAGACCTAATGTCAAACTCGCTATTGTCGGTTATTTAAGGCTACCACGGCTCACATCAGCGCTAGCACTGATGCGGGTGCTGCATTGGCTCCGCTGTTGAGCGGAGGAACCAGGGTACGCCACTGGCAAACCGCCCGAAGATTATAGCCAGATATGAGGAGGCTGCAGCTGCCCTTGGATGATTGCTGTAGACTAGTGCTTCCGTACAATGCCGTAACAGCATCCAACAGACGAAACAGATCCCTAATGACCCTCCCCTGATGGGGGCGAAAAGTACTACTACTAGCAATCATCCCAGTACCCCTCTTCTTAACTAAAGAGCTGACCGTGCATGATATAATATATAGCATTAGTTATATTATAACTAAAGTTTTGACCATTTAATTTCACTAAGAGTTGGCTGGGCCTACAGTCATCCTATGTTCAAAAAAGGTGCAACTGAGACAAAATTGCAACAACATTTATTTAATGGCATGTACTTTAATGGCAAAAACAGAAACACATATCAAAAATCTAGAATAATTGGAGAGGTCTAAATATCACAAAATCGTTGATTAGTACCGCCATTACCGAAATATACATTTTTAGCAATATCTCAATAATCAATCATGATATTATCACAAACAAGGTATCTAAACCCAGCTTTTAAATTTCAAGAAGAAAACTGTGTCATTTATAAATTTATAGAATTCAAAGCGATATTAATGACGTAATATGTAATTGAGAGATTATCATGCCTACGTAACTAACGTTTTTCAACTATGATGTCCACGCAAATAACACAAATTCATAATACGTCAATGTATAAAACATGTATCATATTTATAATAATATTTTTATCAAATGCCTTGGGTAAATCGGTGTGTGAGTTGTCATAATTTTTTCCAAAATTTGTTCATAATTTGGACAACCCACGACAAGAGGTATGGATGAAGCCCTACTTTTATCGGATGATTTAATTGGTTATTTACAGAATTTATTGCATTAAGAGAAGAGCATACCCCAAACCCATAAAACATTTTAGAGGACTGTTATTGCACAAACATAATCCACATCCGGCCCAGATTCGACTCGAACTGGCATTTGCTATGAATATATCTAAGTAGTTTATAGTCTCAGTAGATTCAAATTGGGTATTTTTATAATCACTTCATCAAACAGTTTGCTAAACAACCAAATGTCACCCACTATACAGTCATATCAATCTAAAAACATGTCCTCATGGGTGGTACCAGAGTTGACACCTGTATCAACCCTTGTCCGTTTGGATAATAATGTCAATATGTTTCATTTATTTGAAGATATGCACTTGTCACTTGCCATCATATAATATAAGGTCAAGTGCCTTTTCTAGCAGATGGATTTGTGTTTTGACCTAGAATTAAGCAAGGTATATTATTTAACATTTTTCCTCGCTTAAGTTTGGTCCCAATGGGAAATTCAGTCTTACTAGCATTAAGCTGCTCAAGAGATTCCTTAGCTTTGAAAACGGAAAACGGAGCGCTGAGTGGTGTAGTGTATAGGGTAAAAAGCACTGGTCCAAGCACAGAGCCCTATGGAACCATATGGGATTGTGACTTTATATGACATAGTGTCTTTAAGCTTTACGGATTGGTACCTATTTTGCAAATAAGAAGAACACCTAATTTGAGCCTGCCCAGATATTCCATAACAATCTGAAAGTATATTTGTTAATGTAGCATGGGTAATGGTGTCGAAAACGGCCGACAAGTCAAGCAAGGTCAGAGCTGTAACCTCACCTTGTAAATACTAATGATGATATCGTTATGTACTTTCAGTAGAGCTGATTCTGTATAATAATGTTTCATGTAAGGGGATTTTAATGGATTAGATAGATGGTTATGTTTTATATGAGCTTGCAGCCAATTTACTACTATCTTTTTGAAAATAAAACTCAAGTTGGATACAGGCTTGTAACTTTTCAGTTCGTTTTTAGGGAGAGGTGTTTTTAAGTAGTGGTCTCACATGAGCTTCTTTGAAATTTTCCTGAAAATGTTAATTATATCAGTGATGGGAGTTATTAATATATCAAGACAATTTTTCAGCACGCTTGTATGAGCGGGGTTCAGATTACATGATGCTGACGATGAGCTCAAAATAAGCTTTTTAATTTCATCTTCTGTCACCCGTTCAAAAACGTTCATTATGGGTCCAATTTCTGGGTTTTTTACACGAATGGAATATTCTGTACTTTATCTGGAAATTGGTTTTAATTTTATCAACAAAATATTTAAAGAAATGGTCACAAAGTGATTTTACTAATGTGAATTCTGGCAGAACCGGCATGTGGAATTCTATGCAGAATGTTATTTATTGAGTTCCATAGAAAACGAGGATTGTCCGAATTTTCTGAAATAAGATCAGCTAAATATTTAGATTTTGCTTTGTCATCATTCTGTTACACAGGAGGCACTGATGTAACATGAACGATCTAGTTGTGTGCGAGATCTGCGCCATGTACGTTTGAGATTGTTGCGAAAGATTTTAGCCTTCATTATTTCTTGAGTCATCCATGGATATCGTGGTTTTCTGACTCATCCTACAAGACCGTATTATTGTCTAAAGTAGAGCTAATGACAGAATCATACTGTCGGCAGAGTCGTGAGAGATCTTGGTTTCTTTATTGGATCCAAATTGAGAATATCTGAATGAAACGATTCAAAACCAATTTCGTATATTTTTCGAAACGATGTTTTTTCTTTTTTCCATTTCGTGTATCAACCGTCAATTTCTGATATGACAGCGAGATGGTGTGTAATACATGCTGCCGAAAAAAACTGATTTGATATAATTAGAAATGCGTTCGGTGATCAAAAGATCTAGCCAATGACCATGAAGGTGAGTTGGAAAATTAACATGCTGCTTGGGATGGAAACATGTGAGGATTTCATTGAATTTATTGGCTTTTCCATTTGAGTTATCCAGATGTAAGTTGAAATCTCCAATATATACAAATTGTCATGGAGTAGAATTAGTTCTCTAGTAAATCTTGAAACTGATCAAAAATTGACATGTACCGTTTTGAAGCCTATACAGGCAGACAACGAAACTACTCAACGAATTGTTTTCAATACGTGCAGAGAGCGCCATGAACGTTTCAAATGATGGCAGAGAATGAATATCTGTTTTTAATCAGTGTTAATTGGTCAGACACTAGTATGCCTACACCTCCTCCTGTCCGCTGATCCGCACGAGGTTCATGAAAAAACAAACAGCCAGGAGGTGAGATATCAGCTATCGATGATTGCGTTTTATCATGTTTTAACCCTGTTTCCGTCACTGCCACAATGTCCAGATTTTTCGATGAAGGGGACTGTTTTCGGTTTGATGGATTTTGCATTGATTGTTGCCATTTAATTATGTCATTTGAGCCGGAGGGACCCGGATTTAAGCTGACATTTCCTGCCAGTAGGCCTAGATGTTGCAATTGAAAGATACATTTAAAAATTTTGCTGTGAACAAATTTGAAAACATGGTGTTTGTTATTGATGACGGTTGACAATTTGTTACAAATATGATTGGGCCACAAGAGGACAATTCGTCATCGCTGCGTATAATAGACACGGCTGTTAGGAGTGTGAAAATAGTATACATTATTTTTTATATGGATATTTTGATTATCGGCGGCCGTAATACAGCACGCCTATGAAGCCTAATATGCCAGCAGAAAATATGATAATGCCTACAAAATGCCTATAGTTTGATCTTCAGCAGCTTGTTGGGCCAATGTTGGGCCACTATTGGTGAAGATAGCTAGGCTTATTATTGTTTATAAATTATTCTGACCACCTATGTTTCTACGTATTATGACACTGATGCTAATTTCTTTTTATTATTTAGAAAATTATGCTATAATCTGTATAGAAATGGTGACTTATCCATTGAAACCTCGCGGGGGTGTTTTGGTATAAGTCCGTGTTGGGATCTACTATTCTAGGTATGTTTCAAGCCATCTTATACATTTCAAGTGAACATAATGTTAGGAGAAACAGCAAAAATAAGCTCTTTTCAACCATTTTGAGCTAATTTGACCTTCCTGTGACCTTGAGATGGCCTTACAATGACCTTATGATAACTCTTTTATAAAACTCAACACCAACCCAACTCACCTTGCGTAGGCCTACTTGAGTTGTGTTTCGACCTATTGGAAGTTTTGGTTCAATAATCTATTTTCACCCATTTTGAACTGATTTGACCTTGCTGTAACCTTGCGATGACCTTGTCATGACCTTGGGGTAAGAACCCTGTGAAATACAGCCCAAACCTATTTCACCATGTATACTTGGGTTGAGCCTTACCAGATAAATGTATTGGTTATTAGTCAAAATATAACATCAGTGTGTTATTTTGTACATTGTGCCATGTGAGACAGTATTGACACAAGGGTGATTTGAAGGGGGGGGGGGCGAGTAAAAAACCCTCCAACCCTAAATGTTATCTCTGCAACCTCTCAGGGGTGTTTTTGTGTAGGTCCGTGCTGGGATCTAGGTATGTTTCAAGACATTGTGTACATTTCAAGTGAACATAATGTTAGCAAAAACAACAAAAAAAAGCTATTTTCAACCGTTTTGCGCAGATTTGATCTTGTTGTGACCTTGAGATGACCGCCCCATGACCTTTGGATAACTCCCCTATGAAACCCAACACCAACCCATGTCACCATATGTACTTGGGTTGGGCTCGATCGATTTATTGGAAGTGCTGGTCCAATAATCTATTTAGAAGAAATATTTTTGAACAAAACTACTTTCCACTGACAGTGTGTATATGCCACGCTCTCATACCACCCTAGGGGTCAAGGGTACCATACTTCGATGACCCCTGGTGGCCTTGTCCATGTATGTATAATCTGCAGTCTTTCCTGTTTCAATAACTTTTTTGTTCTTAATCGTTATGACTTTGTGTACTATTAGATTCTAATATTTTGAATTTAATTATGTTATCATTAAATCTAAATTTCAAATGACACCTTAAATACTTGTAAGGGTCACATATGCTAAAATATATTTGACCCTGAAATTGACCTTCTGACCTTGAGGTTGACGTCAAATCACCAAAAAAATTCCAGAAATGGATTTTGCAGTCAAAATCACGCGAAAATAAGGTATTACACTTGTTTCTAGCTTTATTTGGTGAAAATCATATTTTTGCTTACTTGACCTTTAAATTGACGTTTTGACCTTGAAATTGACCTTCTGTCTTTAAGGATGACTCCAAATTTGGTACCAGAAATGAATTTTGCAGTCAAAATTACACAAAAATGAGGTATTACAGTTGTTTCTACCTTTATTTGTTGAAAAATCATATTTGACCTTGAAATTGAACTTTGACCTTGAATTTACCCCATAGTGCAGAGTGGTTAAGAATGACAAGATGTCTCCCGGCAAATTCTGAATACATATATCATCACCATCAATAATCAACAATACAAAAACGCTACACCTCAAAATGAGGTCCAGTGCTAGTTCTGCCAGACTAATAGTGATATGACGAGATTTAATCTATTAATTATATGATTTCGACGTCATAATTTAAATCGCGAAATAGAACGTTTTAGAGGGAAAATCCGGCTTGACACGACTTCGCATTCGATTCCCCATACCCGAAAATGGTTAAAAATGGTGAAAAAACTAAATGGGCAGACTTCCTACTCTGGGTCAATATTTTGCTTCGATTTCCACCAGTCTAGACGTCAGATTCTGACATCTAAAGTCGATCTCCGCTGAAAGGGTTAGGTACGGTATCGACAGTAACTACGTAGCCATGTTTTGTCTTCTAGATTTAGATGTGCTCATTCGTAGAATTTATCATGCTATCTAATATTAATATCACTATATTGAATCACGCGTACTTGCTATGTTTTACAGAGTGCATTCAAGACGCTGAGTTATGCTATCATTGGTGACGACACTGCCGACGACTACTTTAAAATCAACGCTTCCACTGGTGTGATTAAAATTAAGGCATCCCTGGAATCAGACACCAAAGAACTGTATCAGGTAGGCTATGATACATTGTAATTGACCCTGCCATGCCAAGGTATTTAATAAAATTTTCACCCACTTCACTTCATCATCAACAGATTATCTTTATATTGGTATAACAGACTTGTAAATTATTTTTTTGTTGTTTAGTATATTGTGTTTTCATTTTATATTAAGATCTAACTATTATCATCTAATTTAAAGTTTCACCCACATGAATCTGTAGCTGATTCGCAAATTTACATTATTCAATTCATAAATATCTCTGATCTAAGACTCATTTTACATTCAATTGGTGATAATCTCCCCATAACTGGGAGTTGAAATGGCACATGGATGAGTAGGTCAAGTGACCAGGGGGTACAATGTAAAATCGGCTGAAAAGTCTTCAAAATTGATATCAAGCAAACTTTAATCTCATCCTAATTTTCCTATTTCCATTAGAAAATGTAGGAATACTCCTACCTTTTCTAGTGGAAATATGAGTTTGAGTCAGATGTTCCCCTTCACATTTCATTAACCACTTGTGCTGCTGAATTGTTTCTATTGTATTTTTCATACATTTGAAGCTGCAATTGCTAACGCAATTCCCAGCTTCAAATGATGAAAAAATGAACGAAAAAATGGACATCTCCAATATGGAATTATTGTATTAACTAAGCATCTACCAAAAACTGTTTGGTTAAATTTAGTGATATTTCTATTGATCTGAAACATGCTTGAAACCGTATCGTCACCATGGATACGAAAGGGTGTATCTGGAACTTTGTGAAGTGGCAGATACACCCTTTCATATCCGGGGGGGGGGGGGGCGGTATATATAGGGGCGTAGCAGGACAAGGGTTACCCTTTAATTCTTTGATTTCAGATCCGTGTGACGGCCTCTGACAACGGGACTCCAGCTCGTGTGGCCACCGTTCTGGTTCTGGTGACAGTGAGAAGGAACTTCTTCGCTCCAGCCTGGGACCAGTCCAGTTACTCAACCACCATCATGGAAACTCAGGCTCCAGGAGTGGTGTTCAAGAAAGTGTCCGCTCAGGACCAGGATAAGGTCCGTAATTTGGATTGTTTTATGTTCTACTTCCTAGTTTAATATTCAAACAGCTCTCAGTGGCTCAGACTCTGCATAGTCCGAGTTTTACGCAAACACAAGACCACTAGCTAGGCCACAGCTGAGGATAATCCCGCCAGCACACGGTGTGGGTGTATAGAATAGACAGTTCATAACATGAATTTATCTGAGACAACGTCTACAGAGAATGATGTAACTATATTATAAGTTTGGTTATCAGTTTGAGCACATTAGGAGATGTAGATTGTAATGACGTGACACTCCAAGTTTTATGAGATGATTTAGAATAAAGAATATACCATTTACAGAAGTATTTTAGTCTACATTCGATCATGTTCATTTATAACTATCGACGGACTGTTCATTCATGCCAGATTCGACTGTCAGCGAGCGAGTACTAAGATCCCGGACGGAGTTAGTTATCGATAAATCCTCATGTCGGTAATTAAATCTGTAGCACCTAGGCAGCAAAGGGCCTGTTATTACTTTATCATGTTTTAATCACAAGTCGCAGAAATAGCTGTTGTTTGCAATTTTTTTCTCATTGTATACACTTGCGATTATAAATGATTTTTATCTTATCTGATCTTAAGGAGCCGTCCACACACGGGCTGAACTACCATGATATTAATTTATTATTATTATCATTAACAAATCCACACTATGCCAAATACCTTATCATGAACGGTTGAGATAAAGCATCTGTCTTATTTCAGGGTCTGAATAGGGAGTTCACAATAAGGGCTGTAGACACAGAGAAGGCGATGGCGTTCTTCCAGGTGGACAAGGATACGGGAGACGTATCCGTGAGAAGATCCCTCCTCACTGATCCCGATAAAGACACGGAATATGAGGTAAAGACAGCATTAACCCTTTAACCGCCAAATTATTCAATTGAAATTTTTACCCACTTGAAGTTGTGTCTCGCTGACGCGATCCACAACTTCAAGTGATTGAAAATTATTCAGATTTGACAAAATGGAGGTCAACAAATTTCAAATCTTGCTGATTAACTCTTACAGTGCGGGGATCGACTTTAGTCGTCAGAATCTGACGTCTGTAGACGTCAGATTCTGACGACTAAAGTCTATCCCTGCACTGTAAAAGTAGAAATATTTCTAATGGCCGTAGACCCACGACATACGTATTCAAATGAATTGGAAAGAGCTGAATAAGGCATTTATAATGATATCAAATTGAAATGAACCCTTTGGTCTCCAAGGTTTTTATACAGAAATTCAGCGCTTCAAGGGTTGATGCCACTTTTAAAGACAGCATCAACCCTTACAACGCGGACATATTTTTATAAAAACCATGGAAACCAAACGGTTTTTCCAATTTTAAACCATCATAAATGTTTTAGTCAGCTCTTTCCGCTTCATTTGAATACCTATGTCACGGGTCTATGGGTCCATTATTAATGTTGTAATTCTTTCATTGCGGGGATTGACTTTATACTTCAGAATCTGACGTCTACAGACGTCAGATTCTGACGTATAAAGACGGTCCCCGCGCTGAAAGGGTAAACAGAGGCGGTTTTAGGATTTCGAAGGGGGGTCCGATATGACCTCGGGTGGCCCCCAGCAATTGCTCTAACTCTTGTGCTGCTGGGACCGTATATATAAGGTTTTAACCCTTTAACCGCCAAATTATTCAAATTGAATTTTCACCCACTTGAAGTTGTGTCTCGCTGACGCGATCCACAACTTCAAGTGAGTGAAAATTATTCAGATTTGACAAAATTGCGGTCAAATCTTTTCAAATCTTGCTGGTTGATGTCACATTTTATCTTTAACATTTTTAAAATGTGGTACTTGATGTGCTAATAAAAAATGAAAACCCGAATATATGCGGCACCGGTGGTTAAAGGGTTAAGCAAGTTTCAGACAAAAAAAAATGCCACTGAAATCCATGTAGTAGTTTGGGAGATGCTCAGTTAATCAATAGTTAAATTTAGAAGATGTTATTTTGTCATTCATATAAATATTTTTCATTGTTTGAAGCTGGAAACTGCGTTAGCAATTCCAGCTTCAAATGAATGAAAAATAGAAACAAACAATTCATTAATATGAGGGTTATTATCGCGTTTATCAGTTTAACCCTTACAGTGCGGGGATCGACTTTAGTCGTCAGAATCTGACGTCTACAGACGTCAGATTCTGACGACTAAAGTCGATCTCCGCTCTGTAAGGGTAAAAATATTTATAATGACCGTAGACCCATAACATAGGTATTCAAATGAATCGGAAAGAGCTGACTAAGACATTTATGATGATTTCAAATTGAAAAAAACCTTTGGTTGCGATGTTTTTTACAAATTCTTTCAGCGCTTTAAGGTTTGAATGTTCATATGTATCATTTCAACTGATGAACGCGATTTCAGGGCTCCATCTCAGAAAATTGTGAATGTTGAATACTGTTTTTAAAACGACTTTTGGACAATTTATTTCTTAAAAGAAACTATAACTTGGCTACAATTTTCTCAATATCTTGTTTTATGTAGGTCTATTTTAAAATACGACATTATAAAATTAGTATATGATCTTAATCAATAAAAGTTTTAATTTTGAAAAAGAATAACTTGACAAAGAATAATTCAAACCCTCGTCTGTGAATGAAATTTTAGTTACACATATAATCCATTGTTCACTGGTTATTTATATTATGGATTAGTAATATCATGTTTATATGATAATTAACCATGATACTTCTGCTATTTCAGCTGGTACTGATGGCGGACGATAAGGGTATTCCACAGCAGACCAGTGAGTCTGTGACACTGACCATCAAGGTGATAAGGAATCAGAACTCCCCCAGGTTTGATAAAGGTGTGTACCAGGAGACCATGGATATGACTGAGGACGTGGGTAAACTCATCAAACAAATGGTAGCAGTGGACGAAGACAATAGGGTGAATATTTATAGATTATACCATAGTCCCGCATATCAGCCCGACCTATTCTCCAGAGGGTCATGGGTCTTGTATCGCCCGAGGACCGAAGGTCTAAGGGCGATGCAAGAGCCATGGCCCGAGGGAGAATACAATTAGGGAGGGCTGATGTGAGGGAAGATGCAGCTTTAGCCATGGTATTGTCTTTCTATCTCATGCCAACATTTTCAGTCGAAGTAGTCTTAAATAGAGAACTGCAATTTAGAAAGTAGATTGCCATAGCCCAGACAATAAGGTGACTAACAGTCAATTATAACACTTGATATATCGTTCCATGATAATTAAAATACCGTATATGCCACTTTACAAGGACAGATACGCTCTTCAATTCCTCATGAAACGATCATAAAGAATTTAAAAAAATACAGCAGAAAATATGTGGTAACCCTACACTTGATATAGCGTTCCGTGAGAACCCATCACATCTGCCACTTTGTCAGAGACGATCTCACACAACAATATTAACAGGTTTTAAAATACATCATATCGTCCCCTTGGAGTTAGAAGGTCTGAACTGCCACTTTGCAAGGGGGAGATACATGCATGCTATGCTGAACCAAGAAGCTGCTTCTGTCATTCAGTCAGTTATTTATTTTGAAGTAGGATACAATAGTTGTGCTTGTGATTTCGCTCCTCGTGTTAGTTCTATAATTCAGTCATCTAATTCTCGCCCACTGCTTTATGGCGAGACCGTTTACCAATGTGCATCCGTTTACCACTTTTAAACATTTAAAACAGGTAATTATATATTTCATAAGTGTGCAGCTTATTTTATAAACATTTGATGATAAGTAGGAGGAACACATATATTGAAGATATTTTTTTTATTACAGAATGAATTCGGTTATGTAAGATACGACATCATAGGAGACGACTCGGCTACATCTCACTTTAACATCAGTGCCGATTCCGGGAATATACAGCTGAAAAAGATGGTGAACAAAGACTCTAAGCTCTACTATCAGGTATTATCATCATTTTCTACTGTATTTTCAATCAATCAATCAATCAATCAATCAATCAATCGATCGATCGATCGATCAATCAATCAATCAATCAATCAATCAATCAATCAATCAATCGATCAATCAATCAATCAATCAATCAATCAATCAATCAATCAATCAATCAATCAATCAATCAATCAATCAATCAATCAATCAATCAATCAATCAATCAATCAATCAATCAATCAATCAATCAATCAATCAATCAATCAATCAATCAATCAATCAATCAATCAATCGATCGATCGATCGATCAATCAATCAATCAATCAATCAATCAATTAATCAATCAATCAATCAATCAATCAATCAATCAATCAATCGATCAATCAATCAATCAATCAAACGATCTATCGATCGATCGATCGATTGATCGATCGATCGATTGATCGATCAATCATTGTTTGTTTTCACAGATTCGTGTGGAGGCATATGATAATGGGTCTCCCTCTCTTCATGACATCGCCATAGTTAATGTCACAGTCAACCGGAACTTCTTCGCTCCTGTATTTGAAGAAGAAAGTATTGGCGTCGATGTTTTATACAAGCAGCAGTTGGGTGTCAAAATAGCAGGTGTTACGGCCACCGATGCTGATACCATGGTAAGTCAAAGCTGCTATTTTCTGACCAGTCTATAAAGTACCGTCTTAAAATAACAATAGAGGCCTACATTTCACCACTGTACAATATTATATTTATATGTACAGTAATATGCTTGAATTATAGAGTTTAAGGTAAAAATGGTAAAACATGGTATGTATAATGTAAAAATTCAGAAATATTGTATATACAATTAACAAATATTCAAGAAATATTTGATTAAAATTATAAATATTTAAAACCATTTAAAATTTAATTATATCCTCCCTCTCTGTTGTTTTTTGTCATTTATTTATTAAATTTTGTCAGTCATTTGAAAATCTGACAATAAAATATTTAGTAAGATGACATATGTGTCTGTTTGTATACACAGCATCCACACAAGAGTGTACGGTATTTGCTGGTAGGTGATAGAAAGGCTCAGGAGTTCTTTATGGTGGACTATGACAGCGGCGATATCTCTGTGGGGAAAGATCTCTCACTGGAAAAAACTACAGACTATACAGTAAGTATCTAACCCTTATCCCGAAAAGTAAATTTTTGTCTAAACAGACATTTCATTCCTAATAGCAGTGGTTTAATCGGCTACTAAAACAGATTAAAAACGATTAATATGATTAGCAGGCGAAGGATTATGCTACCATATTTTGCAGTGAAGAGTAAAAATCAATATGTGTAAATGTTGGTAAAACGCTTTATTGCACGGTAATTTTAAATTGAAACATTTTATTTTTATTGAATTATCGCGAGATATTTTTTATCGCGGATTTCCATTTATCGCGTAATGTATAACATGCTTTCTTTTCTCTATACAGCTCACAATACAAGCAGTAGATCTGGGCGTACCTCCTCTATCCAGTGAAGTAAATGCTGTGGTGGTGGTGACAGTGGGAAGGAATGAGAACGATCCGGTATTTGACGAGGAAGGAAACTACGAAGCCAACATTAAGAGGAATATCTCCAGAAATACTGTGATAGGACAAGTGTCTGCCGCGGATGAGGATGGAGAAGTGAGTTATTTACCTCATAGCAGTCAGAGTGTCATAAGTGCCACTCTTATGAGTGGCACTTACGACGCTCTGACTCCTGGGGCTCGATATATGTATTTTCCATCGAAGTGTACATTCACTTTAACCCTTACAACGCTGAAATATTTTTGCATAAACCATGGCGACCAAAAGATTTTTTTCAATTTGAAATCATCAAAAATCTTAGTCAGCTCTTTCTGATTCATTTAAATACCTATGTTATGGGTCCACGACCGTAACAAATATTATTACTCTTACAGTGCGGGGATCGACTTCAGACGTCAAAATCTGACGTTTACAGACGTCAGATTCTGGACATTGGCCAGTAGCACCTTGGTACTCTGTTCAGCAGCGGTGCTACAGAATTTATCCACTGTGGCTTGTTGTCGAGTTGTGCAGTTAATCAACGTTAATTAAATCACTTTAAGCCCTTGTCACATCGCCCCAAACTACATTTATCTGCAATTTTACTGTACGCTCGCGAGGGACGTCTTCTGAGAAATAATCATCGTTGCGTATGTAAGTTAAATATATGGTGAGGATGACGAAGTATCAAATATGACAACATTTTGTTAACCCCATCTAAATTAAAGCAATTTAAGATTTACGTCTAGGATATACGTAACTGTGCAAAGAACAATCTACAATTTTTTTGATCCATGTAGAGTTTATTAGTCATATTATCTCTTTCTTCAAATTCACATTATGTTCTAACTATTCTCTATTCATTGAACCTGGATTATTCTGTATTTTTCCAGGGTGTATTTAACGCGATCAGCTATTCCATCATTGGAGATGATGATGCAGGTGTTTACTTTGAAATCGATGCTGAAGGTGTCATAAAAGTGGATCGCAGTCTAAATGAAGATAGTACAGAAATCTACAAGGTTAGTTATCTGGTATTATGATGAAATAACTGTAAAGATACTAGTAAATTATATTACCTTTTGAACTATGTTTTGGAACTTTATGACGTTTCTAGTTGTTTCGGCAAGCCTTGCCGAAACAACTAGAAACATGATAAAGATTCAATACTTAATTCAAAAGTAGCTTAGTGCATCTTGGAATCGCGAGTAACATATTTTCAAGGAGGAAACGTTTGTTTTTTAAATTCTCAAAGCTCATATCAATATCTACTTGTTGACCTCCTCGTACATTTGTTGACCCTACCAACATCATTCAATACATCGGCTCCTCAAATGAACCACTGTAGGTTATAGCAAGAATTAATAACACCCGCTCGACACATGGCCTGCGGTACAGGCAGAAGACTGCCTTTAGTGATATACCAGTACGCTCCTCGGGACTGCTTGTGAGAAAGTGTTGGATATATTATACAACTGTACCCACCAGTGAAAAGTAGAGATAATTATCTGAAATTAGACGTTTTAATACTTTAAATTGGTCCTAAAACATCTAAGTTAGAGTACTTCAAATACATGCAAAAAATCAAAATATCACCATGCTAAGAGTTGTATCTTCTGTGTTAATCAATTCTTGGTTATATTTAGTTATCTTGATATCATAACGTGATATATAGATGTTAACCCTTAAACATGTTAAAGCGCTAAATGAAATAAATTAAATATCCACCCACTTGAAGTTACGTATCGCTACCGCGACCCACAACTTCAAGCTGCAGAAAATTAATTATATTTTATAAATTCACGTGGGAAAAATATTCATATTTGTTTACGTTGAGACCAAAGGTTTTCAAATCTTGATTTTCAAACATATACATTTCATTTCATTCTCAATATCAGCAATAGCTGTAACTTAATTACGTTGACCAGCTCATAAAACGACTATAGTTATGATTAGTGGTTACTGGTAACAAGTTGTCATTGTGTTTACAGCTGCGGATCCGTGCTTCTGACGGGGATTCCCCTCCACACACGGCCGTCCAGGTGTTCACGGTGACTGTTGATAGGAACTTAGAGGACCCTGTGTTTACCAAGCCTAGCGGAGAAGACCTGACAGACGAGGAGACCCTGCAGGAGACGGAGAGCTTTGAACGTGTTATCTATAAATTCTCTGGAAAAGACGAAGATGTCAGAGTGAGTATAAAGACATCACTTGTAATGTTTAACATATATAAATATTGGTTCCTATTTGCCTAAACGCGATGAGATATGGCCCAGCAAACAAGGGACATTGACCGTGTGCTGGTTCAATGCTGGGCCAGCGTCGCAGACGATCGGCCAACATTGAACCCACGCACGGTCAATGTCTCCTGTTTGCTGGCGGAATGACGGTAAAGTGATATTGTGTCCTGAACACATTAAAAAGTGTACAGTGCGTGTACATTTATTACTGTGTACGCATGCATATGTGCAGAGGCCGTTTTAGCATACACATTTGTTATCAAGACGGTCATTGAACAGCTAATGTTCATGAGAATCAATTTAGAACTGATGTTCAATATGCTAAATCAATATGTTTATATAATAAAGTAAATATTAAGTGTTGTGAATTGCAATACGACGTATTAGGTATTATTGTATGTATTACCTTTCACTGATTCATCAGTGCACGCATGTGGAGGAGGGGGTGCTTTCCGTGAGTGAGCGAACGCCACTCGCTAGGAGTGAAGTATTAGTTGAGATGGTGAACTATCCACCATATCGGCATAAAAACTATATCGGCATAATATTATATACACTTCCCTCCAAAAACCTCGCACAAAAGGTAAAGGTAAAGGTGCAGGTTTTTTATAGTCTGATATCAAGTCTGAAGACCTATCATCGGACTTTTACATTTTACCCCCTGGTCACTGGACCTGTTCATTCATGTGCCATTTCAACTCCCCGGGGAGCATACAGTCCTGCAGCCGTTTCGGCGCATTGAACTTATCGTACACATTGCCATCTCTGTCCTACCAGGTACTCATTTTCACCTGAGTCAAGTGAAGCATTTCAGGGTGAAATGTCTTGCCCAAGGACACACCATCTTAACAAAGTCCCAAGATTGATCGTATAGAAAATAGAGTAACATCATATTAGGATTGTGTCCTAACGGATTTCAATATGTTCCTGAAGTCAGGGTTTTTTAGTAAACTGTTATGTGCTGTTAAATGTTCGGTAGTATATTATACTTTCCAGAATAAGTAACATACATTATTTACACATGATATTGGAACCACCAAACACAACGTTTTACCCACTGTTCCAGGACCCCTACAGGAAGGTTTATTTTGAGCTGACGGGTGACAACAAGGCTGAGGAGTTCTTCCTGGTGGATGAATCAAATGGTGAACTGAAGCTGAAGAGATCACTGCTTCAGGATACTGACAGGGATGATACATATACGGTAAGAGGTCACGACTTCAGGATACTGACAGGGGTGACTTATATACGGTAAGAGGTCACGACTTCAGGATACTGACAGGGGTGACTTATATACGGTAAGAGGTCACGACTTCAGGATACTGACAGGGGTGACTTATATACGGTAAGAGGTTACGACTTCAGGATACTGACAGGGGTGACTTATATACGGTAAGAGGTCACGACTTCAGGATACTGACAGGGGTGACTTATATACGGTAAGAGGTTACGACTTCAGGATACTGACAGGGGTGACTTATATACGGTAAGAGGTCACGACTTCAGGATACTGACAGGGGTGACTTATATATGGTAAGAGGTCACGACTTCAGGATACTGACAGGGGTGACTTATATACGGTAAGAGGTCACGACTTCAGGATACTGACAGGGGTGACTTATATACGGTAAGAGGTCACGACTTCAGGATACTGACAGGGGTGACTTATATATGGTAAGAGGTCACGACTTCAGGATACTGACAGGGGTGACTTATATACGGTAAGAGGTTACGACTTCAGGATACTGACAGGGGTGACTTATATACGGTAAGAGGTTACGACTTCAGGATACTGACAGGGGTGACTTATATATGGTAAGAGGTTACGACTTCAGGATACTGACAGGGGTGACTTATATACGGTAAGAGGTTACGACTTCAGGATACTGACAGGGGTGACTTATATACGGTAAGAGGTCACGACTTCAGGATACTGACAGGGGTGACTTATATACGGTAAGAGGTTACGACTTCAGGATACTGACAGGGGTGACTTATATACGGTAAGAGGTCACGACTTCAGGATACTGACAGGGGTGACTTATATACGGTAAGAGGTCACGACTTCAGGATACTGACAGGGATGACTTATATACGGTAAGAGGTCACGACTTCAGGGGTGACTTATATACGGTAAGAGGTTACTGCTTCAAGATACTGACAGGGGTGACTTATATACGGTAAGAGGTCACGACTTCAGGATACTGACAGGGGTGACTTATATACGGTAAGAGGTCACGACTTCAGGATACTGACAGGGGTGACTTATATACGTTAAGAGGTGACTGCTTCAAGATACTGACAGGGGTGACTTATATACGGTAAGAGGTCACTAATTCAGGATACTGACATGGATGACTTATATACGGTAAGAGGTCACTGCTTCAGGATACTGACAGAGATGACTTATATACGGTAAGAGGTCACTACTTCAGGGATGACTTATATATGGTAAGAGATCACTACTTCTGGGATGACTTATATACGATAAAAGATCACTACTTCAGGGATGACTTATATACGGTAAGAGGTCACTACTTCAGGGATGACTTATATACGGTAAGAGGTCACTACTTCAGGGATGACTTATATAATGGTAAGAGGTCACTACTTCAGGGATGACTTATATACGGTAAGAGATCACTACTTCAGGGATGACTTATATACGGTAAGAGGTCACTACTTCAGGGATGACTTATATACGGTAAGAGGTCACTACTTCAGGGATGACTTATATATGGTAAGAGACCACTACTTCCGGATACTGACAGGGGTGACTTATATACGGTTAAAGGTCACTACTTCAGGAATGACTTATATATGGTAAGAGATCACAACTTCAGGATACTGACAGGGGTGACTTATATACGGTAAGAGATCACTACTTCAGGGATGACTTATATACGGTAAGAGGTCACTACTTCAGGGATGACTTATATACGGTAAGAGATCACTACTTCAGGGATGAATTATATACGGTAAGAGGTCACTACTCCAGGGATGACTTATATACGGTAAGAGATCACTACTTCCGGATACTGGCAGAGATGACTTATATCATGGTAAGAGAACACTTATTCAGAATATTACCAGGGGTGACTTATATACGGTAAGAGGTCACTACTTCAGGGATGACTTATATACAATAAGCGGTCACTACTTCAGGTGTGCCTTATATACGGTAAGGGGTCACTATTTCAGGATACTGACAGGGATGACTTATATACGGTGAGATGTCACTACTTCAGGATACTGACAGGGATGACTTATATGTGGTAAGAGGTCACTACTTCAGACTGACAGGGGTGACTTATATACGGTGAGAGGTCACTACTTCAGGTGTGACTTATATACTGTTGGAGGTCATTACTTCAGGGATGACTTATATACAGTAAGATGTCACTACTTCAGGGATGACTTATATACGGTAAGAGGTCACTACTTCACGGATGACTTATATACGGTTAGAGGTCACTACTTCAGGGATGACTTATATACAGTAAGATGCCACTACTTCAGGGATGACTTATATACGGTTAGAGGTCACTACTTCAGGGATGACTTATATACGGTAAGAGGACACTACTTCAGGGATGACTTATATACGGTTAGAGGTCACCACTCCAGGGATGACTTATATACGGTAAGAGGTCACTACTTCAGGTATGACTCAAATACGGTAAGAGGGCACTACTTCAGGGATGACTTATATACGGTTAGAGGTCACTACTTCAGGGATGACTTATGTACGGTAAAAGGTCACTACTTCAGGGATGACTTATATACGGTTAGAGGTCCCTACTTCAGGGATGACTTATATAATGGTAAGATGTCACTACTTCAGGGATGACTTATATACGGTAAGTGGTCACAACTTCAGGGATGACTTAAATACGGTGGGAGGTCACCACTTCAGGGATGACTTATATACGGTTAGAGATCACTACTTCAGGGATGACTTATATACGGTAAGATGTCACTACTTCAGGTGTGACTTACATACGGTTAGAGGTCACTACTTCAGGGATGACTTATATATGGTAAGAGGTCACTACTTCAGAATACTGACAGGGATGACACATATACGGTAAGAGGTCACTAATTCAAGGATGACTTCTATACGGTAAGAGGTAACTACTTCAGGATACTGACAGGGGTGACTTATATACGGTGAGAGGTCACCACTTCGGGGATGACTTATATACGGTAAGAGGTCACTACTTCAGGGATGACTTATATACGGTTAGAGGTCACTAATTCAAGGATGACTTATATATGGTGAGAGTTCACTACTCCAGGATACTGACAGGGGTGACTTACATATGTTAAGAGGTCACTACTTCAGGTGTGACTTATATACTGTAATATGCCATCACTTCAGTATGGTGGAATTCGGTAACCATCATAACTAAAAATTAAATTCTATAACTAGAGCTTCAAGGGTTAAGGCTTTGATCGCCAACTCTATCTCATTTTAAAGCACTTTCATTTGTATGTAGGTGCGTGCGTGCAAATTTTTAATCCAAATCACCCCATGTACTGGTGGTCATTAACTAATTTATACATGTGGAGAGCGTTAAGTTAAAAAAAAATCATCCACTTAAAGTTGTATTTCGCTATCTGACACACAACTTCAAGTGGCTGAAAAGGACTCATATTTGTTCAATTTGTGACCAAATATTTGCAAATCTTGATATTTTAATACAGATTTCTTTCCCAATAACTGTGATTTAACATGCTTATTCCTTTAACCGCCAGTTCCGCATATATTCGGGTTTTCATTTTTTTTAGCACATTAAGTGATAAAATGTGACATCAAAAAGCACTATTTGAAAACAGTTGACCTCTATTTTGTCAAATCTGAATAATTTTCACTCACTTGAAGTTATGGTTCGCGTCAGCGAGACACAACTTCAAGTGGGTGAAAATTCAGATTGAATAATTTGGCGGTTTAAGGGTTAATCCGTTAATAAAACACATTATGACCATAGTCGTGCTTAGCGGTCTAAGGGTGAACTGTATTCCATGTAATGATCAGATAATACAGCCTAATTACCTCTGCTGCTCTTTGCTGCTTCCTTCATGACGCAGATCCACGAATACCGTTTTTTGTTTGTCACCCAGGTGACCATACGTCTCCGTGATGGCGGCACTCCAGCACGTTACAGTCAGAGGGAGGCCACCCTGACTGTGAATGTCCTGAGAAACGACCACATCCCCCAGTTTGCAAACAGTAGTTATGAGACGACCATCCGATCAGACAAGAGATCAGGCAGCAGTGTGTTCAGAGTCACAGCCACAGATCTAGATGAGGTAAATATCAACTAGACACCCAATGTTGTACCATAAGTGTGCCAACGTCGGTGACGCTGGCGGAACTTTGGTACAACATTGGGTCATTGCTTCGTGTCTACTGGTAAACTCTTTGTCACTTCAGTTCCATTTGACATACAACTATACATATCATCATGTTTCATAGCAAAAATATTACATTATTTTCTAAATTATGCATCCTTTTGGGCTCTGACATATATTTGTTAAAAAAAACGTTTGTTCGATTTCAAGATGAAAATCGCATTACAAATTTAAACTAAAAAAAGAGATGAATTATAAAAGTTAGGAAGAAATATAAAATTAAATGTATTAAAAGGTCGACTGTTTGATTATATTTGAATCAGAAGAAATTCCTGCTGTAGCATGTTTAATGTTTATTGTAATAATTATGATATCTTTTACTGTAACTTTTACTGTATTGAGAAATCAAAACATCTGAAATGTATAATTGTTTCGTAAAACTAGAGCTTATTTAATCAAACAGTTTAAATTGTTTTAATTTTTATTTCAGAGCTATTACAATAAGATCAGCTACGAGATCATTGGAGATGACGATGCCGTCAACAAGTTTGAAATTCCTAGGTCAGATTCTGGTGTTATAAATATCAAAGAAGATTTAAAACGCGACAGGAAGACACAATATGTGGTAAGAATTCGCTTCGCATTGTAAATCACCCATAATTATACTGTTCTGGTAGATAAAGGACATTCGATAGCAGGTTTTCGAGATGATTAGATTCAAAATATCGAGGTCATTACTGTTGCAAAATACCTGTTCTGTTGATGCATATTTTATTTAAATAAGGTATGAGTCATATTGTGAGTCAAGAAAAAATAGGTCTCTGTGTTCTGTCTATGATTGGTTGTGGTAGGTTTGTGACAAACCTACCACAACCAATCATAGACAGAACACCGTGAATTATTGTCTGTTGACGTGAAAAAATACGATTATAAAACTGTTAAAATGTGGACTGGCTGACAATACTGTTTGATCATTACGCCATGTACATGATGTTTGATGACACACCGATCCCATTATAAAATGTATGGGCCTTCAATGTTCTGCATCATTATTATTTTTTTCACGTATACTGTTTAATGTACTAATAATTATTAAATTTGAATACCATATACCATGTTTATAATCCACATGACATTTTTCTACATAGAAAGTTGGTATTACCGAAACTTTGGAGATGATATTTTAGTTGATGTCTGAAAAAATATTGTTTCTGTTCAGGTGCGTGTGCGAGCCTATGATGACGGGATTCCATCGAGATCGTCAGTGTCCAGGGTGACGGTGAATGTGGATCACAACCTGTACTGTCCTACCTGGGAGGATTCTTCAGTACAGACTGAGATCATGGAGACCCATCCCCTGGGGGATCTGGTCGCCCAGGTGGAGGCTGAGGATAGGGACGAGCTCTCAGGCTATAACACTCCACACTTCACACTGCTGAATGACGGACTGGCCAGTCAGTTCTTCTTGGTTAACAGCGCCAGTGGTGAGGTGTTCCAGAGACGGGCGGTACTTTATGACACTGATGATACCACCGAATATAACGTAAGAAACTCCACTGCTATGTCACCCCTTAACCATTTTAAACCTGAATTTACCATTGTCATCTTTAGCCAATACAAGCCGCGAATTGCTGTCGCAATTCTCGGCTTGTAGTGGATAAAGATGACTTGAACCGGGTGACAAATGAGAAAAAGATATTGTTATGATCAAAATATTTCCATGAAAATTTTCGTACTAAAACCCCTAGGTCTTGGGAAATAAAGTAATTCTGAAAAATGCTGCTTTGATGCATCGTAAGGGTTTAAAACCAGAGTTTCGTATATGCCACTCGTTTGAATGGTACACATGACACTTTGGGTGCTAGGGGTCAAAATCACAACAAAAAATTCACACCATCATCCACTTCCGTAATAATTGTGAATTATCAAGCACGTTTTATTGTATGTTTTTATATTTTTCTACAAGCTTATATCGGTGACTGTAATGTTTTAATATTTTCTTACGAAGTTTTATGTATTTAATTTGACTAAGGCAGAGGTCCAGATAATTTTTGGTTTAAGGAGTATTTTACTCATTGAAATGGGTGATGAGGAGTGAATTATGATGAAAATATAATCGAGGAGTATTTTTCATACAACAACAAAAAGCTTTATTGATCATTTTTTTCATACACTCAGGGGGCATAGTTCTGTTCACATACAAAATACAACAATCGTTTAATTTGTTATGTTTTTTTTTACTTTGATGGGTATTTTAATAGTTTTTATGGGTAATATTACTCCTAACATTTTCTATCAATGAATATTTGCTGTTTTTACATGCATATTTTACGCATACGCATGCTATCTGGAGCATTGGACTAAGGTATCAAAATAGGTGGATGGTATCATTAAAAATTCATTTTTACTTATGTTTCATAAATACATATTTATCTATATGTGTACATCAATATTAAATCCAATGTATTATTGGCAGATACATCATAGGATACTGCTATGGTATCGTCTTACTCATGATAATAATACACTATCATCCTTCCATTACAGTTAGTGGTACAGCTATCTGATCTTGGTGAGCCGGAGCCTTGCATCACATCTCGTAACGGTACGGTACAAATCAGGGTGATTCGTAACGAGAACGCCCCCTTGTTTACGAAAGAGGGTCAATACGAAGCGGAGATAGACGAAGATGCCCGAGTAGACAGCAAAGTGGTCGAGATAGACGCTACCGACAAAGACTCGAAGGTATTTATAGCGATGCTTTTAAGCATTCGAGCTGTTGTTATGCAAGAAATGATAAAATAAACGGTATTTTATTAAAAACAAAACAAAAAATAATTAAATCAATCAAGTTAGAACAGATCAAGCTTAAACATAGAGGTATTTATCATTCATTTGCGTCAGCATTGCCAGCTTTAAATTAATAGACATTTTCACTAATGTACTAATGTGCCAGTGCTAAATACGAGTTGTATTTTAAATTAAAAGTAAACTTGTAATAGTCTTGCAATCTCGAATAAGGTACCAAGAAAACACAAAACATTTGTAAAACGCTGGCCCAACGTCTTCGATGTTGGTCCAGCTGTGTATAAATGTAATACAAATGTTTTGTGTTTGTTGGGTAACTGTCAACCGTTAGGGTGAGTAAGTACTGTATACATAGTAACCTCAAACCATCACTTTTTCAGGCTCCATACAGCACAGTGACATACACTGTGATAGGTGAAGAAAAGGCATCGATATACTTCAACGTGGAAGAGAACGGACACGTCAAAGTGAAAACTAGTCTGGAAGGAGATGCCACCACGCTATATGTGGTGAGTTGTTATTTGGGATTTCTTACTAGTATGGACTATTCTTTTCTTTCATAGGATGTAACACATTTTAGCTTAACTGATGTTAAGCTATGAATTTATTTTATTAACACATAAATTCACATAATTTATGCTATGAACTGAACTGCAAATCATTTTCTTGACATACGGAAAAATAAAATGTACATAAAGATATTGAAATAATGAATTCTTATGTGCCTGGAGCTAGCATCAATTTTCAAAATGTAAGCTAGAAGACACGAGTCTCTTATTACTAATAGTTAGCAGTTCATAAAACTTGATTTAGGTGCTTAATAAAGATTACAGAGCCCTTTATTTCAACATGCTGTAAAAAATATAAGCATAAAACACCCATACGTTTAACCTGACATCCAATAGAATAAGCAAGCATCATACTAATCAGAGCTGCATGATCAATTCGCTTAGTTTAATATCAATAAGTAATATTAGCTTATACTGCTCCAATATATATAATTTTTACATGTGTTAATAATAAAAAAGATGACTTAGTTGATCTAAATGGAAAGGCATTATTTAACAATGCGATACATTATAAGAGCTGTGGACAGACCTGTTGGCGCAGAACATTTCATTTCTGCTGAAGTTTACTGTAAATACTGTGATTTTTTACGCATTTCGTCATACCATATTTCTTGCTTACCTGAGCTTTTGACAATATCCTGCCACAAAAATATCACCAGAATGACAAACACAGAAGTATCAGATACCAGTAGTAGTAGGATATGTTGAGAAATGTTTGAACTGAAGTGTCAAGTGAATTTAAATGAGCATTGTTTTCTTTTGATAAAAATTGCTATAAGTCTCAGGAGTGAATGTAATGGGTTGAGAAAAGTATACAATTTACCAATGTTGTACATTGGTAATTTGTATAGTTATCAGGCTATTGTGTTCAAATATGCTGGCGCCCTGATCACAGTGACGTTTTAAGCACTTCAGATTCTAAATAGTTAAACTTGTAATATATAACTATGCCTATTGTAACATAATTATGCAGAATATAATCATTTTTATACTTCCCCATATATGAGAAACTAAAATCAACCTTACATTGTGAGAAATGTTTTTATCTGGTTATCATGGGAACAAATATTTTCAGGATATCAAATTATTATAGAAAATGGGGTGTACATGTGAACTGGTACTTTTAATGTTACCATAAATGAACATTTGTGTAAATATCTGTGACGTTCATCACAGAAACGCCCTATTTACACAATTGTTATCCCCATTTAGCGAGAAATAGAAATATATCAAATACAAAAAATGAGTTTAAGCATGTTTAAAACTGAAAAATCTAATTTTAACTATTTTTATATATGTAGAGTAACACAAGTAGAACATATTATTTTTTTCAATGTGGGTACCTTTAACATTACGATCGCTGGCATGATGGCACCATTATGTTATACAAAGTCAAAACTGCATTTTACAATTTTTGCGGGGAAGATATGTAGCATATATTATTGTACGACTCAAATGGGGAATTCTTTGGTTTTTTGTTTAGTTGAAGGTATTGGCGTCAGATGGCGGCAGTCCAGTGAAGGAGACCACAGCTACGGTATCAATCACGGTGAACAGGAATCTGAACGCTCCTGAGTTCGAGCCCAGCAGATACACGACGACCGTCCCTGAGACTCAGACTCTGGGTGAAGTGATCCTGGTTGTCACAGCCAAAGACGAGGATAAAGTGGTAAATAGGAGTCAAATACACCTGATCGTAGTCTAGTCCTAACTAGTTTTATGTTGAATTGTTTGTTAGCCTACTATTTTGAATTCATTGGAAGCTGTAACTTTTGAAACACTTAGCAGCTTCAAATGACGGGAAATATTTATATTCTTCTTTCAAATTGAATGTTTGTCGACATTAATATCAGCTTATCACCTCCGAAAGGGTGGAATAATTCATTATGCTGAACATAGTTTTAAAGAGCCATACAACACAATGTTCATACAAACCTAATCACATAGATTTATTTGGTGCTACAGTGCTTTATACATTGTATTCTTGGTTGTACCTACATAAATAAACACAGTATGATTTTTTTTTCTATTTTTTGTTGTCGGTTGAAGAAAAGCGGTTTAAGATCACATATTTCCACAAAAATACTGCATTTTTTATTTAACATAAAATGGGTCCTGCCTATTTCTGTTTATATTATAGTATTTTGTTTCTGTTTGTTTTGCCACAGGAGCCTCATAACATCACACGGTTCAGTATTCGGGAAGATTCCACCTCAGACTTCTTCCTGGTGGACAGCGTCACTGGAGCTGTCAGTCTGAAGAGGTCACTGCTAAAAGACACCAAAGAGTCATATGAGGTGACATGATTACAACTAGCAATCAAGACCCAGTTAACACAAAATATGTGTATAGCATTTCTACAACGCTGAACCAACGTCGAAGACGTTAGACCAACGTTGTACAAATGTTATACAAATGTTTTGTATATGCTGGGAATGCGTTTTGGAGAATATTTGGTCAATATCTACCACACGTGAAGTAGTATTATGGCTTTAAAAGATTTCTTAATCTATTTTTCATTTTTTTATTTTTCAAACACGTTAAAGCTTAAATTCCAGAGTCAGCATCTTGAAACGAAATAAAAAAAACATAAGCGTCAAACGAACGTTATTAATGACTTGATTTATAATGTGTCTTCTTGTTACATTTGTTACAGCTAGTCCTCACTCCATTTAAAGTTATATTTGTATATCTTCATAAAATGTAATACTTAACGATACATTCTCCCTCATTTTGAACAGTTTCGCGTTGACGTAACTGATCTTGGTGTCCCAGCAAGAGGAGGAAAGAACAGTGCCAGCGTCACAGTGAATGTGGTGAGGAACAAGGCTCAGCCTGAGCTAAAGAACCTCCCCGCTACGGTGGATCTGTCCATGAACCACCCTGAGAAAGGCGAGGTGCTGGTGGTTCAAGCTGAAGACGACGATACCAGGTCACCATTTGGTGACCTCACATACTCCATAGTGGGTGATGACAGCGCCGATATCTTCTTCACCATCGACCAGTATGGTAACATCACCATCAGGCGGTCACTGTCAGAGTCAGACGGTCATGATGTAGAGTTCAATGTGAGTAAATTTGTTAACCCTGTCTCCGCTGACCACGAGTATAATCGCTTTAATCCGTTTTATTGGACTATCAAATCACTGTTTTTGTGAATAAAATGAGCGCTTAAAAGTGATCTATCACCCCTTATATAGTATGAATGATTTTGTGACAAATAAATCAAAGTTGCCACAAGATGGAGCACAAGTGTTTCCTTATATGGGGTGATTGGCTATCATGTGACCCTCCGAGAGGGTCACATGATAGCCGATCACTCCATATAAGGACATAATTATTTATACCATATAAGGGGTGATAGATCACCTTTAAACTTCAATATTTGCATATGTTTGGTTTAAGATTAAAATATGAGTAATTTTCATCCACATGAGGTTGTTGATCGCGGTAGCGATGAAAATATAATTTTGCTGATGTAGTGCTTTATCGATGGTTCATAACTAGAAATAACAAAATATCAGCAACTGTACCTTAAAAGCCAACTCGAATTTTAAAACAACCTGATGTTGAAAATAAATAATAAAGCCATGTTAGTGATCACAGTATGTATATGAATACGTGTATTATAAACTTCAATAAGTAGTACACTATATTTTAACACATACAATGGCTACGAAATTAGTTGAATAGAGCAATTTTCAAACTTTAATAACTTTCAGTAGCCAGACTCTCTGTAAGAAAAGTGTACAGCTACAAAAGTGTGCTATAATAAATAAGCCCATATGTGTGTTTAATTTATATATTTATTTGTATTGTCAATAGATAAGAGTACAGGTATCAGATGGGGGCACCCCTCCTCGCACAGAAACAGGCATATTGACCGTTCAGGTGGAGAGGAACTTTAACTCTCCTGTTTTCACGAGGGAGTCCTACGAGAAGACCATCCGTGAGACTACTGCCATAGGAGCGTCTGTTATCAGTGTGACAGCCAGGGATGCTGATGACGACGTAAGTATTACAACACTGCTCTGCTAACCCAAATGGCTATAACTGCTCGCTGTCTGAAAAAATAAACAGTTACTGACTTTTGGCTTTGTATAATTCTATATAAGAATAGTTGTAGCTGACACTATCAGCTTTTATCATTATCATAATTATGCTCTTTTAGTCAAACGTAACCATCTACGTGAGTTTTTTCATAAATTGTACTATACCCCATGCATGCTACAGTACATATACACACCTATCTGTATAATAGCCTGCAACAGAATATACACAGAGCACTGCAGTGGTAGGATTCAAATATATTATATCTATCCATCCACACACTGTTTCCCTTTCTATATAAATTTACGCAAACGCCTTGAAACTATCAACTACCGATAAAAATGTCATCTGACGCCGAGCGCGACCTTATCTACTGAGACTATCGGAAAGCTGACGTATTTTACCGTCGCTGATTAATATTCATGTTATCATCACTCCTCTCTCATAGATCTTTAGTGTACACATGTTGTCAAAGCTAGATCTCCAATCTGCGCGTGCGTGTGTCTAGCATTGGCTGGACAAGATGAGACACCCCAAGTCTGGTTGTAATTGTTGATCTCCCTTGTTTTTGACAGAAACCACACAATGAGGTTTACTATGAGCTGGATCACCCCAGTTTCGCAGTTAGTTCCAGTGGAGTGATATCAGTAAAGCGGTCATTACTGGGTGAGACAACAGATTCATATGAGGTAAGTTGTATTCTGAACAAAAGGCTGCGCAATAGACACTTCTTTTTTTTCAACTAAGATTGTGCAATATCAAGTTACTATCAATTACAATTAATTCATTTCACTATTAAATGTCGCATAGACAAACCCATTGTTCATATACATAGGTCGCACATTAATCGCATATGATTTGTTTTTATAATTGCCATTTTTAAATGTTTTAATTGTATTTTAATTATCACATTACAATACTCACATACCATATATCTGCACTAAGAGTTTATTTATCTACATTTAATTACAAACGCAAAAAACATGTGAACACGACAAGGTGCCATAGTTTCTTGGCTGATTGTTGTTACGTAAAGTCAAAAACCAACTTAACTATTCCCACCCCACTCTTGTTATTCCAGCTTGAGGTGATAGCGGTAGACCGAGGCTTACCAGTAGCCAGGAGATCAGACCCCATGCTGGTGACTATTAACATGTGGAGGAATAAGATGGCTCCGTATTTCAGGGATACAGATAGGAACAGCAAAGAGATCCGTCAGGATGCGGAGGTGGATTCTGATGTCCTTACTGTCAAGGCGAAGGACGATGACGACAAGGTTAGAGGAATATTACCTATATTATACCGCCACTCACTATTATAGTCGTTTCAACCATTTTTATTGGCGCAACTATCAACGGATTTTATAGATTTAAATATATTGTTAATTGCCAATTGTGGCAATGTTTAAGTCTAAAATTAACAATTATAAGTAATTATTACTCACTTACGATTGTGGATTGCGTTATACAGAGATACGTGTAGTACTAAGTGGGTACATATTTGAATTAGATAACATAGCGTTGACGAGCTTATTGGCAGATATATTTTAGTGGAATATTATATATATGACGGTGTAGATTGCCTGACACACATATTCGTTAATCATTTTTAAATAGCCATATTTCATTTTGTTTTGAAGCTAGCCATTACATAACATTTGGGTGGATAAAATAACTATGTGGTTTTCCATAACTTATACATAGCTTGTTTCTCAATGCTGTAGGATCCTTTCAATGACTTTGAGTTCTATATGAACGATGACGAGATTACTGGCGAGTACTTTGCTATTGATAAGTCATCTGGTAAAATCACAGTCAAAAGCAAGCTGGAAAATGACGATACCAGAGTATACAAGGTAATTGTATCTTAATTTACTTCAATCTTTCGAGAGTAGATATTTTACTCACTGCAATGACGCAAAAAATGTTATGAAAGTTTACATAATCCTCTTATGCTGTCTAATATATGTAATATTTATAAAACTCAAACATCAATACATCAATTAGTGGAAACATAGCTGACACCAAGAATGTGAATGCAAATGAGAAATATGCTTATATAGGCGTTAACCTATAAATGGTATCATATCAAGGAGGTTAATTCAAATGGTATTTCTATTCTGCGACAGATCAGAGTGGAGGTGCGTGATATGGGGGTACCTCCCAAATCAAGCTTTACAGTGGTGGAGATTGCGGTGCAGAGAAATTTGAACAAGCCCACGTTTGATAACACACAATACACACATAAGATTCAAGAGACTCAGCAGCTGGGAGAAGGCTTACTGTCAGTAACAGCCAAGGACACTGACAGATGGGTGAGTAGAAAGTTGTTCAGCTCGGTATGTTATGTCAAGGAGAAAGAACAAAATTCGATAGATTCGGAGATCTGAATGTACGAGGCGCTGCCGCCGAGTATATTCAGATCTCCGAATCTATCGTTATTGACTTCTTTCTTTGACTTAAAATAGCAAAACAGGTACATGTGCTCCAATAATTGATAGATAAAATAGTCAGTGTGGTTAGCCAGGAAACATTAGGAATGTAGTGCCATGGTAAAACATGCATAATTATCACTGTGCCCGCCCAGGCCAGTATGAAAAATAACAGTAGATTCGTAGATCCGAATATCTACTGTTTAAGTACATTCGCTTGTTATTAAAATAACAAATGGGCAAGTAACCTTTCCACCCGTTTGTCTGGAGAGGTATCCAACATGTCCATCTGTTACGACTAAACTTCACACATGACCACCAGCTAGGACAATGTGGTATGGGATTGTTCACCAATCAAAATGTTGGCCTTGGTCGTTGTGCAGCATACTAGGAAAACCACAATATATAATTCATTGACATTTGGAAGTCTATATGATTTAGTATGTGGCATTGCAATTAAATAGTAATACATTTTGTAATCAGTTAAAGAATAATAATATTCCTAGAAAATTTTCTAAGGCGTATACATGTATACTGTTTGCTGGTATGCATGTCAGGAGCCTTCCACCAAGACCATGCTTCGATGGTGGATTTACAATTTATTTCAACTAAGCTTTTAGAGTGATGTTGAAGAAATTACATAGAATGGCATCAATAAATTATCTTAGAACCACCTTTTCTATTTTTCTAGCAATGTGTTTTCCGTGTCTCAGGGCCTTGATAAAGTGATTGAATATGAGGTGGTTGGAGACGATGATGCCGAAGATTTCTTCATGGTGAACGCAGCTCAAGGCGAGATTTCACTAAAGAAAGACTTGATGCTAGATGACAAGGACGAGTACACGGTATGTACACCGACAGTGACAGGAGGAAAATAAAGTAGTTTTGTTTGTATAAATTTAATACAATGACAATATATATTATCACACACATTTTCTCCAGCCATTTACTGTTTACTTATTCGAAGGTGGTAATTTCTTAATTTTCAGGTGTTAATATCAGCCATAGATAAAGGTGAACCTCCACTGAGGTCTGATACAACAGCTACAATCACTGTGACTGTGGATAGAAACAAAAACACTCCAGAGTTCCTGAATACTGACAAGTATGTGGCCACCATTGATGAGAACGAGGAGGATGGAACTGATATAGCTCTTCTCACACTGCGTGATCCCGACGTGGTAAGTAGAAGTAGCTGTATGTGGTCTCCTAGATAATGCTGGAACTTCAACTGTTTTATTGCTTGACCATTGTCAACATTAAAGTAATAAAAGGGCCGTGTATCGCCATTCTGAACCTTATCAAGTAATCTCACACGCCTGCCTGTCAGTTTAGAAGTATTCTTTTTTTAAGCCGACATGACCTACATAGCTTTCTAAAACATGCATCAGTAAACTACCTTAAGTTGGTAATTAGATGGTGTTAATTTGTTCCAAACTTTATCTAAAATCTGTTGTTGAGTTATCGCTGAAAGAAAAAATACTGAGCCCAACAATAAAGCTTATTGTCATATGTTTCTAGAA
Organism: Flabesymbios commensalis; assembly: GCA_964017125.1. Taxonomy (NCBI): domain Eukaryota; kingdom Metazoa; phylum Annelida; class Polychaeta; order Terebellida; family Flabelligeridae; genus Flabesymbios; species Flabesymbios commensalis. The sequence continues at coordinate 18,354,018 of OZ024904.1, read as the reverse complement.
CTGGTATAATCTTTATCCTACTAGTATGTATCGGTGATAAGGTGTCGGTGATAAAATTACACCATGGCCACATGTCTTTGTGTGCCAGGTGTAAAATCACTTTGACCCTTTCAATCGTGAATTTACCATTGTCATCTTCATCCACTACAAGCCGCGAATTGCCGCGAATTGCTGTCGCAATTCTCGACTTGTAGTGGATGAAGATGATTTGATGTGGTTGATAAATTAAAGAAAATTGCCATGTATTGGTAAACCAGTTTTATGGAAATTTTCGTTCTAAAACCCCTTGTTGTAGGAAAACTGAGTCTGTTTTCGGGGATGTAAAATGATGCTTTAATGCATCGTGAGGGCACGAAGGGTTAAATAAAGAATGTTATAGGTCATTTAATGGACTGGCGCTTTTTACTATTTGATTCTTTATGATTCTAGGCACCATTCAGTGACATCACCCTGAGCGCTATTGGAGACGATGAGGCCACCACCTTCTTCGAGGTGACAGATGGAGGTTCTGTGAAGATCAAGGATGGAGCTGACCTCACCAGGGACACAAACACAAAATATACGGTAAGACCACCGCGTGAAAATACACAGGGGCAGATACATATTTTTTATAGAAAGGAGAGGGAGTTGTGTTGAAGAAATTATTGAATTTTTTCTTGAAGTTGTGGATCGCGGTAATTTAGGACCAAATATTTATCATTCTTACCGCTTGAACATCAATTCATATCACAAAAAAGTGTATTTGACATGGTAAAGAAACGGTATTGTACACGATTAGCCGTGCCTAATACATAAATGGTTAACCCTTTAACCGCCCAATTATTCAATTTGAATTTTCACCCACTTGAAGTTGTGTCTCGCTGACGCGATCTACAACTTCAAATGAGTGAAAATCTTTCAGATTTGACAAAAGGAGGTCAACTCTTTTCAATTCTTGTTGGTTTATGTCACATTTTATCTTTAAAATGTGGTACTTAATTTGCTAATACAAATGAGAACCCGAATATTTGCGGCACCGGCGGTTAAATAGTTGATATATCTATGTATGTTTTTGTAGCTGCGTGTAGAGGCCCAGGATGGGGGCATCCCTCCTAGGAGCAGTACTGCCACCGTACAAATCACTGTGATCAGAAACCAGCTGCCTCCAACCATCATTACCAAGGATGTGCGCACCTCCATCGTCAACATCAGTCCACCAGGTACACACGTGTATACGATGGAGGCGGAGGATAAGGACAGAGAGGTGAGGCAATCAACAAGAAATCTATCCTGTGGATACGAGAAATTAAACATGTCTGCTGGGTTTTGGTGTAAAAGGATGTATAGCTGAGATACATGATTTTATAATATAGCCCACTATTCAGAACTAGCATAATTATGATAAATTTGCAAGTAAAAGTATCATGGGTATGGCAGTATAAAAAAATAGGTTGTATAGTTGTGATGAAAATTCTTATAACAAATAATAAATTAGCAAGTGAAAAATAGGATTCTGGTGTGAGAAATAAGTAATAATATATTGAAAACGATATATATATCGATTTGTAAATGTTCTTCTATAGCATTAAGATTCATATAATGTTGTAGATACAAAGCATTTGTAAACGATCTATGTTTAACCATTTACCCACCAAGTCATCTCATTGAGATTTGTCGTGTGTTGTAGGCTCCAAACAATGAGATTGAGTTCTCCATCACTGGAGAGGATGACTCAGCAGAATACTTCTACATTAATCCACTGACCGGAGATATCTCCCTCCTCAAATCTGTGCAGAACGTCGAGAAGAAATTGTTCAGAGTAAGTATTGTGTTCACAGAATAATAAACTAATGATCTAATTAGTGTGGCATGGGGCCGATCACACTAAAAGCCCCCTTTAGCCGCCAAATTATTCAATTTGAATTTTCACCCACTTGAAGTTGTGTCTCGCTGAGGCGATCCGCAACTTCAAGTGAGTGAAAAGGGAGGTCAACTCTTTTCAAATCTTGCTGGTTGATGTAACATTTTATCTTTAACATATTTAAGATGTTGTACTGAATGTGCTAATAAAAAATTAAAACCAGAATTTATGCGGCACCGGCGGTTATAGGGTTAAAGGTGTAGTCAACTGTTAAAATTCACGGGACAAGGGTCCCCCAGAAGGCAATAGTGCCCGTGGGTAGGCCAAGTCCCTATTCCATAATAATACTAAATATGCGTTTCATACCTAAAGCCTCATTAAGAGCAAGTTTTCAAATCACAGCAAGTTCATATATACTTGAGCGACATCTATGAGTTTATAATTCAAAGATCTTGGCCCTTACCCCTACTTGGTCGCTTGCTTGCAAACAAACAGACTGTATTACTGCTGGTATGTTGCAACTGCTTGACCCAAGCTTGTATTGACATTCCCAGTAAACACAAAACATTTGTATGACTTTATGCAATGTTGGACCAACGTCAAAGACGTTGGGCCGACGATGTATAAATGTTATACAAATGTCTTGTGTTTGCTGGGCAGGCGGACTTTCTCTCAAACATTGTACATTTATTCAATGTTGGTTCAATGTTGGGCCAGCGTCGCAGACGTTGGCTTAGCATTAAAACAGCATTGGACCAATGTCCCGTTTAAATAGTATCTTGTAATCAGTTCAGTGGCTATATTAATGCCGTCAATCTGTACTCAATAGGCTACTGTTGGACTACACTTGACCGTCCCAGGCATGCGCGTCTTGCAGTTGAATCATTCTTTAAGCATCAACTTATCCTAACTTTTCCAGTTTTCCATTGAAAGTAAGATTTATCTGAACTCTTCTGATATATATGAGAGCAGTGAGATAGGCCCCCTGATACCAGCTGTTTAATATACACGTGTGTGTTTTTGTCTTACTCAGATTAAGGTTGTGGCCAGTGATAAAGGTCAGCCAGTGAGGACAGACGAGGAGATAGTGGAGGTGGCCATCATCACTGACACTAACAACCTACGGTTCAGGCAGGACTCCTACTCTAAAAAGATCCTAGAGACACAAGCACAAGAGACAGAAGTTATAACTCTCTCTACCACACCATCAGTGAGCAGCCTTTATAACAAATAAATGAAATTAAATTGAACCCTTGTCCTGAGCTAGTATTTTGTTAAAGTGTCTAATTGATGTATGTGATTGGTTGGTGTACAGTACTATACTACCGAATAAAGCCAAAAGCAGTAACTGCTTACTTGAAAAATAAGCAGTCACTGTCTTTTGGCCTTGCATAGCAGTATACCTGGACCATGCTGCTCCTTCATTTGAAAATGGATTTGGTAATGCAATTTTCAGCTTCAAAAGATGAAAAATATTGTGTTATATGTTTAGAAAATATTACTCTCCCCCACCACGCCACAAAATTATTTGGTTGTTCAGAATCCACCACAAAATGTTTTATCAATTACGGCGGTATTTTGGTGGATTTTCAACCAATTTTACAATGTGTACAAGCCTAGAATGCAAACGGTTAGCAATACTTATATCAGTGTTTCATTTCACGTTAATATCACACTGTCTCGTGTCAGACACATTAATTTGTAAAGATTAGGCCTACTTCAATTCGATTTTTTGAAATTGTATGTAGTTGTACAGAGATGCAATTTGAAGATTATTGTTTTTTGTTGCTTATTCACCAGTTTGTGCTAATTAGTCAGTAATTTTTCAAGAAACCGTTTGCCAAAATACTGACCTGTACTGGTTGTTTTGTTGCTTTTCACAGTCGTTTAAGTATATAGTTCATTGTTTCCATGCATTCATTGATAAATACTTTTTTGTTTGCAGGATAATGTCGAGTTTTCTTTTGTCGGTACTAGTGTCGGTTATGCTTACTTCATCATCCAGAGACAGAGCGGCGTCATCTATGTTTTCAAAAGTCTTCTGGAAGATGAAACGGAACTTACGGAATACAGGGTAAGTCATCAAGCTTAGTGCTCTTTTTTTCTTAGAAATGTTATTCAAACCAAGCGAGAATGATATTATTGAACAGTGGTCCCAACTAAAACAAGCACAGTTTTAGAAATGTTTTGTGAACAAATTAGTTTTTTGATGTGCTAAAAATATTTCAAAACCTTGTAAAAACGTTTAAAAAAACAGACAACAAAAATTATCTGTTTATAAAAAAGGTACAAATAACGTTTCGGTAGGGTGTTTTATATCGCAAACAGAGAGTAAGCACACGAAATACAGAAATAGCGTAATAACTCAGCTAAAAAAAAGAGGAAAAGTTATTCAAATAGATTCAGGTCGTTGGAAAGAGGAGAAGATCGGTTCATATATCCGCCTTGTTTGGTTAAAATACACGTTTAATTATAATTCAAAAACTGGCTATTTCTAAATTTCACCAGACTACGTCAACATTCACCCCGTTTATTCAGATGTAAGTAATTGTTCTACATCACTTGTATAACAGTTGGAGGTAGAGGCTCGCCGTCAGTTTGAGGTCACTGAGCAGGTGGTCTATACTACAGTGGTGATTACAGTGGAGAGAAACTTAAACGAGCCTAAATTCACAAAAAGTGACTATCGTCTGGAGAAGCTACCTGAGAGGACACCTGTTGGCAGCAGCCTGTTACAAGTGAACGCTACAGACAAGGATAAAGTTAGTAATCACTTTGATTGTACTGCCTCAAAAAAAGCAAGCAGTTACTGTTGTTTGCCTTTTTAAATAAGCAGTAAATTACTGCTTTTTACTATGGCACCGAAGTATAACATATTGCGTTGCAAGTACGTTTATGATTTCCTCATCTCGTCTCAATGTTTTGGAATTTTGCCATGTACTGTACAGTACAGTAAAATTGTGTTGATAGCCCGAATAATAAGTGTTGTGGTTGAGTGAAGGATAGCCCAAATAATAAGTGCTGTGCTTTAAACAAAGCGAAATTAACACAGATATATTGGTTGATCTTGGTCGCCTTGATCGCCTTGTCACATTGAGACAAGACAGACAAAACTATTTTTCTGCAAGATTTACATGTATGGTTCATGATAATTATGATATCAGTAGAGAAAGTTCTTATGAGAAAAAATGTACTCAATAAAGATAAAATAATGATTTACTACGCTAAATTACTGAGATTTATATGAAAAACATATTAACAAACACTTTATATTTCTATTTTCTTTCAGGACGTGCTGGCTTACTATTTTGATCCAGATGACAGTGATGTGACACACTACTTTTATCTTCATCCATCAACAGGAGTTATTTCTCTGGCCAAATTACTGAAGAACCAGGAAGACGACGACACCACATATCAAGTAAGTTATAGACTCTGTCTGCAAACGTCGCAGACGGTGGTCTGATGTTAAACCCGTACTGCGATTTGGTCTCTTGCTATACGAGATGTGTTTTTTCGATGGTGACCAGTAGGTTTCCACCGATTATATCAAAATATGTCTTTATATTATATTCTACTACATGTTGGCTTATTCGCGCTCTTCTATGGAATGAAATAATGTGAAATGAGGTTGTTGCTTCTAAGAAATCGCGACCTTATTAACTACAATTCACGGCACAATTAACTGATTAGATTTATTCAAGTCTGTAGGTTACTGGGGACAATCCCGATAAAAATCTGAAAACTGAGATTATCTAGATTTTCTCTTATTTCATTTAGAAAAGTTGTTCATATAGTAATTAGAGAATATTGAGATGACCTCGCTCTTAAGAATATTATTGGGATGTGCCCATGACTCTAACATCCCTCAATTATACATTGTGTAGACTGGCACTAAGACTATGTATATCCAATATTTGGTGAATTATTCCTACGATAAATATGCTAACGTAATGTAAATTTATTCAGTTTAAGGTTTTTGTTAGTGATCAAGCTACACCTGAGCGTACTGACGACAGTCGTGTGACCATCACAGTATCAAGAGATCTAAAGGATCCTAGATTCACCAACCTGCCACGCAAGATATCAATCTCTGAAAAAACAGCCGCCAATGACGTGATCGTCACTTTGAAAGGCCGTGACGACGACAAGATGGTCAGTTTATCCGTTAACCCATTTTGTTCAAAGTTTTACTCACTTGAAGCTGTGACTCGCTGACGCGATCTACAGTTGCAAGTGTATTAAATTTTATTAAATTTTGCAAAGATTTTAATTCACATATTTATGCATTTATGTATTGCTTCCAAATATTACTTCATGACAAATACGACAATTAAGGACTTTTAATGATTTCAATGAAATATATGTCTGTCCATATAACTATTCATCAAATATTTTATTTTGTTTATTTTAATGACATTGTTTTACCACTAGTTTTTTTAAATCTAATAATCATGTCATACATTGTTGTTATAGGGAGAGCTAATGTTCGGCACAGACGGTATAATGCCAGCACCTTATTTCTTTGGTGTTAATCCAACATCCGGGGACGTTTACGTCAAGACAGACCTAACAACAGATAAAGAGTTCATCTACATCGTGAGTCCAAATAACATTTGTATCAACCCGTGAATTGTTAATCAGGTCTGCAGCCGTTTGTAGACTCACTGATTGTCATTCAAAGCAAAAAAATTGAAATGGGAATGAGCATTGAATTTGCAACATTTCTTCATATTTTTATCCAAATCTTACATATCCCAGCAAACACAAAACATTTGTATAACATTTGTACAATGTTGGGCCAACGTCGAAGACGTTGGGCCGACGTTGTACAAATGTTATACAAATGTTTTGTGCTTGCTAGGATGCGAGTATTTTGTACACTTTATAATGTCTAAGTCACTCAATAGTTTCAAATATTTCGGTTCAAATATATGTAAGCTTCAATAGCACTACACATATAGATTAATAGACACCCAATAAATAACCTTAATCTAGATATCCCATGGCTGACTAATTTTCTCGATTTCTCCCACAGCTCACATGTTATGTGTATGATTTCTCAAACCCAGAGAAGAAAGTTTACAGTAACTTAACGATAGAAGTGAAACGAAACGAGAACGACCCAAGATTCTCCCCTCGTGATTTCAACCTGGATGTCCTGGAAATAACGGCGGTCGGCACTAAATTATTGGTGGTGGTAGCAACAGATGATGACGGGGTAAGTCAGTGGTGAAATAAGCTCTTCAACACGTTCAATTGAAGCAGAAATTGCTAACGCAATTTTCAGCTTCATCAAATGACTAGCAATATGCCAAATTATGGAGACTTCACGCGTCGCAAATTAAATTATTTAATGAACTCGGCATAAATCACAGCCTACTTTATATTTTAGTGACGTCCCAGTAAACACGGGACGTTGGGCCAATGATGTTTCAATCATGGCCACCGTCTGCGACGCTGGCCCAACATTGAAACATCATTGGCCCAACGTCTCGTGTTTGCTGTACTTCTACTTGGTTTAAAGTCAATCCTCGCACTGTAAGAGTAAAAATATTTATTACGGCCATAGACCGATAACATAGGTATTCAAATGAAGCGAAAAGAACTGACTAAGATATTTATGATGATTACAAATTGAAAAAAACCACTTACTTCCTATAATTTACACACAAATATTTCAGCTCTTTAAGGGTTATTCGCAGATCATTCTATTGCTAACATCACGTTATTTTTCTCAGGATGACATCAAGTATACAATGTTACCAAGTTCGGTGAATGAGACAGCTGAGTTTTTCCACGTACAGCAGAACACTGGTGCCCTGATCCTATCTAAGCCGCTAAGTCATACAACAATCAAAAACTTCAGGGTAAGTGCAGGAAACATTCTCTGTGACTAGAACAAGTGCTTAGACTTATCCTATAAAATAAATCATTATTTGAATAAATTTATGAAAATATTATTTAAAAACATATATTCAATTATGAAAGAGTTATGTAATGTTTTTATTTAGTAAAGCATGTTTCAACATATTTTTTTAATGTAATAAACCCGTTTATAATACTTTAACCGCCGTTCACGATTATTAATTAAGTTTTTTCAATTTTTCTCAATATGTTTAATACTACCTTTCAAAACATAAAACGTGACATCATCATTAAGATTTAAAAATCATTGACCTTTATTTTGTTAAATTTGAATAATTTCCCCCCACTTGAAGTTGTGAATCGCGTCAGCGAGACATACATTCAATTGGGTGTAACTTAATATAATAATTGTGAGAACATCACATACAAGAAACTTTTCGCCGAAAGGGCTAACCGAATCGGGAAATACGGTATGAAATGCAAAATAAGGCGCCAATGATACCATAATTATGATTATTTTTTAGATTAACATTTTAGCCACTGATAACGGATACCCGGCGAATAATGGATCGGATTCCGCTCGTATTACGCTGAATATTATACGTAATGAGGAAACACCTGAATTCAAGGGTGATGATTTTGAGACCTCTATCGCTGAAACCGTGGACGTGGATAGCCCTGTGATGACGATAGAGGCCGAGGACGACGATAAAGAGGTGAGATTATGTATTATTATCAATATCTGTAGGGACATGTTGTATGTTCACATACGTCTGTTGGGGCATAAATGGTAAGCCTCGGGGAGTAACCTTCAATGTACAACAGAGGAGCATGTGGGCGAAATTTCGGGGGATTTCGGGGATTTCGAAGATTTCTCGATATGCCGAGAATATATGCATACGGCATCGTTGGGAAGACGAGATGGGGTCATCTAGGGGCTCATCTCAGCACAAGTCACAACATAAAGCCCGAGCCTTTAGGCGAGGGCTTGTGGTGGTGACTAGTGCTGAGATCAGCCAATCACGCCCTGACAGTCAGTGGTCAGCCCCAGTCACTGTGTAGAGTGAATGAGTAACCCTGTAATTTAAATCCTTCTAATACAAAGGTGGCGACATACATCTCTCAGAACCTGAATCGAATGATCATTGGTGCTGGCGAGTCCAATCATAGTTACTTTCAACGATGTTGTCAGATCACAATTCTGAAATCTTTCATTTTTTTATTTTCCCAGGAGATCTTCAAGACGTTGAGTTACTATCTGCTTGGAGACGACCAGGCGACTACATTCTTCCGGATCGCTCCAGATACTGGTGTGATCAGCGTGGCCAGGGATCTCAAGACAGACGATGAAGAGTTCTACACGGTGAGCAACACACCACTAGACGGGCAACCAATGCCGGAAAAATGATATTTCATATAAATAATTTGTAATTTATTATAAATAAATCCAACACTTGAGTCTTTCTATTCGATAAATATCAAAATATCCCATATATTTATTCATTTTATATAAATATTTTGTGATTTTTTACATAAAAAATGATACATTTCATTCCACTTACATTTTACATTATATATTATATTATATTTATACAGTGTATTTTAGTTACCGCTGCCAATGTTTCTTCAGTACATACATACCACCTCAACTATTGTAGCTAAATGTGTAGTTATATCGTAGACTTTACATAATAAATCTGTGACACTATTTCCACATATAGCTACGAGTGGTGGCTCAAGACGGAGGAAGTCCCGCTAAAACCGCGAGCGTTTTGGTGACAGTAGAAATCCTAAGAAATTTCCACAATCCCATATTTGACGAAGAAAGTTACGAAGAAGATATTCTTGAGACGCAGCGCCTTGGAGTCCCCATAATGAGCGTAAGGGCGAAAGACGAAGATAGAATGGTAGGTGGCGCTAGCTATTGCTATCAACCTCGTATTTAATAATAGTTTTAATAATAAAATATATAATTTTTTGTAAATCAGATGACACAGTCGACATATGACGCAAATTATTATTTATTAAACTTAAGATTCAAAGTTTTTAAAAGTAGAAGTAGACACAATTCATACTTAAAACTTAATTTCATTTTTAATTACTTGAAGTTTTATTTCGCTACCGCGAACCACAACTTCGTGTGGTTAAAATACTTTCATATTATGTACACTTTGAATGAAAGCTTCTGCCAATCTAACAAATGTCATACTCATTTCTGATTCAAATTCTCTGGTTTTGAGACATATAAAAATGATGAAGACGCGATCAGGACATCAAGGGTTAACTCCTTTTGTTTATATATGTATTTTAGGATCCATATAGATCACTTAGGTACTCGTTTGCTGAGGATGTGTCTGAAGAAATAAGAGAATATTTCGCAATTAACGCAGGAACTGGTGCTTTGACTGTCAGAAAATCTCTGATGCTGGACGAAGATAGGAAAACAAAATACGCGGTAAATTATCCACATCAAATGTCCTGTTCAAGTACACTGCTTACATCACTAATTATTCCTAAATGTTGCATTCATGTGTAATACAATATATGTGATGTGATTGTATTTGAAATTTTTTTAAACTGATCAATTGGCGAAAATGGATGTATAATATTTTGTATAACTGATAAAAATATGGTTGTTTTATCGAGATATTGTTATTATATTGTTGCAGCCATTCGATGTGATCGCGACTGATCAAGGCAAGCGTCCCTTGGTATCAGAGCCTGCCTCTGTTGTCATTAATGTGGCAAGGAATTCTAATCCTCCAACATTTGAAAAAGACGACTATTCTAAAGATATCAGACGTACTGCAGAAGAAGACGATTCCATAACCAGAGTGAAGGCAACTGATGAAGACGAATCGGTAAGGAAATATGGACATTGTGACGGGTGGGTTTCAAAAGGGGCGACAGGCTTCAAAATATGTGGCGATTAATAGAACAGAAAAAAGTAATTTTAACAATATATTTCGTATATTATATATATCTTATGAACGCACACAGCTGAGGCACCAAAGTGAATTGTGTATTCCCGAGTCTGGAATAAGTGACATATTCAGGCTGCCGGGAAAATGGTAAATGTAAATTACAGCACACAAAATCGTAATTACATATACGCTCATTTAACCCTTCTCCTGCTGTATATGCACGGGTTGAAGCTAGTTTCAAACCAAATAAAATGCCTCTGAAAATGATAAAATAGTTTGTGGTAGATGATCTGTTATTCAAATATTTTATTTTGGGAGATATCTATTATTCAAACATATGATTATTTTTCGTTATTGTGACTGTTCCCCCGCTGTTTCAGAGTCCTTTCAAAGATGTGACTTACAGAATCATTGGTGATGACAACTCTCACATATTCTTCAAAATCAACCCTACCAGTGGAGATATCAGGCTGGCTGCTTCCCTTAATAACGACGACGCAACGATATACAAGGTAAAGAATGTGGCACATCTATTTTGAATGAATACAAAAGAGATAGATATAGTTTTTCAATACACAAATATTTACTGTTTTCTCGGCAAACACAAGACGTGGAGCTATGTTTAGACAATGCTGGACCAGCAAATGACCAAAATATGATCTGCTTCTTGGTCACTATGTCGGCATGCAACGTTGTCTCGCCTAATTAAAGTAAAATAATCTTTATGCCAATTAAAACAGTTTATATATTCGTGACATAATTATGACCTGTCGTAGAAACTGCTCATGGCGCATTTATACATGTTATATAATGAAATAGTTCTAATTTTACACTGGAGTCAATATTTACTGTTACAGTTTAAATGCGAGGAATACAAAATGGCACGGTATGGACCATAAATTGTACTTTTGATGTCTACTCTGCTCTCTGACATCTACTCTGCTCATATCTGGCTACGACGTAGCCAGATATGAGCAGAGTAGATGTCAGCAATAATCTATAGATGTCCACTGTGTGAGTAGGGATAGATACTAACAAAAGACAAAAGAATTCAATAACGAGTGCACCTGTATGGCTACTACGTGCATCAGATTGTAATTGTATTCGTAATAGCATTGTAATTGTAATTGTGTTGTTTGTTAGATTCGGGTTGTGGCGAGTGATGGAGGTAGCCCCCCGGAGACAGACACCACTGTCGTAGTGGTGAATGTGGACAGGAATCTACACGCCCCGGTGCTGGCTGAACCTGCAAAGAATATCACCATCCTAGAAACCCGGGATCTGGGAGTCCCGTTTGTTACTGTGTCCGCCACTGATGAGGATCAGAAAGTAAGAGAAGAACCGATATTATCGACGCAGATCTAAACCATGTGATTGGTCGAGATGACCATATAGACGAATCAATTGCCTAAGATCTCAATTAGTCGCTTTTGAAAATATCAACACCAATAGATAATTATGTTATTTGTTACGCCCACTACGTCCACGCATGTCTGTTTATAGTACAGATCTGATGAAATAAATCATGTGCTATGTCTTATTGGTGTATGGGGCCTATTATATTGGTAGGATTTTTCCTTGCATCTACTCTCGTCAAAGAGGTAGATGCGCATATAAATTAGAGCGCCCAACTTGAAGGTCACTGACCGTAGGTAGTGGCAGATCTTCCTAACATGAATTCGCCCCAGTTGCATGAGATCAGTCCTAATAGGCAGTCGAGATATCTCTCCAGGTCTCCCTGACTGGCAAGGACTGAGTCTCGTGGGCCGCAGCAGGTTACCAAGTGAGGATAGATGTACTTGTGAATGCTTCTAGTTGCTTACTTGCTAGGCCTGATTATTAAGATCGTTCTGTGCGAAGCCCACAGGCCGAAAATTCCACATTGGTACCAGAATATGAAATTAAAGACATAATATGAGTCATCATTATTATAAACACAATCCTGGCTTTATCACAGATCTGGAGCTTTATGATGTATTAACTTAACCATTCAAACCCTCACGATGCATCAAAGCATCATGTATGTTTCATCTCTGACTTCATTTCCTACACCTGGGGGTTTTGAACCAAAATTGTCTTGCAACTGTTTCAATAATAACGACATCGTTTTTCATTTGCTACCTACTTTAAGTCATCTTCATCCACTACAAGTCGGAAATTCCGACAGCAATTCGCGGTTTGTAGTGGATGATAATGATAAATTCAGTGTATACAAGTGTAGACGTTTTAATTAATCAAGTAGGTAAGTAATTAAATATTTTTTATTCATACAATTTGCATGTCATTTCACATATTATTTGTTCTCAGGGTCCGTATAATAGCATCTTCTATGAGATAAAGGACGACGACGATGCCCTGGAGTTCTTTATGATTGATGAGATCACGGGAGACATATCAGTGAAGAAAGGACTGGATCTGGATGAAGAGCAAGAAGATGAATATAGGGTATTTATTAGCAGTATTCCTGCTGTACACTGAAAGCGATACGTCTATCAATCTAAAATCTGCAGAATAATCTGCCTCGTGATTGCCATTGATAATATTATTATAAATTTATATCGCGTGCCCACACATTAGGGCTAGCAAATTCCAAATTGCTAATATTCACCCCTATTATTTGAGCTCTGTTTTATAGGCGTAGTGGATTTCAATGTCATAATTTGAAATACAATTGCTTAGGCGCTATATTGTGATAATAACAATAATGTGTACGTTTGGTATGAAAACTAGCATGTAGGCTTACTGTTTCTTTGAGAATGATTCACTCTAAACTTGTATTTTGAATTCCAAGTTCATTTTATTTTTTGGCTCTAACTACTGTAGTATTAGACCAATTTTCATAAAATTCGTACCAAATGAGTAGGACAATATGTTAAGTTCTGGAATAGCCAAACATTACCCTTATCATGCGAAGGTAATTTATTTAAATTTTCAGTGACTTGATGTTGTGTCTCGCTACCGCGATCCACAACCTGGAGTGGCTGAATATTACTCATATTTGTTTATTTTGAGCACATATATTGGCATATCTTAATGTTTAGAAACATATTTCATTCCCAATAACAGCGATTAGGTCGATTAATAACACAAACAGATTATATCGATGATCAACTTCGGGTTGTCACGTCACATATGATGTCTCTAATCATCAGATCACAGTTCGTGCTAGAGATGGAGGGATACCTGCCAAGTACAGCAGAGATCAACGAATGGAAGTTAAAGTCACCAGAAATAAACATGCTCCAGAATTTGACGAGGATATGGAAAGGACAGCGACAATCAACGAAAAGCTTGGTGTTGGGAATGCAGTGATGGTTGTACAGGCGGCTGACGAAGATCCTAGTGTGAGTGCTAATCATGTCTAAAGCCGTCTTTGACCTTGTTGTTTTTCTTTTAAACTTTACACCACGGGGATAGACTTTAGTCGTCAGAATCTGACGTCTGCAGACGTCAGATTCTAACGACTAAAGTCGATCCCCGCACTGTTAAAATATTAAAATATTTCTAGTGGCCGTAGACCCATGACATAGGTATTCAAATGCATCGGAAAGACCTGACTAAGACAGTTATGATGATTTCAAATTGAAAAAATCCTTTGGTTGAGATGTTTTTTACAAATTAATTTTGCGCTTTAATGGTTAAACAAAGATAAATGGAATAAGAAATGAGCTTTACAATTTGCTAGATTGCCTTATGTTTTTTATTCAAATTGTGTGCGTATTTTTTAAAAATTGTACCCACTTGAAGTTGCTTTGTGTCGCGGTAGCGAGACACATTTCAAGTGCGTAATTAGTTTAGCGCTGTGTTCACAAATAAACACCCGGCAAAAAATAGACGTTGACCCAACATTGTTTCATATTGAACTGGCGTCGTAGACGGTGTCTCAAAATTTAAGCAACATTGATCTCCTATGCAAAAAATAAACAATTTTGTACATGTCTTTTCATATTTCATTTATGCTATTTTATCAGGGTCCATACCAGACGATTAAGTACGAAATCATTGGAGATGACTTCGTTTCAACCTACTTCTCAATGGATGAAGATAGTGGCGAGATGACTGTCAAACGTGATCTCAGGGAAACTAAAATCGAAATATTCAAAGTAAGTAATCTAATAATATCTAAGATTGGTTCACACCATGAGATCACACGATGTGTCTGATCAAGGAAAATAGACCAATCTGATTCTATTTTCCTTGATCTGATGTCAGATCAGACTAAAATCTGATTGTCTGAACCGAGCTTAATTATATATTATATATTTCAACCTTAACTCACGGGGATCGTCTTTATACGTCAGAATCTGACGTCTATAGATCTCAGATTATGACGTATAAAGACGGTCCCCGCACTGAATTGAAATATTTATAGTGGTCGTAGACACATAACATACGTATTCAAATGAAGCGAAAAGAGCTAACTAAGATATTTCACATTGAATAAAACCTTTTAGTCTCCGTGGTTTATACAACAATATTTTAGCCTTGGAAGGGTTGATGATCGTATCTCTCTGTTTGATATGTTATTTCCTATATGCCTGTATGAGACACAGCTGTTTAGAGAGTTCTAGCGACCATTATCATATATAATCACAATGATCTGTAATAATAATACATGTATGCCTGACATCAATTCATTTTAGTTCCCCATATTGCTATATATATTATTACCTTAAAACGAGTGATGACTTAAAAATCCATTAATATTTAAAAAGTTGTCCCCTTTTGGTCGTGTGTGTATTATAATTTACATTGTATTTTTAGGTAAGAATACGTGCCAGAGATTCAGGCAGCCCATTTGAATTTACAACCACCACAGTTGAAGTCGAGGTGGAGAGGAACTTCCACGCTCCGCGCTGGGATCAGCCCAAGTACACTGCTCTGATTGAAGAAAGCGCAGATATCGGCCAGTCTGTGAAAACCGTCGGCGCCAGCGACCAGGACAGAGTGGTCAGTATCTCGTCCCCTTGGACATGAAAGGGTGTGTCTGCCACTTTGTGAAGTGGCAGATACACCCTTTCATATCCAAGGGAACGATATATTCTAATAAATAACATAATAAATAAATGAACATAATAAATGAACAATACGTGACTTAAGTGACTATACCATTACTTTAAAGAGAATAAATGTAATTCTGTACATATACCAACTTACTTACCATACGTAAATTTATGTTTTCATTTTAGTTTAATCAAATTTCTCTACAGATTACCTACAACGATACAGTAAACAAAATGTGAAAATAAATAATGACAATGCGGTGTTATGCATCTATTCGGAATGGAATCTTTTCACTCACAGTTTTAAAACATTTAAAAGATAATGGGCCTCTCTTAATTTCAGGAACCATACAACAAAGTGAAATATATGTTTTCTGGAGATGGAACTGCCTGCTTCTCCATCAACAGTGAGACAGGAGAGATTACAATAAAGCGCTCTCTCCTCCACGAGCCTTGTCTGGATGATGCCTTTGATGTAAGATAATCACACTAATTAGGCTAATGTGGCCGTTATCATTTTGAATTATCATTTTAAATATTTCTTTTTAAAATTGAGCCAACCACGAGCGATATTAAGCAATAATTAGCTTACATTCGCATTGATCTAAATATATGAAGCGATCTACAGTTATAAGTGAGTGAAAATTTCAATAAATCAGCCGTTGGGAGTTAACATGTTAAAGCTGTTACACAACAGCATCGCACGTACGATTCTCTCCAAAATTCGAGCCATATTGTGTTGATCAGTTACTCCCTCTGCTGTAAAAATGTGACCTATATAGCAAGCTTATGAATTCTATTGCAATACGGCATTGGCTAAATCTAAAATGCACACATCGGAGAGAGCGTGCTAACCATACTTCCAGTTCCAGTATACAAATACATCTCAGCACTGTAGGGTTTAAAGAACGCTTCCAGGGTAGTGGCCTCTAGCACGCCCCCTTTTTTTTGGAATGATTTGTTTTGATATAGGCGAAAATAATAAACGTTGCAAAAAAATTACACAATGCCATACCTCCCCCACCCACCAGATTTACCTGCTATTTCAGTGACCACTTCAGATTTTTGGTCATTTTCGAAAAAAACATGGCCCAAAGGTATATCGGTAGCCATACAGAAAGAGTTAAATACATTTAGTTGCTTACTTAATGATATGATTCTTACTCAATTATTCACTTATTAATATGCATGTTACAGCTTAAGGTAAAGGCTGTGGACATGGCTAGGATGGCGCGGGAGAGCGAGAACGTGAATGTGACTGTGTCTGTGGGGCGTAATAAGCACGCTCCAGTGTTTACTGAGGACAGCTACTCTACATCTATACCTGAAGACACCAAGGTTGGACAAGGTGTCATCACGATACGTGCAGACGATAATGATCAAGGGGTAGGTCATATTTATATGTAAACCAAACAAACAGCGATAGAGATACTCACAGCCGAATAAAGATTAATGTAATTTAGTGTGTTTTTTTAGCTTGAAATCGAATTGAACTGAATGTTTTTAAACAGAAACCGTTCAACACCAGAACTTATGAGATAATCGGAGACAGTAAGGCGACGGTGTATTTTGAGATCGAGGATGACTCTGGAGACATCAAGCTCGCTACATCTCTGATGGAGGACACTGATAGCTACTATACCGTATGTAAAAGTTTCAATTTATCGAAATAAGCCTCAACTTTTCAAATGAAGCGCAATATACCTCTACTGTATATTGAATACCTCACAAATACGGGCATACATTCACAAATATTGATGTTTAAACACGCTTTTTCTTCCCAATAACAGTGATTAAAACAAATTAAAGACTACTATAGTCGTCATTAACGTTGTAAGGATTAATGTAAGTCCAGTGTTATGATTCACTTAATCTTAGTGATATTTATTTCCTGGTTTAAAGACAGATATATTTAAATGTATTAATTGGTTACAACGATTGCAATAATTCACAAATTGAAATTGCAATTGCTTTAAAAGATCAAGGTATTATATGAAAAAAGATGGCAAGTTATTACACACCCATACATTTATTTACTGTTTATATAAAATAAATCAATTAACACCAAACCATTTATTATTTTTGATATTATATATATAAAGACACTTCAGTGTTTTTAAAGTATGATCAGCATAACATTGCGACAATGTGCTATGTTGTTTAGATTCGTGTTCTGGTACGTGATGGTGGTACACCTCCAAAGTCAGCCACCACAGCAGTCCTGGTAAACATAGAGCGTAATCTGTACGCCCCGGTCTTCTCGCCACAAAGACTGGATGTGGATCTGTACGAGACCCACACATTAGGACGTCCTATTGCCACCGTTAATGCCACTGATAGGGATGACAAGGTAGGAGAAACACTTTCTGATTGACACTGCATGATATTCTATTCAAGATTATGGTATCCCATCTTCCTACCTCAAGGCTCGACTTCTCACGAGGTCGCACACTGCGACCTCGTGAGAAGTCGAGCCTTGTGGTGGGAATATGTGGCATCCCAGCGGGTACAAAATGTTGACCCAATGTTTGTTTAATGTTGTTTAAGCGTCTAAAACTAAGGCACAGCATTAAAGCAACATTGACTCAATGTCTTGTCTTTGCTGGGATGGCATGCTTTATCTCGCGTGTTTTTGACAATAAATGAGCATCAACAACAATAATATCAATTGTTTGAAGAAGTCCCAAAGTACAAACGAATCATATTTTTTACCATTTCAACAATGGTAACTAAGAATTCAGAAATATTATGCCCAACAAACATGATGAAATGTTAGTTTAATGTCTGTCCATCGTCTATGATGTTGGTCTAACATTAAACTAATATTGGCTCAATGCCTCTAGCAGTATGTCGATGACTTTGCTAAGGGGTCTTGTCAAGTTGAGAAAATATGTTGTCTGGCCAATCAATTTTTTTCTCGGATTTTAATTTTTTTTAACTTGACAAGACCCCTAAGTTAATGTTTTAACACTGTATTTTTTGTGTACAGGAGCCACATAACAGAGTACGTTATGAGATCACAGGTACTGAGCATTCCATGGAGTACTTTATCATACATGAGGTGACGGGTCAGATCTACATCACTAAACCACTGAATGATGATGAGAATACAGTCAGATCATATGTGGTACGTACATCTACTCCAGCAACAGTAGCCTCACTTACATTATGGTATACGACACCCCGGTGAATGAGGTGTGAGCCTTTAGGCAAGCACCTTATTCACGCGATTAGTGATGTGTTCTCCATACTGCACGTTTCTACTTTACCACACGATCAACTGAAAGTCATTGTTAATGATATAAGCCTCGTAGTAAAACGACCGCACAAAGTGTAAGAACAATTCTTAGTGATATCGATAGATTTAATTCGATTCAGACGATAATAGTACATATTTCACGTTTTTTGTTCTATATATTTTTAGCTCACATCTTTTCCCCAATCCCACCTCTGACACCATACTTGGCATGTTCTATTAATCTTTAGCTCACCGCTTTTCCTCAATCCCACCACAGACACCATTTTTATACATGTTCTATTAAGCTGACAGCACTTGTATATGTGTTCTATTAAGCTTTAGCTCACAGCCCTTCTTCAATCCCACTTCTGACACCATTTATATATGTGTTCTATTAAGCTTAGCTCACAGCGCTTTTTCAAACCTACTGCTGACACCATTCGCATGTCTGTCCTATTAAGATTTAACTCACAGTTCTTCCTCAATCCCACTTCTGACCACTTGTATATGTGTTTTTTCAATCTTTCGCTCACAGCTGTTTTTCAATCCTACCCCTGACACCATTTTTGTATGTGTTATATTAAGCTTTTGCTCACAGCTCTTCTTCAATCCTACTTCTGACACCATTTGTATATGTGTTCTATTGAGCTTTAGCTCACAGCAGTTCTTCAACCCTACCTCTGACACCATTTTTGTATGTGTTATATTAAGCTTTTGTTCACAGCTCTCCTTCAATCCTACTTCTGACACCATTTGTATATGTGTTCTACTGGGCTTTAGCTCACAGCAGTTCTTCAATCTTACCTCTGACACCATTTGCTTATGTGTTTTATTAGGCTTTAACTGACAGCTCTTCTTCAATCCTACTTCTGACACCATTTGTATATGTGTTCTATTAAGCTTTAGCTCACAGGTCTTCTTCACTCATACTGCTGACACCATTTGTATATGTGTTCTATTAAGCTTTAGCTCACAGCTCTTTTTTAATCCTACTACTGACACCATTTGTATATGTGTTCTATTACGCTTTAGCTCACAGCTCTTCTTCAATCCCACTACTGACGCCATTTCTATGCATGATTTATTAAGATTTAGCTCTCAGCTCTCCTTCAATTCCACCGATGCCACTATTGTTATACATCAATATAATTAACACTCTATCTTGTAGAATCAAGTGTGATTTTCTTCCACTTTGATTGATATTTGACCATCTGTATCATTTTTTCATGTATGCCCCATAATAACCAGTGATCATTTTTTAACATTAATTATTGTCCTACTCTTATGTCGTCGCACAAAATGTGTCATTCTGAACCACAATTAAAGAGCTCTTGTTGGTGGAATGACACTTAGTGTGTAGGTAACACATATCTATATACATGATATAAGAGACTCTCATTGAACTATTAATTTAACTGTAAAATTGTCACGAAAAGTATGTTATATGTGATGTTGTGTTTGGTTTTAGATCAATGTCAAAGCCCGTGATTTGGGGTCACCGCCTAAAGAGAGTGAGAAACAGGCCACAATAACTGTACGTGTGGAACGTAACCTGAAATGTCCCGCTTTCCGCTCAGCTACATACAGCGCTAACATTAATCATGATGACGATGTGGACGACGAGGTGATCACAGTAACAGCAGAGGACGACGACGACAAGGTATTAAAGTTAATGCTAACCATTTACCAGCCAAATTATCTAATTTATTTTTTACCGACTATTAAGTTGCGTTTCGCTAGGGTGTGGGTAGCTAATACCCATATTTGTTTAATTTCAGGCCAAGCATTGGCTAATCTTGACGCCTACGCACACACTTCATTTACAATAATCGTGATTTAACCTGTTGATAAAACGATTATAGTGATGATTAGTGGTAAAAGGGTTACGCTAGATTTTAAGGCAGCCAGCAATTATATACTGTGTTTTTAATGTGTCTTTGAATGATTAAAGGGGCTTCTTTTATAAAGTCAGTGCATCTTTATTTATCTTGAGAGGGGAAGTTAGCAATTCACATTTCAAGATAAATAAAAATGAGATGAAATATTAGACTTTAAAGAAGGTTACTAATAAGGAACCGATATTCTGAAAAGTTGAAAATATGAAACAGATACAGATTAAACAATGACACATGTGTTACGTTTTCAGGATACGCCATTTAACTCACTGTTCTACAGCCTACAAGGCGATGACAAAGGGCCGACTTATTTTGCCATCGACTCCACAGAAGGAGTGATTACAATCAAAGAAGACCTGAAAGCAGACAGTGACGTGGTCTACAAAGTAAGTATAGACGGAAGTTAAACTAACTACGGTGACTTTGTCAATATCTTAGGGTGTTGTAAAGTTTGTAACTAGAGCAACGTTTGGGTTTATTGGATATACCGGTTACTTCGGGTGGTTGTTGGTGTGGCCGACTAACCAGCAACCTGACAAAGTACATTTATTACTTATGTACACTCTGGTAGAATTAAAAAACAAATCAGCCGTATAGAATAAATGTGTTTCTGTTTAATATTGCATTTTGTCATTTATACGTTTCAACCAAAGCCGTGGCTGCAGTTTGAGATACAAATTGATGACTCGATCTTATGTTAAATAGGCCCATTGTACATATTATCAAAACTTGACACCTGCTTCTGGTTACTATGGTTACAGCTTAGGGTACAGGTAGCTGATGGAGGCAGCCCCCCTTGTCTGGCCACCACAGTCGTCACAATCAATGTGGAGAGGAATTTACACGATCCTAAATTCGAGGATGATAATTACAACGCAAAAGTGCTGGAGACACACGCACTTAATGAAACCTTGGTGACCGTGGAAGCCACTGATGAAGATGACAGGGTAGGCTAGGGCTATACATCGATATTCGTCACGTGTCGTAACGAAATAGAAAAATACTACATTTCATAAATTTTCAATAAAAGCAGCTTATATATGAACATGGTTTGTGCAATGAATTCAATTGCATTACCATAATGCTGCATCTATTTACATGACGAATTTATATAATGCTGATGATTTGTTAAGTGTATGATTACATTAATTAAAATTACTATTATATTCCCGCGCAAAAGACTTTTTTTTGCTTAGACCCTGACAATTATATAGGTGTCAATTCTTCCAGGAATACAGTATGGATCTGTGTTAGATATTTATACACATCATATGCTCTCGGCCAAAACCCTGGGCGCATTTTCGCGCCCATGGTTCTGGCCTAGCACCTATGCTGTGTATTTTTTTATATTTTTAAACAATTTATGTAAAATATATGTATGTACTGGTCACTTCAATAAACAATTACTTACTCATCAAATTGTCATATCCGTACTTTATTCCCATGTTAGACAATACAAATATGGACTTCAACTTTCACTACATCTTTTCACTACATCGCATATAATTCAACACATTTAAATATATTTCTTAATGTAGTGGGATGTTTCATGTTTTTCAAGCTGGCAGTTGTATCAGCTTAAAATGACTACAAAAGACAAGGAGTGATGTAGCACTTAAAATACATTTTCCATTTAACAGGCACCACACAATTCCATCGTATATAAACTGGAAGAGGATTCTGACAACGATGATCTATTCACGGTGAACAGTGATACAGGGGAACTGTATCTACGTAAAACACTCGTGGGAGAAACAGAGCGAAAATACACTGTAAGTGTCTGACATATCACTTTGGTATTAAAGGATCGTATCTGCCACTTAACCCTTTAACCGCCAAATTATTCAATTAGAATTTTCACCCACTTGAAGTTGTGTCTCGCTGACGCGATCCACAACTTCAAGTGAGTGAAAATTATTCAGATTTGACAAAATGGAGGTCAACTGTTTTCAAATATTGCTGATTGATGTTACATTTTATCTTTAACATGTTTAAAAGGTGGTACTTAATGTGGTAATAAAAAATGAAAACCCGAATATCTGCGACACCGATGGTTAAAGGGCTAATACCAAATTAGCTATAATATAATGTCCCGATCTGCAAAGGTTAACGCCCAAGCGAATACCACTGTCCTACATGTAAACATGGAACCTATGAAAACGTTAATACCATGTTTAATTTGATAGGTACTGTTGTCTCTGTTAGTTTTGAGAGGAGACGAAGTGTTATTTTGATGAATATATTTTATGTATATTTCACCACAAAATAGAAACTGGTTAGTTAGATCAGAAGGACGTAACTGCCATTTGGTAAAGCGGCAGTTACGTCCCAGTATCACCAAATTTAACGTCATAAAATATTGTCTGCATTAGATGAGAAGAAAAGTGGATTAATTGAATAATTATCGATAATTGTATATTTCCAAATAAATAGTTATGTTATGTTCATATGTTACTTAAGCGTGTTTAACCCGGTGTTTGGTTATTGTTGGGCCATCGTCATTAACCAAACATTGGATGATATGTGTGTTTTAGTTGAGGATGTTGGCAGTAGACGGTGGAGTACCTGAATCCCGTACTGGTAAATCTGCCCGTATTATCATAGACGTGATACGTAACCTGCACTCACCAGAGTTCACTAAGGACACGTACGAGGAGAGCATCACAGCCGACATCAAGACATCCACACAGGTCATCACGATCAAAGCTGAAGACGACGACACGGATGATAACGATGTAAGTATGTCAGGGCTGGCAAGACCTTATTAGTTTAAATTTGTCTCCTCCACGGACAATATTTTTCCTAATTTTGAAAAATTATAGTATCCAAGTAAATGAATCAATAGAAGCAACACACGACTAGTGTACAACAATAATGCTGCTGCATTTAATGTATATGCTCTTAAGATAATGGATTAAAACTCTGGAATATTTATTTCATTATTTACATCTCAACGTGTTCTATTCTGTCTCACTTCCTTGCTATGAAGCAAATCCTTTCTATTTTTATAGCCGAGTCATGCTAACCTTAGTGGCGTTTATTAACCCTTGCTACGCTGAATTATGTTTGTATAAACTATAGAAACCAATTTTTTTTTTCCATTTGAAATCATCATAAATGGCTCAGTTAACTCTTTCCGCTTCTTTTGAATACCTATGTCATTGGTCTATATGGCCATTATATAACTTAATTCTTTCAGTGCGGGGATCGACTTTAGACGTCAGAATCTAACTTCTAAAGTCGATCCTCGCACTGTAAGGGTTAATAAGGCCTACTCATCATGATCAATTGATGTTTAAGATATATTTATTCAGTGGTTCCTGTTGACGTTATTACCATTTCGTTCCACTACACCTATATCTTGCCATTACAGAGTCCATTTAGTGACATAACTTACGAGTTGATTGGGGACGATTCTGCCGACTACTATTTTGAAATAGGAGTGAATGACGGTAAAATCAAAGTAAAGAGAGATTTAAAGGATGATACTACAATCGACTATCAGGTAGGTAGTAGGCCTATACAGTAACACAATTATAGCTAAGATTTTTTTCTTGTTGCTACATGTATGTTACTTGTTACTGGATTTCGAATTGGGTTGCATATTTTCAGATGCATGTTTGCAAATATATTAAGATTTACCTTTAATATCACAACGATTTTGTCATTTCAAACAATTATGTTAGAAAAGCTAAACGAATATTGCTTTTACCATGACTAGGTTCTGTACCATTTGTGCTGTGACGCTTGGAATGAATTGTGCGTCAAATGTCAATGAATCTTTGTGTTTTATCAATATTTTTAGGGAATTGTATTTTATATTATCCAGCTTGTTGAGTACTCTCACATTTTTTTTAATAATGTGTAAGCAATGAGTCATGGATACAGAGGGAATAAATTGTTGTGCTAAATTGATTAAAGTAATAGTAATTGCACTTTTATGCCTATGTGAAGAAGACATATATTGTTGTCTCTATTTATCATAAACTCTTTTGTTTCTTAGATACGTATTCGTGCAACTGACGGCGGAACACCTCCTAAATCTACAACTACCGTGGCCAATATCCACGTGAATCGTAACCAGAATCCTCCCAAATTTGACAAGACGGATGTCAAAGAAACCATCTTAGAAACACAGCAGTTAGGTATCTCTATCGCCAAGGTTACGGCCAAGGATTCTGATCAGGTGAGATGAATTAACACGTGGTCGTCTAGGAGGCAGAGTGTTCTAAGTGCCACTCAAATGAGTGGCACTTAGAACACTTTGCCTGCTAGGGATGCTTAAAAAACTAGATCCGTATGTGACGTATGAGTGGTCCTTGCCTATAGCTATGTTATTTTGTGAATTTATAGTCATATACTCTGTAATAATATGAAATATATTATGGATTATACTGTAGATTTTCGCGAATTATCGATTTCGATGATAAGTAGCGCTCATGATAATAATTTTTATTAACAAATCTATCATAACAGCACAGGTAAATAAAATAAAAACATTCATGATATGAGCTGTCCTACGAGGTCGGTCTAACATTACATCAATGTAGCCCCAGCGTCTCTCCTATGCTGGGTATAAAATAGTTTGTATGACTATGACACACATATGTATGACTATATGTTTACACATGTTATCACTAGCACAATTCCGTGTATTTAAATCGATCGTGTTTATTTTGACCAGCGCTGTTACATATTCTAGGTCATCTTGCGTAATTTAAATGATTCGTTCTGCAGCCAACATATTTTGCAACGTGGATAATAAGTACTCGTTTCTATTTGATGAATTCTGTGAAACGCAGTGACGTCACCCGGTGAAAACGAGGTTATATAACACACAATCCCCAGAGGCCTACTTCATTCTTTGAAACGCAGTGACGTCACTCGGTGAAAACAAGGTTATATAAGAACCCTCCCCCATACTTCATTGTATTAGCCAGCTCGGTGAAAACAAAGTAAGTCGAGGTCATTGAGTTTCACATAATATTATGTATCAATTTGTACTTACGACACTTTTTTTTCCAGCCTCCTTACAACATCATAAGGTACCGGTTGGTAGGCAGTTCCGAGTATCTGGACTACTTCATGGTAGATGCCATCACAGGCGATGTCTCCCTGAGAAAGAACTTACTGGATGATCCCAACCAGAGAACGAGCTATGAGGTGAGACAAACTAACCCTTAACCCTTTAACCGCCAAAAGATTCAATTTGAATTTTCACCCGCTTGAAGTTGTGTCTCGCTGACGCGATCCACAATTTCAAGTGAGTGAAAATTAATCACATTTGAAAAAATGGAGGCAACTGTTTTCAAATATTGCTGATTTATGTCACATTTTATCTTTAACATGTTCAAAATGTGGTACTTAATGTGCTGATAAAAAATGAAAACCCGAATTTATGCGGCACTGGCAGTTAAAAAGTTAAAGCGCTGATTTTTTTTATATAAACCATGGGGACCAAAGGGTTTTTTTCAATTTACAGTCAGCATAAATGACCGAGTTGGCACTTTCCGCTTCATTTGAATACTTATGTTATGGGTCTACGCTCATTATAAATATTATTATATTTATATAATATATAAATCTAATTATTATTTTTTACAGTGCGGGGATCGACTTTAGACGTCTGATTTACAGACGTCAGATTCTGATGTCTAAAGTCGATCCCCGCGCTGTAAGGGTTAGCTCTCCTAGAACCCTGATATGTCCTTTTATTTATCTTCACCTCGGGCTGGGAATTGCTGCCATTTTTTACTCAATGCATTTTACTCAAAATATGCTCTGTGATGCATTTATAGGACGAGGGGCTTAAAGGGTCATTTCCCCACTTAATGTTATACATTCTACGTAGACGGTGACGATTCTGTTGTTTTAATATAGGCCTATTAAGATTCTGGGGTTTTACCATAGGCCTAAATATATGAATAATAGAACATATATTGCTGCGACCATCCATTTGCACAACATCGTGTTTTCTGATTTTTTTTTATTGTCATAATGCTAAATAATTTTAACTCACTTTGTCGCAGATTTTGTAAATTCAAGTGATTATTATATTTATCGTCATAGTAGAATTAAAGAGGGACACACATTTTTAAGTTCAAGATATATACACGTATTAACCCTTAACCCTTTAACCGCCGGTGCCGCATATATTCGGGTTTTCATTTTCTATTAGCACATTAAGTACTCCATTTTATATATTTTAATGATAAAATGTGACATCAACCAGCAAGATTTGAAAAGAGTTGACCTCCATTTTGTCAAATCTGAATAATTTTTATTCACTTGAAGTTGTGGATCGCGTCAGCGAGACACAATTTCAAGTGGGTGAAAATTCGAATTGAATAATTTAGCGGTTAAAGGGTTAAAGCGCTGACACTTCGTGTATGAGCCATGGAGACCAAATGTTTTTTTCTCAATTTGAAATCATCGTAAATATCTAAGTTAGCTCTTCTCGATTAATTTGAATACCTATGTTATGGGTCTACGGTCATCAGAAATAGTTTTACTCTTACAGTACGGGGATCGACTTTAGACGTCAGAATCTGACGTCTACAGACGTCAGATACTGACATCTAAAGTCGATCCCCGCGCTGTGAGGATTAAAATGTTCACATATGAATCTGTTGTATTTGTACCCAGGTGCGCGTTCAAGCCTATGATATGGGAGGTGAACACACGCGGAACAGCAGCGGCGAGGCCAGAGTGAGGCTGACCGTGAAGAGAAACAAATACGCCCCAACATTCAAAGATGAATACGAGAAAACCATTCTACAATCACAAGAAGAACTGGAGAATTTCATGTCAGTGAAGGCATCTGACAGAGACGATGAGGTAGGCGAAGCAATTCTTTTAAAAATGTTTTTTTCATTAAAGCGAAACAAAGGCTAAAATCATCGAAAAATCAGTATTTTTATTTTCGCTTCTTAATATGACCATATAATGTGTTTTTAAATTTGTGTGTTGCGTATTTACCAGTAAGGCGAGATATAAAGACAAAATTCACGTATTTCTTATTTTGGACATGCATGTGCGAAATAAGAAATACGGGAATTTCGTCTTTATATCTCGCTTAACTGGTAAATACGCAGCACAAAAATGTAAAAACTTACGCAGTTCTAGTCTATGGGAATTTTCACATTATATTATGGTCATATTAAGAAGCGAAAATAAAAATACTGACCTTTTGATGATTTTAGCCTGATTGTGTCGCTTTAATTTCGAAAAGAGTTTCAAAAGAATATAAATACCACTACTTATGAAAAAAGTAAACCTGCAATTGTTACAATACTGGCTTTATTTGAGATTTTTTTTTAATTTGAGTCAATATTTTGTTTATTGTGTTACACTGAAAAATGTTACATAGCGTAGCCACATACTGCAAGATTTAACACTTAATATGCTGATAGGTCCGGATACATTTTGAAGAAAAATTGATAAAAACATTTCGGTAGATGCGTACTTAAGAAAATTATTCAGTTTATTCAATAAAATTTGTTCCGTCATTTGAACCTGGCAATTGCGTCCGTATAGCCTTCAGCAGGACAAATCTGCCATTTCTCTAGATGACTCCAATTTATTTGACGGATGTCTGAATGTTGAAATAACTTGAACTCAGCGCTGTGAACAATAAAATTTACATTTTAAATTTTATGTCACGTGAGGTTGCTTCGCGCTACCGCGATCGACGACCTCAAGTGACTGAAAATTTATTGGATTTGTGAAATTTAAACCCAACGAATATCAGTGTTTCAATATTCAAGACATGTTTCAGATTTAACAACCGGTTAGGCACGTGCTAATTAATCCACTGAGATACTACTATGGTGGACATCTAAAACTAGTACACTACACTCGCAATATTAAAGTGTCACCCCTCCCCCTGACCGATGCACCCGACACTATAACGAATTTGGTGAGTGTCTATCCTGGGTTTACTGTGAGGAACCTCCTCCAAACTCTGACACGCCCGTCGTTGTAAGACAGATTGAATCTGCTCTCATCTGTAAAGACGAATATCGACCACTGGTTATATAACCAATGGGCGATGTATCGCACATAAAGTGTCACCTCCCCTCCCAAGTGAGGTGACACTTTATGTGCGAGGGTAATTTTGTAGAAGTTGTCGCAATAATTTGATTTGTGTTTTGTTTTTGCCTACAGGACATCTTTAAGAGCCTTACACACGAGCTGATAGGAGATGATACAGCACCCAGCTATTTTGACATGGATGCTGCTGGGAACATCTTTGTTCGGGAGGGAGTGGACCTACCCCGGGATACAGAGACTACTTACATCGTGAGTGTTCATCATCGCGTCTTAGTATACACCACACCAACCAATACTGGTTTAATGTTGGGCCAGCGTCGTAAACGCTGGTTCAACATTGAACCATCATTGTTTAAACGTGCGTTTTAGGGGTATGTCGTGGGTATTCCACATGGCGAGATCATTACTAATGTCTGTGTTGTGTTTACTCAATCCTATTATCTTAATTATAGATACCGGCCGAGATTATACAACTGACGCGAATACAAAGAATAATGTTGCACTTGCCATTGAAGTCTGGCCTGTTATTTTTTAGTTTAAGATTAATTTATTTGATCAAAACAATATATATATTTTTAAGATACATAAGATATTTTAATTTTTTTGTGATCTGGAGACCTCCACTAATACCAATCAATGGTCGCTAGCGCTGAGCCGCCTATGATATATCGTATCTATATTAGAATCTTTTTATCGTCTCTACGAGTGCCAGATACGGTATGTTTGTTAATGTGAAGTTTTATTTTCACGCTTCAAGTGAAAGATATGTCAACTCGGAAATACTAGTTATTAAAATAATTATTTCAGATGTATTTTTTACAATATTATGGGTTGTTCACTTTGGTTGCGGTCTACTTAATGCTGTTTTCGCTCACTGCAGTAAAATTTATTGCAAATACTGTTTTCCTGTTTTTGTAGCTTCGAGTACTCGCCAAGGATGGAGGTACTCCCGCTAAGACAGCTACAGCCACGGCCGAGATCAACGTGCAAAGAAACCTGAATTCGCCAGAATTTGAGGACGATACGATCAAGGAAGTGTCCATTCCTGAGACACATCCCTCGGGATCTCACGTGTTTACTGTCCAAGCTACTGATGCCGACGATGCTGTGAGATTTATTTATAAAGTCGACCCCTAGCAATCAGAGTGTCATCTATGACAAATTACACGTTCTGGCTGCTAATATATATAAAGGTTTAATTATAGCCATAAATATTAAACTATGTTTTTGTTTGGTTTCAACTACTACTATCCTGTAATAAAAGCATACACGTGAAAATATATACTTGCAGAATAATTTCTACAATTGACATGATTTTGTCTTTTACATTTGACCAAGGTGCCTTTTAGCTTTAAAAGGAGTATTTAAAACATAAACTATGCTATGTTTTGAGCTGCCAGATGTGTGACACATTAAAACCAAAACTACATATCAATCATGTCGTTGTGTCATTGAATTCAATTTGTGATATTCACCGAATTAATGATAAAGAATACGAAATATTTATACCTGTATTATATCGTTGTTATTGTTTTATTTTTGTCAGGCTCCTAACAATGCCATCATCTACTCTATCACCGGAGAAGGCGATGCGGAGGAGTACTTCTATGTTCACCCTACAGATGGCACTGTCACTCTGTTAAAGTCTGTCTTGACTTCTGGTCGTAGCTCATACAGCGTAAGTAGGCCTACATAGACGGTCTATCATGTATATTCTCATAAAGTCTTTTTGTGTCGTATTTAAAGATCTTTTGTCACATAATTGAGTACGCGGGCCTATATGTAGAATCGTCATCTATCATACTATGCACCCACTTTTTTTAAACAAAGTGAGGGCATCGTTCCTTCCGTTGCTTTTGTCATAATATGCTATATATCTGCAGCTCTTGTAAATAGTAAAAGTAGGTATTGTTGGTTTTTCCGGTATGAAAATTTCAGTGTTAAAGTATCAAAATGCCGGCTTTGTGGTTTGTCAATGTATTAACCCTTTAACCGCCGGTGCCGAATATATTCGGGTTTTCATTTTTAATTAACACATTAATTACCACCTTTTAAACATGTTAAAGATAAAATGTGACATCAATCAGCAAGATTTGAAAAGAGTTTACCTCCATTTTGTCAAATCTGAATAATTTTCACTCACTTGAAGTTGTGGATCGCGTCAGCGAGACACAACTTTAAGTGGGTGCAAATTCAAATTGAATAATTTGGCGGTGAAAGGGTTAATTACATGTTATTCATTCCCTAGAAATTGAAAGTGTGTATATGCTACTTTGTAGCAAGACATATACACTTTATTCAATTTCGAAGGCTGATTACTTTTGCTCACTTGCCTTAGCCATTTATTAGTTGATTTCATCTGCCTACTGCAGAACTTGTGTGATGTTCTGTAGCAGCTAAATCCCTATTTCCAGCATCTCTTGTTATATTGCCCATCTCAGCAAGCACAAAAACATTTGCATAACATTCATGCAACGTCGGCCCCACGTCTTCGATGTCGGTACAAAATTGTATAAATTATATACAAATGTGTTATATTGCCTATGCGACTCTATGTGTTGTTCTAGGTGCGGGTGGAGGCCCGGGATCAGGGTATACCTTCACGTATGGACACCACAGATGTTGATGTAGACATCCTCAGGGACAGTGGTACTCTGAAGTTCTCATCTGACACGTATGAAGTGGAGGTGTCAGAAAACCGACGTGTCGGAGATAACGTCAAATCTGTCAGAGCATCGCCAGGGGTGAGTATCTAGATATGGGTGAGGGTCTAGATAATATATATCTCTGTAGCTTATTTTGTGTCTCTAAGTTTGACTCAAACTAAGTTGTGAGCTATAATCGACTCCTATAATCATGATAATTCGCGATATGAAAGCTTTCACAGCAACCAAACGAAATAAAATATCAACTGGTCAATAATGTTATTTAATAACGTTATTTTAAAGTCACAATCTTTGCAAAGAATTCACCAATAAGTAATAAGTAATGCAATATTTAATCAGATTTAAATATTCGTTATTTATTTTCGTAATACATCGTTTAGTCTATCATATATAATTATAATAACCTACATTATTTCATTAGTATAGTTATACAATACTAACATAGCTATTGTTATCTTTGTTCATGTTCATATTATTATAGTCTCGGGTACGTATTATTTCTCTGCACCTATATGTTATTACCACGCTGTGTTGTGCACTGCGCTTTATTGTACACATTATAATAGTTTTACGTATGTCTCGTGTCTGTGTATGTGGTATGCATGGTTTACATATTATTTATGTCGTGTAAATTCCCATAACAGTCGTATGTCTTCCTCGGAGAATTAGACCAACGATTTGTGTCAATATCATCATCGATGTGGTATTGGAATATGGTGAGGGCCTGTAACAGGAGCGTGTATAAACTGTAGATAATAAATAAATTATTTTAAAAGTGGATGGGTAACTCCCTCCTGAATGTCAAAATTAATTTAGTTTATGTTATGTTAATGTGTAGAGCGTTGTGGGTAGTGTGACACAGCCTGGGATGAGTGGCAAAGCACATTTTGTGTTTAATGTGGACCAGTTTTACTGATACCTCCCAGCAAACACGAGACGTTGACCCAATGATGGCTTAATGCTGGACGGACGTCGTAAACAGTGGCCCAACATAGGGCCATCATTGGGTCAACGTCTCGTGTTTGCTGGGGTACATACATTGTATATGTGACACAAAATTAGCATGCCAATTATTGATGGTGATGGTTTACAAGATAAGCAAAGTAATTAATTTAATGAGCGAGATTTTAATTGACGTCTTACATCATTTGGAGTGGGGTGTAATATTTAATATATGACACATGACTGTCGTGATATTAAACATAACGTGACTGTTTAACACATGGTAAATACACTGTT
This sequence comes from Flabesymbios commensalis, assembly GCA_964017125.1. Classification (NCBI taxonomy): domain Eukaryota; kingdom Metazoa; phylum Annelida; class Polychaeta; order Terebellida; family Flabelligeridae; genus Flabesymbios; species Flabesymbios commensalis. The sequence goes on along the minus strand of OZ024904.1, from coordinate 18,321,293 downwards.
AAATATACATCACATACACTAATTATAAGTTGTATACTAATAATTGCTGCATGAACATTCTTCTAATGTTTTATGGTTGCAATATGATATTTGCAGTATACAAAAAATAATATATTTTATTTCAGTATTTCAGTAAATAGCAATGTTAATTTTAGATTTGCTATTTTGTTATACCTTTTGTGAAGATATTCAAAAAGTAGCATGTCTATGGTTCAATCGAAAACAAGCTCCTTCGAAGCAAACACAAACCATCTACCCAATGTTGGTTTAGTATTGGTCCGTCGTCTCAACGATGATCCAACATTGAGCCAACATCGGGTAAACGCCTCTAGTTTGTTGGGAAGATTGCATGATAGTGTGACTGAATATATTCACAGATTTCATTTGTGATTCCTTGCTTTATACCTCGATAACTTATTTTAGATTAAGTTTATAAATTGCATACATTTACTTGATAGGGATCTGATGAATTTAAAGTAAGTAAGGTACAGGGTAATTCCCAGCAAACATAAGACGTGAGCCAATGCTGGTGTACTGCTGGTCGGGCGTCGTCGACGGTCGGCCAATGTTACGCCAACATTGGTTCAACTTCTTGTGTGTGCTGGATTAGGTGCTGGAATACACTCTATGTGTACTGTTCTTTATGTTATCATTTGACTTATATTATATCCCCCTTTTTTATTTACTCTGATTTTATCAGAGACAGAAGAAGGCTATTGTTCATTCAATCAGTGATTAAACTCACAGCATGATATCTGATTATTAGTGAGAATCAAGAAGCATATGTTTATATGTCTTATATCTTTATATTTATATGAACTTTCCTCTCTTATCAAATGCTAACGCCTACGTTTTTCCTTTTTTACGAGCTCTCTCTGCTAGATGTAAGCCAATATGGAGATGTAACTTAACAAACTTTCTCTACATATAACTTTTTCTATCTAGTTTATTGCCTATTTTTTCTAAATCTTTATTTATAAGTATGTTATATATTTTTCCCAACAATAATGACATGATAGATAGGTGGCATATAATCTTATGACATTTTTACAGCTTTGGCGTCTCTAAGCTTGATTATGATTTGTGATTACATATATTGATAAATAGAAACCAGATTGCGTTATATTTTTAATATTAACCAGAGCTCTGATTTCTCTGTCTCTGTGAATGTTTCTTATAATCATCATTTATTCGGCGATATTTATTTGTCACTTATGTTTCATTGGGAATTTCCTATACTTTGACAGTTAGAATAAACACACGGACATATCAAAGATTCAACAAATATTTTTTTATCAATATTTATTTCGTCAATAGTAAACGGGTTTAAATAATTATGTCCTATATATAGTGCCAACTGTGGGGAGTAATACAAAATATCTGTAATTTGAAAGATACGTTGTTTGGGTTTCAGGGACGTTGTGAAAAATAAAATTGATTAAATCAGATTTGGCGAACTGTTTCTATTAAAACACCAATCTGTAACCTATGTATTTAACGTATTTCAAACTTTTAATACACCGTTTGTCCTCATTTCAATACCTGTCTTTATTTGGTGATTGTGAAGCAAGTGTGAAGGCAGCTCGTTATCCAAGACTTAAAAGTGTTATCTAATATTTGTCTAAGAGACATATACCACCCTTTACGCCTTAGGTACCGTAGATTGAATGTGTGTGTTATTTGATTTTCAGTCCAGCATCACATATGAGATCACAGGGTTGAGCAATGCTCCCGATTATTTCTCTATTGAAGAGAATGATGGACAGATCAAAGTGAAATCTGATCTCACTCAGGACCCCGTCAAACAAGCCATGTACAGGGTGAGGAGGACTAATAATACAATGTACACTTTGTACACGAACACGATTGATATGCATGCAGTTATATTTAGTATAAAAACGTTCACCTACGATGAACGTATTCTTTAATATTACTCTTCTTGTGCAATTTTCTTTTCTACAATTATTGATAAACTTAAATATTAAGCTCTTCTTAAAGTGAAAATGTAATTTTAATTCGTGTTGAATTTCAGTTTTAATTCAAGATTGTGCTCAGGCGAGAATGTCACTCCAGTTTTAAATACACTTTCAATAAGTGATTTTTATTTGTGAATCTTTCAATATAGCCTACATATTCATCGGTAAATTATGTTGACGTCAGTCCTAGGCTGATTTTACTTTTCTTTACTTTCAAAATATGTATTACAATATTGACGTGCGTGTGTTTACAGCTTGAAATAAAGGCCACATATTTAGGAGTACAGACACAGACAGCGTACGCGTTCGTTAACATTACCGTGGAGAGGAATGAGTATTCACCTAAATTCAGCCGCGGTGATTACAGAATCAGTATCTTGGAGAACTACCCGCTGGGAAAGGAGATCTTACAGATAGTGGCTGAGGACAGAGACGAACATGTGTGTTTACTTATCTTTATCAGTGATTAGTTCACCTACATACACACCTAAATCAAAACTAAAATTAATTTAGAAATTGTAATATTATCCATGCCGTCCTATGGTAATTAAAAGGTGATGAGTTACATCCCTGACGTTACATCCCTATGGTAATTTAAAGGTGTCCAGTATAACCTTTTAATTACCATAGTACGACACTAGTATTTGAATTAAAACTTGCGCTGCAAGGACCTCACATGTAGCTTGAAATTGAAGAAATATATATCATTAGTTGCTAAGGCGATTATTTATTTCAAAATATATGTACTTTTATCCCTTTTAAACTGAATATTACGAAAGCTGTTTAAAGTCATATTGTTTAGATGAAATAAACACTAAACAAGTATTTGACGAATTATGGACGACTTCTACTCATTAGATGCTAATCATTCTGTGGACATTTACAGGACACCGTGGCTTACAGTATAGCTCAGAACCAATCAGATTCAGAGATGTTTTATTTGAACCCCAGTACTGGTAGCTTGTCTCTCAAAATGGTCTGGCCTCGAGGGGAAGAAGACGTATATAAGGTAAGATAAAGACAACAGAAATATTGAATTTTTCAACTTAATTAAATTAATTATTTCGAATTTATACAATCTTAATATATTCTACAATATATGGTGAAAGAGACCTGATGGGTGATGGTTAACAAAAAGGTGATAAAATAATCAGTTTAATTATCATATATAGTTTATTACACCCGTTTGTATTTGTCCAAATCACCTATTTACTCATTAAGATGAAGCCATGTAAATTAGGTGTCGAACAATGAGTGAAAACTGTTATAATGAGAATCAGCAATTACCACCCTATGCAAAAAAAGAAACATCAGTGGGTCAGCCCTCTTTCTTGACTAGTACATGTAGTTCAGATAATAGAGTTCATATACCTGAACGGAATCCAGCTACATATGGATGCCTTTTCTGTGTTACAGTTTAAAGTGGAGGTGTCAGATCAGTCCAGCCCGGAGAAGACTGCCTCCAGTAACGTACAGGTGACGTTTGTTCGGGATAAGATGCCCCGCTTTGACAATCTGCCCAAGGTACAGGAGGTGTCAGAAAATGTGAGGAATAACTCTCTCATCTACAGCGTCAAGGGCAAGGATGATGACAAACAGGTAGGACAAGTTTATTGTCACCTTTTTAGTCGAACAATGCACCTTATTTAATAGCAATGCACATCTACCAGGTACATGCCTTAATGTCATTTATATATAAAATAATAATTTTCTTTTGTACAATTACGCAATATAATTTTACTCAATCTCAATCTCTCAATTTGTTCATTAGTTAAATTCCCTTTAATTATTTTAGTGCTGGTTCCCGTTACATAATTCGATTTATTTATACTTTTTTAGTCGAATAATGCATTTTATTTTATAACAATAGGCCTACACATGTATCATGTATCATTACATTTATGTGAACAGAAATAATTTGGTTGGTACTAAATCATAAAAAAATCTAAGTAATATTTACTTATTACATTTTTTCTTTTTCGACCTCGCAATTTATTGCCAGGATTTCTTGTAATTACTTGACAAGTTAAACAGTTACTGCTGCTTGCCTTTATACAATGCATTATACAGTTCACTGATTGGTTTTAATTGATTGACTTATACTGTGTTGTAACAGGGTAAACTGGAGTACTCCATGCTGCCAAGTATCCCTGCCAGTGATTATTTCTACATCAACTCAGAAAACGGCGAAATTCGCGTGAGAAACTCAGTGGGAATTAAAACAGATACTGACTTCCAATATAAGGCAAGTTAATAAGTTTATCTTGTAATTTGACTGCAAGATTACTAAATCTGTGTACGTATAATAATTAGGTAAAAGCAATTAGAACAAAATGAATGTAATTTCCATAATTGATGTTAATATAATTGTTACTATATAACTGCTACATCAATGTGCCACGAAGGGGTGCACAATAGAGCCGAATGCATCTTTTGACTTAGAGCTATATCGTTTTAGCTAAAATACAATTGTTTGGTCTACAACTGCATATTGTGATCAATTGTGCAACCATTTGGCAAATGTAAAATATTTGGCACATATTGCACAGAGAAGAATATACTAATTTATATTGCTACATTCCCAATGGCGTATTTATCAATCTCCCAACATATTTATACACAAATCCCCCACACACATATTTTTTTTTATGTGCACGTTTTCCCTTCTAGTTACCTGTGTTACTGTGGGATACTGATCGCCCAGAGAAGACGGCCACGGCTACTCTGACAGCCAGTATCTCACGTAATGAGAACGCCCCAAGATGGAACAGAACAGACGTACGTGTCACCATCAATGACAGGTATAATCTGGGTCAGATGGTCGTACAAATGGCTGCTACAGACACCGATGGGGTGAGTCTGCATAATTTTTAATGATTTTTCTTTTATTCAAAATGACGTAAAAATGTGACATGGATGCCAAAAATGCTATGCCTTAATCTATGAATGAATTTAAGACCTCATCACTTTATTCTTAATCCTTCACCTGTTGGTTTACATTAGGTTTTATTTTCTTTGGAAATTTGGCTCAGGTTCATATCTGGTTGCGACCAATTACCTTATACGATGTATTTGCTATGACATAGTCGGTGCTGAGCTGAGGTAATATAAAAGAAACTGTTTAACCAGTAATAATAGCGACATGGTAGGTAAAATGTTAAATTCTGACAATACAGACATAAATGTTCCACATATGAATGTTGCTGTGATTCTCTGTTTTCAGGACATGGTGGAGTATGCCATCACTGGAGGGTCCCGGGCTATGGAGTATTACTACATTAATCCCAGCTCAGGAGTGATCCTGCTGAAGAAACTACTGTCTGAAGGAACTCAAGTCAGCGACGAGGTGGGTAATAATATTAGTAGTGATAAAATTGTGGTTTATGGGTGATTTTTTCGGCCGGGCGGTCATAAGTGAATGCCATATCACCCCTCGGGCCCACCCTCGCGTCATCATCTGTACATCAATCATCACATCAATACACTGCACCGTTTTAACGTATTACAATGTCATTTAAATGACCTTTAATGCCGAAAAGCAACGTTAAGCATTATTCCACTACTTCTACTACTACTTATGTGGCCTACTTTTCTGTCGGAACGTTTACTTAACTGAATTTGTAATAGTTTAAACACATTGAAATCTGTGGATTAAAAATGAATGATGTATACAAATGATAACGGGAGGGTGAGTTTCTTCTGGGCATGTCTAGGGGATGTACCCACAGATATGCCCAGACTGCGACGTGGTGGGTAGAACAGAGTGCATGTGGTGTAATAATATATGCCACCTGGTGATTAGAGGTCCATATCTGCCGCTTTAAAAAGTGACATAATACGAACCTTTGATCTATCGCGAGACATAATATCCTAATTGTTTGTGTGGAAAAAGTATACAACCTTTTTCAAGTAGTGTAAAGCTGCACATTAAATGGGTATAGGCCTACACGCCGCTTTGCCATGTGACAGCTCAAATACTTTGCTCATCGAGCAGTGTTGAGTGATTAAAATCGATGATAATGAAACGATAACTATTCAAATCAAGAACGTTTTCAGTATTCTTTTCAAGGTGAAACAGTACCAATTGCATTTGAAAAGGAACTAACACATACTAATTTGAATTGCACTATGTTTTCTTTTATTAATTGGATGATAACCTGAAATTGCCTCTTCTTTTACGATAATAATATGATAGTTCCTGACATATGCAATGCGTGGTTACTATGAAAGCGACTCAACCGATACATTTGATTTATTTTCTATTACTTCAATATTATTTATTAAAAAATAAACGATCACTTACTTCCTACTACTGCTATTTTTTCATACCTGCAAAACTGTATGAAAATAACATCATGTAATAAGATATTTTCTTGCATGTATTATCAGATCCAGCTACGTGCTCGTGACCATGGTGAGCCTGAGCAGACGACAGACACACGTGTGATCGTGACAGTGGAGCGTGACCAGAGAGCCCCACGTTTCAGGTCCACCAAGTACACGGCAGATATACAGGAGGTGGCGCGTGTCGACACCGTCATAGAGATTAAACCTGACGCCATCAAGGCTGAAGATGATGACACAAAGGTAAGACAATGACATTAACTCTTACAACGCCGCTGAATTATTTTTCTATAAATTATGGAGAATAAAGGGGTTTTTTTCAATTTGAAACCATCATACATGTCTTAGTTAGCTCTTCCTGGTTCATTTGAATACCTATGTTATGGGTCTACAGCCTTTAGAAATATTTCAATTCCTTCAGTGCGGGGACCGTCTTTATAATTCTGAATTTGACGTCTACTGACGCCAGCAAGGCCGAAGATGATTGCAAATATATGGACTATAATTGTTGTTTATGTATATCCAATGTTTTTGTTTAATTTATTTTTGATATTTATAAATTAAGTCGCTTCGAGAAAAACAGTAAATTGATGATTAAAATACAGGTTAAGTAACAGTAATAAGAATATAATTTCTTATCTTGATTATTTTAGGCAGTATTAGGCTAACTGAAATCATTTGAATAGTGATAAAGTGTTTGTGCTGTTGGAAATGCTGTACACATTTCATTAATATGGTTTCACATTTGTGTGCTTTACCAACGTATTTAATGATAATCAGAAGAAATGATACTACTTTACCACAAACAAAAGATATCAATTTTATTTCACTTTCAGGGAGAGCTGGTCTATGCCATTATTGGGGATTATCCCGCTCCGGATTTTTTCGCCGTCAACGAGAAAAATGGTGAAATCACGGTGACCCAGGATTTGAAAATGGACAGCTTGAGATCTGGTATCTACGTGGTAAGTAGTTTACGTGGTTTTAAGGGTCAGCCTGGTGCACATTCATTATAGAGCCTAATTGATTCTACAAATCACATAGTAAAAAAAGACAACGACACGAAGGTAATAACAATTTACGCTATGTTTTGGATTTTGCCTTATAAACAATGTATGCCCTATTTCAAGATAATTGATTTACATTATGGTATAAGTATGTCGTTTGTTTATCAATGTTGAAACGAAAACCCGATGTTGCGACGCTGACCCAAAATTGTCCCAACAACATGTAGTATTTGCTGGGATGGGGCGATCTAAAGATGACCAGAGGACGTAATCACGATACAGTGACTAATATAATCTACTGTTTGTCTTTAACAGTTGAATTTGGTAGCCTATGACAGCATATACCCAGATAACACAGCCACGGCCACACTGAGTGTTACTGTGCGAAGAAACCCCAGTGAGCCTAAGTTTACGGAATCACGCTATGAGAAAGAGCTTGATGAACAGTGGCCCATTGGAGATAGCATTCTGCAGGTGGTAGCCGAAGACGATGATGACGTAAGTCTTTTACATTTTAACACTTTGCCTGCTATGTTTCGAAAAAATACATTTTCACCCACTTGAAGCTGTAGATTAAGTGAGTGAAGATTACTCCCACTTGTTGAACTTGAGAAAAAACATTTGCAAATCTTGATATTTAAAAACTTATTTAATTCCCGATAACTGTGATTTAACCTGTTAATAAAACATATTTAAAACGATTATAGCCGTGCTTAGTACTTAAAGGGTAAATATATATGGATCTATTCTTCACCATACGTAAATCTAAACTGACCCATTTGATCTTGACTTAATTATTTTTACTACTGTCAGTGTCAGAATAATTATCTATCTAGGATTACTTGTCCATACTTGAAAGATTGCTTAACCATTACTTGAATCCAACAATTATGAGTGGGGCATATTACATTTGAGCTTTTAAATGAATAGCGGAAGATTGCAGAAAAAGGGGGGATTTGATATATATATGTTATGTAGGCCTAAGTGAGATAATTAAATTATTCTTCGCAGGACACTATCGAGTATCGCCTAGACGGAGATGATGAAGAGAATGCTATGTTCTACATCAATCCCAGCACTGGAGTTTTGACAACCAAACAGTTTCTCACAGAGTCCAGCACTAAAGACTTTAAGGTGAGGTAACGTAAAAGGTGCCTTGATGTCCACATGCTACGTATTTACATTTTATTTTATTACTATGATGGTAACTAGAATAAAAGGAATAATTAAAAATTTCCAAGATATTAGATTCATTGCTAGAAACTTTTTGTAATCCCACTTCTGACACCAGAATTCTAATAGATTGAAAACTCTAAAAAGGAAACGACAAAAAGAGGACGCACTTTCATAGCGCTTTCACAATATGCGTGGTGTAACCACCTGGCCAATGTATGTAGTTGTGATCACAAGTTTGAAACGGTTTGATGCTCTATGCCAACCAGTGTGTTGTAGTATCCTCTGTATTGACAAAATGTTAGTGGATTAATATTGTAGCTTGTAATAATAAACCAATAGTATGCAAAGTAAGTTAATGCATACTAATCACCAGCGTGCTCCTAAATATATTTTTTCAGTGACCATTCCATAGAGTTGTTGTTATAATTCTGTTATTCTCACACATATATTTGTTTTACCAGTTTGACATAGTAGCCGTTGATAATGGAGTACCGGAGAAATCCAGTACAGCAGAGGTGGTGATTAAAGTACAGAGAGACGAGGAGGACCCTGAGTATGCTGATACTCCCTACACAGTAACAGCTGTTCCTGAGAATAAAGACGTGGGTGAGAAAGTGTTCCAAGTCAAGGCTAGAGACGAAGATCTGAGGGTAGGTCTTTACTGTTATCGCTCATTATACCCTGTGCTGCTGAATCGTTTATAACGATTTTCCATTCATTAACAAATGACGAAAAAATAACATGTTCCAAAGTCAATTATGTGATAAAAGTAGTATTTATTACAACACGTTTCGTCAATTTCACGGGCATTTAATTAGTTTTAAACGTATTTGCAGGTAATTATTCGGTGATTGGAACATTGTTTGTAATTGATTGTTTTTGTTGCAGGGAAATATGCGTTATGCCGTAATTGGTGATGCCCCAGCTCCTGATTATTTCTTTGTGAATGAGCAAAGTGGTGACATCACGATCAAGAAGGACTTGATGAAAGATTTTGCTCCCTACTACATTGTAAGTTAATTGTACTTTAACGAAGCCCAGTGCGTAGATTATAACAAGAATATATACTATTTAGAAAGAAATTCATATACTTTGAGCCAAAAAATACTGGATCAACTCATATATTATGTTAATTAGAGTTACCGTTATGGTTTGTAAACATTGATATATTTTCTATAATGGTATATTATACGTAATATCGAACAAATACATTTTTTTATAATAAATACCATGAGATAGTAATAATGACCTGTTTTGATTGATGTTGCAGTTGAGAATAATAGCTTATGACACATCTTACCCCAACAATCCTACTACGGCTACATTAACGATCCCTGTGACACGGAACGTTAACACACCAGAGTTCACAAAGACATCCTACTCTGCTCAAATTCTGGAGAATTCCAGAGTTGGTTTCAGCGTCCTGGAAGTATCAGCTAAGGATAAAGATAAGGTACATTTTGATATTTAGAGTTCAGTATATTTTACTATTTGTTATATCGTTGTATATGCTCTCACACCCCCAGCTGATGTTGCATGTTGATCCGTCCTTTACCCAGATAAGACATTGCATCAAATTTTAGTCACTGTGAGCAGTGAACACTATTTCCAGTATCTGAAAAATAATAGTTTTTTTTAACTTATTTAAGCTCTATATATCCAAGCAAACACGAGACTTTGGCCCAACATTGGCTTACTGTTGGACCAGCGTCGTAGACGGGGGCGAACAGTAAGCCAACATTGGACCAACGTCTCATGTTTAATTGGATCAAATAAAATCGAAACTCCTAATTTTAATGCTCTCTATGGTAGGCCAACTGTGCACTATAAAAAAACATCGAAGCCATTCGATAAGAGTAGGACATAGTCCCGACTTCGGGCTTAATTCTGTCGCGATATTGCCTTGATTATGTTGAAAGCGACGTAAAGTAATATTCACTCACTCTTAATTTTAATTAGCAGTAGCGTATTATATAGAAGTATTTTTATTTAAAATCTACCTGAATACAGATAAACTATTAATACCAATACTGTCACATGTATTGTATGCAGGATACCGTGACATATGAGCTTATTGGAGATCCCGACGAGGTGAAGGCTCTGGAGTACTTCTTCGTTACACCAGTCAGTGGTGTGCTTCATCTCAAGAAATCTCTCATGGACGATGAAGGGCGTGACACAACTTATCAGGTCAGTTAAAACCTTACACCGCTGAAAATGGTTTCGTATAAACCATGGAGACCAAAGGGTTTGTTAAATTTAAAATCATCATAAATGTCTTAGTTAGATCTCTCCGCTTCATTTAAATACCTATGTTATGGGTGTACAGCCATTATAATTTTTCTAGTTCTTTAAGTGCGGGGATCGTCGTTAGACGTCAGAATCTGACGTCTAACGACGATCCCCGATTTTATCCACCTTCTTCACTCCGATGATAATCGTATTGTAAAGCCAGAAACCCATTCACCGATTGGTGCATGGATCAAATAGTTGAGAAAGGAAAATGAATGTATCTGATCGATCTAGCAACAAATAGAAAACCAATTGATATTTGTATTCTCCAATGTGCTCGCAAATGTGTCTTATGACACTTTAGAAGGACGTTCAATAAACCTTATATAGGGACACCACTACTGAAACGTGAACCTCCCAAAATCTTAATCTTAAAATGATGCTTTGCGGTTGCTCCTTCTCTCGGCATATTAACCCCTAGATCACTGAGATTTTCAATATAAATTTTCTGTCACTTAAAGTTGTGCCTCGCTGCCGCGATCCACAACTTCAAGTGACTGAAAATTTGTGTGATTTGCGAAATTTAAGTTCCAACATATATCAGTTTTTCAAGAATGAAAGCATATTTTACTGTCAACAAATGATTATACAGGTGCTAGAAAAAACACACCTTGGCCCATCAGGTCTGACCATCAGACCACCGGTCTGACCTTGACAACAGGTGTATGTGAGTCTGCCTGTAGCAGACAACTGGATGGATGAAGATGTCTACTGTAGTCGACGTCAGTGTTCTAAGGGTTAATACATGTTTTATTAATTAAGTAACTCACACATTGCGTTTGCCATATAATGTATAGTTGTGTTTTATTTTCAGATGACTGTGAGAGCCAAGGACAACCGTAGTCCTGAGCGTTACTCTGACTCTGCCATCAATGTTGGAGTCACCCGTAATGATCACCTTCCCGCATACCAGGGACAGCCCTACGACACGGACCTGTCTGAAAACACTAAAGTGGGCGGATCCGTGTTCACAGTGATAGCCAGGGATCAGGACTTACAGGTAGTCTGGGTCCAATCCCACTAAGAATCTTAAAATTAACCCTTTGCCTGCTGATCACCACTATTTTCGTTTTTAGACCGCCTTTCAATTTTAATTTAAAAAGGTGGGCTATTGCAATTGAAGTTCGGCGTCGTCGGCGTCTGCGTTAACATTTACTTTGGGCGAGATAACATGAAAAGTGTCTCATATATCCTTCCCAAATGTGTTGTGCATGATACTAATGACCATTTCTCTGACAAGTTCAAAAATGGCTGAAAAGAAATTTAAAATGGCCGATTTATTGCGATTTTTCGCATTTCACGTCAATAATTTGACCTTGTGGGCGCGATAACTTGAAAAGTTTTTCATGTATCCTCTTCAAATTCGTTATGCATGTTACTAATAAGCAGTTCTCGGACAAGTTCAATAATGGCTGAAAAAAATCAAGATCGCCGATTTATTGCGATTTTTCGCATTTTACGTCAATAATTTGACCTTGTGGGCGCGATAACATGAAAAGTTTTTCATTTATCCTACTCAAATTTGTTATGCATGTTACTCGGACAAATTCGATAACGGCTGAAAAAAAATCAAAATGGCCGATTTATTGTGATTTTTTGCATTTTACGTCACTAATTTGACCTTGTGGGCGCAATAACTTTAAGTTCAATAATGGCGACGAGCTATTGTCGAGTGTGCTCTTGTTAACCTACTTTATTAGTCAATCAAATCACTGATATTGTGAATGAATTGGGTGTTTAAACATCAAGATTTGTAAATGTTTGGTCTCAAATCAAACAAATATGAGCTATATTCAACCACTTGAGGTTGTGGATCGCGGTAGCGAGACACAACCTCAAGTGGGGAAAAAAAAATATATTAACTTTATTAAGATTATCATAACGTTCGCTTATTTTCATTAGAAAAATCAAGATTTTTCTTAACTTTTAAAACATTTTTATATTTTATTTGATCCAGGGTCGGATGAAGCATGAGATTACAGGTGACTTCCCAGCGCCTTATTTCTTTAGCATTGATGAGAATAGTGGTAAAGTGACGGTGAAGAATAACTTGAAGAACGACAAGGCTTTCTCATATAAGGTACAATTTTATCCCATCCTATATTTTAGTATAAAGCATGGAGGCTAAAAGTTTTTTTTTCAATTTGAAATCATCACAAATGTCTTACAGTTTCATACCTATGTTATTGGTCCACGGCTGTTATACATTTTTAATTAATTCAGCATGAGCATCGACTCCAGACGTCAGAATCTGACGTCTATTGACGTCATATTCTGACATTTGAAGTCGGTACCCGCGCTTAACGGCTTACAATAAGTTCTAAAATTACGAATGGTAGTTTTCAAAGTAAGAATTTAAAGACTCCGTCGGGTGCCTCCGATCTGTTCGGGATTCAATTAAAATTTAGATCCGAATGTTAGCCCCGAACCGTATGTATTTAAATAATTTTATTTATCAATTACGTGATTTTATGTGATTTGTTTTTACTATATCTTCAATAAATGTTGGAATATTATTCTAAGTAAAATTTACAAACTGATAGAAATTCATATTTCCGTGATAAAATGGCGAAAGACGTGGATGTGGTGAACAAACTAAATTATTAATCACTGATAGTTTTACATTTCACACCATATAATGTATCGACACAGTTTTCAATTAAATGATTATGTTAATAACTTTCAAATGGAGGCTTTTTCCCATTTTACATGTATGAATTACTTAATGATTTGGTTGTATTTTAGATTCGGTTGATCGCGTATGACGATGAGTACCCTCTACAGACGTCCACGGCGACCCTAGACGTGAACATGCTGAGGAATGAGAACAGGCCCAGCTGGAATCATGAGATCCCCATCCGTGTGACGATCCAAGAAACAGAGCCACTGGGCTATGTGGTCACGGATGAGGTGGACGCCTCAGACGACGACGGGGTCAGTGTAACAGCAAAAAATAAACATGGATACAATTTTGGTTTGATGTTGGCCAGCGTCGAAGACGTTGGCCTAAAATCAAGCAAATATTAGGTGAATGTCTTGTATTTGTTGAGTATGACAATATACAGGTCTTGGAAAATACAGCACTCGTCCAATGAATAAGGTGTACTCGAAAATCTTGTTTATTGGACGAGTGCTGTATTTTCCCATATCGCACGGAAAATCAGCAGCATAGGCTCAGACAATCGATCGCATAGGCTCAGACAATCGATCGCATAGGCTCAGACAATCGATCGCATAGGCTCAGACAATCAATCGCATAGGCTCAATTAACTGTCATTCGTACGACAGTCAAGTGCGGTATCGACTGGTATTTAATTGTATTTGTCTGACTGCAGTACTGATTGCTAACTGCACTCATTGCTATGTGGGCTATGATCTATATTTACTGTAGTAGTATGCATCTCATGTATATATATACTTTGTACGAGATATATATCCCGTTGTGATTTTTTCAATATATAACAGTCAAAACGAGCATCGGATGTCCAATACTGTGCTAGATTTGAACTACACTGTATTAGCATATCGTGAGTAGTTTGACATACTTTTTCAGGACACCATCATGTATTCTGCATTAGGTGAAGGAGATGCTACGGACTTCTTCTATGTTGATCCTGACACTGGACGTGTTACCATTAAGGAGCTCCTATATCCTGGAACAGATAGAGAGTATACTGTAAGTAGTCATTGACTGGATCTAATATAGTGTTCACTTTCTGCCACCACATACTGTGTGTTTTTATTCAGTTGAAGTCGAAATTGGTGACACAATTTCTTGTTTTAAATGGCTGAAAACACAGCTACTTTGGAAATATGGTAAGATAATTTGAGTGTGAAATTTAAAATATATTATATTATAAACATTATCTGCGGTGAATAAATAAAATGTATGCTTACGTTTGACACGTTCTATACCTTTCAATTTACGTTTTAGTTTTGTTAAAACAAAAACCTTTCAGAAGGCTTGAAAGTGTGGCCCCTCTGTAACACTTTCAAGTCTGAATTTACCATTGTAATCTTCATCCACTACAATCCTCGAATTGCTGTCAGAATTCTCGACTTGTAGTGGATGAATATGACTTGAAGTACTAGGCGGCAAATTTCGTTCTAAAACCCCTGGGTTTTAGGAAATTAAGTCATTCTTCGGAGATGCAATATGATGCATAGTGAGGGTCTAAAGTGTTAAAGGGATAAAGGAGAACTCAACCATTTAACCGCCAAATTATTCAATCTGAATTTTCAGTTGTGTCTCGCTGACGCGATCCACAACTTCAAGTGAGTAAAAAATTATTCAGATCCAAATTTCAGACATAATTTTTTATTTTTTATCACTGTATTTGTTCAGCTAAACATCCAAGCCAGTGACCAGGGAGTTCCGGAGAAGAAGGTGACTATGCTGCTATACATTGAGGTGACGAGAAGTCTCCACTCACCCTCCTTCCAAGAGCTGCCCTACGAGATACAGCGAATTGAGGAGACTACCAAAGTGGGAAATACTATATTCCGTGTCAAGGCTCATGATCCAGACATGAAGGTAAGCAACATAATAAGCACCCCAGCAAACACGATACATCAACCCGATGCTGGTTCAATGTTGTGCCAGCGTCGTAGACACTAGCCCAGCATTGGACCAACATCGGGTTGATATATCGTATTTACTGGGATGTGATGAATGCATAATTACACATACATCATTTTTATCATCTCAGTTAATTTGTAAATAAATTGTGAAATACGAAGGTTATTTGTAATTCAATAGCAATTTTTTTTCTAAAGTAATTTATTCAGTAATCAGGCCATTCGGTCTCAACCTACCGCAATTCCTGTCCCACAGTGAATGGAAATTGCCCTATTTTATAAAATACTGAAGTATAAAATGTCATGTGTAAGCTCGAAGAATTATCCTTGGGCTGCGTCATTTTTTATTAAATTTATTTTATTTAACCAATAAGACGATAATTTATATAACCTAATTTTTTCACCCACTTGAAGTTGCGTCTCTTGATTAAATGCACGACTAAAAGTATTGTGACATATATATGGCATCCTTCTTTTTTATTGGAGGAAAAAGCTAATACAATTAATTGTATTTGTTTTTTTTACAGGATCAGTTAGAGTTCAGTTTGATTGGAGATTACCCCGCTCAGAGCTTCTTTATGATTAATCCCGAGTCAGGAGACATCATGGTGAAAACTGACCTCAAATCTGATAACCTCAAGCCCACAGATTACACGGTATGTAGCAGTCTACTTTAACCCTGGCAACGCTAAAATATTTTTGTATAAACCATGGAGACCAAAGTTTTTTTTCAACTTGAAACCATCATAAATGTCTAAGCTAGGTCTTTCCGCCTTATTTGAATACCTGTGTTGTGGGACTATGGCCATTTTAAATATGGTAATTCTTTTAGTGCGGGGACAGATTTTAGATGTCAGAATCTGACGTCTACAGACGTCAGCTTCTGATGTCTAAAGATGGTCCCCGCGCTGTAAGGGTTAAATGAAAATTATAACCTCATTGAAGGTTGATTTGTGATGCTTTGCTCGGGGATAAAGCGCCTTATTTGATTCAGTGGACACTTTAGATCCAAGGGGGTCGATATACATCAATACAACATTATGTTATTGTATTTTCAACGTTAATCATAACCTTAATCCTACTTACTCAGCTGGGCGGGGGCCCTAGGGTAGTGGTTAGCACCGCTGCCTTTCACGCCAGAGTCCGGGGTTCGGTTCCCGGTCTCGGCGGTTCGAAAGAAACAAAATTGTTTCTTCCCCATCCACGTGTGAAAGTTAGTATTGTGGGGAGCCTCCGTGACCGAGAGGTAGCGTGCTCGGCCTCAGACCGCCAGGGCTCGAATTTCGAATCCTGTGTCTGGAGGACAGTGTCATCTCAATCATCTCACCATCCTCAGGAGGTTCTCCTGGCCCAGTTTAGCCTATATGTGCACAAAGGTGGCCTAAAGCCCGATTCATTTCATTTTTACTTACTCAGCTAAAGGGGATTTTGCTCCAGTGCTGTATCAATGATACAGAAAATAAATAAAAAAACGATTTATCTGGGACTGGATATACAGGTTCAATATGGACAATTCTGCTAATGATTATAATTGTGTAATCCATGAAAACAAACACATCGTTTATGAATATCACTCTGTTTATACTTTGTGCACAGATCCGCGTAATGGTGCTAGATACGGCATACCCTGACCAGACCGCCACGGCAACGGTGCCAGTGAAGGTGAACAGGAACCCATCCAGTCCTGTGTTCTCCAGCGACAACTACAGGAAAACACTGGGAGAGAATCATAGGATAGGCTCTAGTGTCATACAGGTCACTGCCATAGATCAAGATAAGGTAGGGCATTCTCATTACTAGTAGCCGCATATATTAGTTTATATTTTGTATATTTTATATGTCGCTATTAATTTTAATCCTGGATTGACGACTAGTTCATTTGTACGTGAATTCAAGTATGCAATGTAAGCAAAATCAATATTAACATTATTGCACACACCATAATTTAATTACAACACAGCGTGGGTTGAGCTCTGTGCCGTAGTTTGAGTAGATTAACTTCGGAATGTTACTCATAGTTAATTTTATACTTGAAAACAACCACAGAAAAACTAACAACATGATATGTAACATTTAAGATATAAATTCGTCTATTTACAAAACGTCATGTGATGCCAAAGAAAACTCCCGATTCTTGAATATCTTGGGTAATAAAATAGGCTATAATATAATAATATAGAAAAAACTTTAAAAACAAGCAGCTGGGATGGTACATAACAAATGTATTTGTATTGTTTTAGGATGTGATTACATACACGTTGACTGGATCAGAAGTGTCCATGCAGGCATTCTACGTGAATCCACAATCTGGACTGGTTTCTCTCAAAAAGCCTCTGGAGGAGACTGTGGACACTGAGTTTACGGTAATGCTCGTCTTCAACTCGTATGTCCCTATAGGTTATAACACTAATCCTGCAGCTGATCACAACTATTGTCGTTTTTAATTTGTTTTATTTGTGTTTTATTTCTTGATGAAATCACTGATATTGGGAATAAAATGTGTATTTGAACATCTCAAATGAAACAAATATGAGTAATTTTCACCCACTTGTAGCTGTGGGTCGCGGTAGCTTTCGTTTGCCAAAACACGGCCGACACATTTATAAAATAACATTTGATGAACAAATTAAACAGGGTATTACTGAATGTTTCTGTCAATAGATATGTAAGTTTAAAAGTCAGACCTCGAGATTGTTATTTAAGTTTAATTATTTGTGTTTTCTTCTGATGACAGTTAATCATTGAGGCTTGTGATGATAACAAGCCCACTAAGTGTGACACTGCCATCGTGACGCTCACAGTAAATCGTGAGTTCTCTCCTCCCGTGTTCGTGAACACGCCGTACAAAACGTCCATCTCGGCGTTCCGGGATGTGGATAGCTCCATTCTTCGTGTGGAGGCTGAGGATGATGACCTGGTGGGAGACATAGTGTACGGTGTACAGGGAGTGGCCCCGGCTCCTACATACTTCAGCGTGGACTCTGACAGCGGGGTGATCTCTGTGGCCAAGGATCTGACGGGTGATAGAAACGTTATATATACGGTGAGTGACAAACTTACACAGCATCATCCCAGAAAACACAAAACATTTGTATAACATTTATGCAATGTTGAACCAACGTCGAAGACGTTGAGCCAAATATTCCACCAGCTTTAATTATCTTACTCGTGTTGAACGGTATATTTTTGTGAAAAAAGAGTTTTATTATAAAATAAATATGCAGTTTAGACCCAACTCAATAATGCATGTCATGACAGACATGAACTTTATTTCAGTGTTAAAACAATTCAATTCATTACTGACCTGTCTGATACTGCAATAATGGATAAATACTAATGTAATGTACGAGATATACGTTAAAACTCTGCCATGGCTTTATTGATAAATATACCTTTTTAAAAATATCTTGAAGGGGTTATTTGTTCATGCTTTTAAAGAGATATTTTGTTTAAAATACCCTACTTTGTCATCTTGAATTGAAAGGATGTACCTGCCATTTGGTAAAGTGGAAAACACACCCTTTTATTACTAAGGTGATGGCATATATATGCATATAGCCCTAGTGTATTATTTACCTATCTTGTATTTCAGCTGCGTGTGACTGCTCATGACAGTGGTGATGACGCTCGTATCGCCACTGCTGACGTCATGATCACAGTCCTGAGGAATCCTGAAGCTCCAGAGTTCAAAGTAAATCGTTACCGTGTGACGGTGTCACCAGAGGCCATCCTAGGAGAGCCTATTCTCAACGTCACTGCCGAGGACGACGATGGGGTGAGTGTGAACATTATAATATCAAATCAACCACAAATCAACCACATTACATTCTTAACCCTTGAAGCGCTAAATTATTTTGTAAAAAACATCGCAACCAAAGGGGTTTTTCAATTTTAAATCAGCATAAATGCCTTTGTCAGCTCTTTCTGATTCATTTGAATACCTATGTTATGGGTCTACGACTAATATAAATATGTTGATTCTTACAGTGCGAGGATCGACTTTAGTTGTCAGAATCTGACGTCTACAGGCGTCAGATTCTGACGACTAAAGTCTATCCCCGCGCTGTAAGGATTAGTGGATTCAGTGTTATACAGTAATTACGATGAGTAGGTACATAACTATATATATATTATACATTAATATACAGTTATGATATATACATTAGTAATTCATTACGTGTATATAGTATAGACATTTGCATACATATAAATACAAATATCAATCTAGCATGTTGATTCTCTTAAAATAAAAGCACACTGTCATTGTCAATCGTGCGTGAAACACCAAAAAGAGGTGTAGACAAATAGAACGCGTACAGTTTATTAACTCAGCGCAGATTCATTTATTTGATGCTAGTATATTATAAGTTGAGTGGAGACTCTTCTTGTTCATGCCGGTTGAGTATTGCTTCAACGGATTCCATCTTGAAACTGTTGTTTTCCTCTTTCATTCAGTTATATATGATTGTGATATTGATCATGCGCACGTTTTCTGATTCCAGGATGTGATTAAGTACAGCCTGATAGGCGAGGATGAGGTGCTCAACTACTTCTACATCAACCCATCTCTAGGACAGATCTCCCTGAAGAGGCAGTTAACGCTCACTGATACCACGTCGTTCACAGTAAGCTCACCTAGAAATTACAAGTCGTCCCCTTGGAGTTAGAAGGTGCTCAACTGCCACTTTGTAAAGTGGCAGTGTACCGCCAGCAAACCAATATTGGTCAATGTATTACGTTTCTTGCGATATAATTATATTGAATATTGTTCATTGGGTGGAATACTGAAGGGTGCTTTTTAAAATATAGATTTTGTTAGAGCTGGTTATTGTATTGAATAAGTGTTTAACCCTTATTGGAATATTTTTGTATAAACCATGGAGACCAACAGGTTTTTAAATTTGAAATCATCTTAAATGTCTCTATTAGCTCTTTCCTCTTCATTCGAATACCTATTTTATGGGAATATTTTTTTACTCTTACAGTGCGGGGATCGACTTTAAACGTCAGAATCTGACGTCTACAGACTCCAGATTATGGCGTCTAAAGTCGTTCCCCGCGCTTTAAAGGTTAAGGTGCTATCTCCACTCACTGAGAAATGTTTATGTGTTTTACAGTTCACGGTGCGTGCATCAGATCAAGCCTTACCCACTCCTAAGACTACAGACGTGCAGGTGACAGTGTCTGTACCACGGGATATCAAACTACCTGAGTTCAGAAACGATGAGTACAAAGTGACCGTGAACGAGGACAATGAAGTGGGTGATGACATCATAGAAATACGTGCTGATGATGACAACCTCAAGGTATGTGGCATGCTGGTACCCAGCAAACACGTCACGTTGAAACAATGATGTTTTAATGTTGGGCCTGAGTAGCAGATGTTTGGCCAATTTTAAAACATAGTCGTTTTAACGTGTTGTGTTTGTTGATAGGGAAATCGTTATGTCTAGGAGAGAGAATAAAATATGAGAGATCCGAATGTGCGTGTATGTTCGGATCTATGAATCTTTCTTAATTTAATTCTTTTTTTTTCAACATAATTAAAATACACACTGTATCGAGTGCTATATCCGTGACGAAGTTCTGGTCATGGCACCAATGTAACAAGTGCTATACGTGACACAATCCTAGTCACGTACAAAACTGTAACGAGTGAGCAGAGTAACTGTATCTGCATCACTCCACCAATGCAACGACTCTTGTTAAACTTCACCGATGTCCCGACACGTTGACACTATCGTAGCGTGTCCAAATGTTCTTTGTGACACGGCAAACACAGCAATTGTGGATAAAATACGCAAAGTATCAAATATATATAGAATATAGAATATTGATCAAAAACGTTCAATTCTTTAGTACACTGTTGTTAGTACTCTCGCGTTGTGAAAATTGTTAGATAATTTTGCTGTTGCTTCAGTGATCTACAATGTGTTAGATACCGAAGCAACTCCCACTAAAGTTAGCTCTGAAAAACCCAAAACGTTTCTTTAGAATGTCTACCAGTTTCTCTCAATTTATCCTCGAAGGCTGGGTGCGCTTTCGACTTTATAGTGGATACGGACGGGTGCGGTCATTTCCTGTTGTGCAATGTCGCCTACACCAATCAGAATCCTTACTTTTGTATATGTTGACATTCCTGGGCTATTTCTTGGATCAGACTCAGACAGGCCCCCTCAACTATGGTGCCTCCTCTGTGATAATTAGTACTTGTCAGCAGTACCGTCTCCACCAGGTGGCTCCGATGTAACCAGCCCAGGACAGCATGTTTATCCCACCCGTCAATTACTTAAACTCAAATTTAGCCACTTATTACCTAACATTGTTGCAACACATTTGGGCTCTAATATACCAAGAAAACCCTTATTCCATCGCCAGCAATGATTATTAACATATATCGTATCAGAAATACATAAGAGAGTATACAAAGTGACCTATGTGAAGAGAAATGTAGATTTGTAGATATACTGTTTTTAAATGTTGTATTTTAAACCATTATATAACATTTTTTTTAATAACCGACTAAGGATAAAGCTGTTACATGCTCTGTATGCAATCGTCTCTTCGGACAGTAATATATCTTGACAGAAACAGTGAATTCACCATGTAAATGAAATATCGGATTACTATTTTGTAAACTGAATGCACGATACCGTACTGCTGCAAAACCGACATATTGCTGGATGACGGGGTATAATGTCTTAAAGTATCATGCTATTGTATTTTCGCATCTTTTAATTCCAGGGGGAACTGATCTACAGAATCACAGGAGAATATCCAGCGCCGAGCTTCTTTGGTCTTGAGGCAGCCAGCCGTGGCAAAGATGTTATAGTTACACAGGATCTGAGAAGTGACAGTCTACAACTGGCGTCTTACAGGGTCAGTAGCGTCACACAATCAAATCCTATAAAAACCTTAGAGACCAAAGTTTTTTTTTTCAATTTGAAATCATCACATATGTCTTATTTAGCTCTTTTCATTTCATTTGAATACCTAAGTTATTGTTCTATGACCATTATTTTTCCTCTTACAGTGCGGGGTTCGACTTTAGACATCAGAATCTGACGTCTACAGACGTCAGATTCTGACGTCTACAGACGGTCCCCGCACTGAAAGGGTTATTTGTAAATCGTCGGGTTAACAATGACGTTATTTTTTCAGTTGACAGTGGAGGCCTATGACAGTGTGTACCCTGACCAGATCGCCAGCACCGTGGTCCTAATCACTGTCAGAAGGAACCGTAACGGTCCGGAATTTAAGTCCTCCTCCTACAAGAAAACTATAGCAGAGGACTTTGAAGTCGGTGGAGAGGTACTGGTAGTTGAAGCTGAAGATGATGATGAATTTGTAAGTACTGATGACATTTTGTAGGAATGGTTAAGCATCCTTTGAACGTTACTGAAGCGTTAATATGGATAAACTGGTACTTTGTACTCGCATTTACTTCGCAATTTTTTTTATGAAGGTTTATTGACTTTACAAAAAGTACATCCAGCAAGCGCAAGATCAATGTAGCGGCAGCTATCAGGGACGCCAGAAGGTCTAGATCACCTCATTTTATAGATATTTAAAAACTAGACCGCCTTTTCATTAGCGTGCAAAAATATTGAAAACACGTAATAATTTACATGTATATATAAATGGTCTTTTCTCTTTCATTTTAAGATGGCACCAGCGTTAAATGGATAAAAAATTATCGCACCCTTCAAACCCGAACTGCTTTTCCACTGGAAAGTCTTTTTTTTTTAATGCACAGCTTCAGATTTCAAAGAAAGCTCCAATAGTAGATGGAAACAGGTCTAATTTTTAAATGAGGTATAAATTGCATTCATTGGATGCTTCCAATGAATGCAAAATACCAAGGACTAATGCCGCACTTAAAGTAACAATTATTCACATGAAAGTTGATGCAGCTTTAGATTGTTTAACCCTTTCAAGGCTGAATTTACATTGTCATCTTCATCCATTACAAGCCGCGAATTGCTGTCGCAATTCTCGACTTGTAGTGGATGAAGGTGATTTGATGTGGGTGACAAAATAAAGAAAATTGCTATATATTGGTAGACCAGTTTCATGGAAATTTTCATTCTAAAACCCCTTGTTGTGGGAAAATTATATCTGTTTACAGGGATTTAAATGATGCTTTAATGCATCGTGAGGGCTTAAAGGTTTAACCCTTTAACCGCCAAATTGTTCAATTTGAATTTTCACCCACTTGAAGTTGTGTCTCGCTGACGCGATCCACAACTTCAGGTGAGTGAAAATTATTCCGATTTGACAAAATGGAGGTCAACTCTTTTCAAATTTTGCTGGTTGATGTACCTTATGTGTTAATAAAAAATGAAAAACCGAATATATGCGACACCGGCGGTTAAAAGGTTAAGTTTCACATGACTGATTCTTGTGTTTCAGGATGTGATCAGGTACACCTTGTCTTCTACGTCTGAGGAGAGCATGGAATACTTCCTTCTAGAGGAAGCTACAGGCAGACTATTACTGAAGAAACCACTGGCTGGTGGCCCCACTGAACATAAGGTCAGACATATTATGCCAGGACAAATTCACATAAAATACTTATCTAGATGCACCTTAATGGCGGAGATTATCTGGCCAAATATCCACTATTTTTACTCATGTATCCATGTTATTATTGGCCCTGGGGTTGTACTTATATGGCAACGAATGACAGGCAGGGATTGGCCCTTCCAAAAGACTGAGAACAGGAAACAATAATTTGTTATATTTTTAAATCACATCTTCTATATTTTAATCTGCTGTGCATCGAATACGTTTGTTACACATCCCTATGCATAATGTAGTAAAACAGAGAGGTATGTTTTTCAAACAGTGCATTCAATTTCTATACTTAAGGATTTTAACTGCGTTTGCATAATTGTTGGTAACTCAAATAACGCAATCCACACCGCACAGTGACTAGAAATTACCTGGAATGTATTTTATGTAAACAATTAAGGGAGGGTACATGCGAGGGACTCTTAATCCACCGTGAGCTGCACAGTGAATTCAAATCACCTTATTTATGTTGTATGAACAGTTAACGGTGGAGGCTCGTGACGGTAGAGGTGAAGTGGCGAACGTGGTGGTCACTATTAAAGTGGACAGAGATGAGGAGCCGCCTTACTTTGAAGACGCCCCTTACTCCCCAGATGATCTGTCTGAAAACAGAGCTAACTACAGTACTGTGTTCACTGTAGAGGGAAAAGATAAAGATAGGAAGGTATGTACTACTCCTGAATATAGAATGGGCCGATATTGTATAAATGTTATACAAATGTTTTTTTGTGTTTGCTGTGGTTACATACATGTAGATACGATATAATATATTACACCTTGATGCTGCTTCCCGATGATTGTCACTAGTTTGGTTTCTAAAATTTTATTGCAATTGACGTTGTATAATAATATATTTGTATATACCTAATTTGATCATTGTTCTGAAAATATTCACATTGAAAGTATTGTTTGTAATCTAAGAATATTTTTATAAACTTATTGCAAACATTGTTGTTTATACAGCTTTGTGTACATACACACATATGTTCCGAGCGTCGTTGTTAATAACAATATTTCTATAAAAGCATTGCTGTTTCTAATAAGAGTTGCTTATTTGTAAACGCGTATTCTAAACATTGTTCCTTCTGATAATATTCATATATACACGTATTGCAAATGTTGGTGTTTCTAGTAATATTCGAATACGCTTATTGCAAGCACGGGTGTTTCTAGTAATATGTGTATACACGTATTGCGAACATTGGTGTTTCTAGTAATATTAGAACACATGTATTATACATGTATTACACATATTAAATTATACATTACACTTACCATTATGTGTTTCTCTAGGGGAGCCTGACGTATGAACTGACTGGGCTATATCCGTCACTGCAGTATTTCTTCATTGAACGAAACACAGGGAAAATCCGTGTAATTGGAGACATAAAGAACGACCCTCTTCGACTACTCAGTTATACGGTGAGTGCCCATTTCTACACTATCAAAGTCATAGCCTGATTTGAATATATATATATTTAATGTGCGGGAAACATATCGCTATTATTTATAGCATCACTATCATGTGTAGTTCTTTTAATTATTTTCAAGCATTTTATACTTGCACATATATTTACACCGTTTTCTATTTTATCATATAATGCACTGTATATTTTTAATGACGCATAAGTCTACACAGACTTTATTTCGTCAATAAATATATATCTATAAATTTAAGAAAATATACTATTATTTTACCCCTTATAGCTCTGAATTATACTATTAACCCTTATCCTGCTAAGTTAATTTATTTGCATTTTCAACCACTTGAGGTTGTGTCTCGTTAACGCGATCCACAACCTAAAGTGGTTGAAAATTACTCATATTTGTTTACTTTGAGACCACACATTCACAAATTATGATTTTTAAACAGGCATTTTATTCCGAATAACAGTGGTTAAATCGGATTAAAAACGGCATTTGTCGTAATCAGCAGGCAAAGGGTTAAATGTTTACCCACCTGAAGCTGCGACTCCCTTAATCTACAACGTCAAGTGACTAAAGACTGCTTTTATGAACATTAAACCACAAGATTTTAGTGTAATATGTTTAAGCTGTTAGTACTCCAGTACACAACATGTTTACTATAGTCGACATCATAATTGGGAGGTGGAATATTATGTTCGCTATAATATGTACCCTCTTGCTGATTAAAGTCATTGAAATATATTACATTTTATTTTCTTACAGCTATGTTTTAATTGTGTAATAACGCTTGGATTCCAGCTTGTGGTGTTGCTGTATGATGATGCCAACCCGGCTCAGAAAGTCACCACCCAATTCGATATACCTGTCATCAGAAACGAGTACGGCCCAAGATTCACCAGCGAAGTGTACCCTGAGGACGTGTCAGAGAATTACCCCCTGGGTGTATCTATTATGGAAGTAACAGCTTCTGATCGCGACGAGGTACGTTAGCAATATAAATAAATAACCAATCCTACACCTATAAACCAGATTTTAACAATTGTTATGATTTAAAGGCTTGAATTGCCATCTAAAATTGAATGAAAATTACAGGATTTTATTAAATATCTAAGTATAATATTACATTAAATGAAAGCTGCCAACATCCTCATCTATATCATTATCTATGAAATTCAATCTTTTGGAGACTCTTTATATGTGCCGTAAGGTTCTAACACTTCGACGATTCAAACATAATAATGCCCTTAAGACTTACATTTTACAGTGTTAAATGAATCAACCACTGTTATATAACGAGTTGAAACAAAAGCCTAGTTAATAATAATCAATGACTACCAATTGTATCTAGCTATATGTGATGATGTTCGTCCGTCTTATTCCAGAACGACGTGATCCGGTATACTGTAGTGGATGACAGTGACGGACAGGCGGCGGACGAGTATTTCTGGCTGGACCAGGATACTGGAGAGATCAGCCCCCGTAAACCACTGAGTGACGCCCCAGAATCTGAGTACTCGGTCAGTATACTGGTGTTACCGCTTTTAACAAAGCATTTTGCGAGTTTCCTTTGTATCCATCATTTGTATCCATTGTATCCATTATATAAAAAAAAGTATGTAATAATTACAATTGTAGCACGAAGAAATGAATTTAAGATTAAATTTGAAATTTATTACCCAGTAAACACAATCATGTGTATAACATTTATACGATGTTGGGCCAACGTCGAAGACGTTGGGTCGCCGTTGTATAAATGTTATACATATGTTTTATGTTAAGTGGGTATGTGAATGAAGGAATGGATGCATGAATGAAAGAATTGATGAATGAATGAATGAATAAAATGAATAAATGAATGAATCAAAAGACTTCAATCGCGCCTAAATTCCCGAGTTCGAAGGCGCTGCAAATCAGAATCAGATCGTGTATCCTCGTCCATTTATCGCCGCTCCATTTGCTGGGACACAGAGGATTTAGGATTGAAAGCTCTTATTGAAAGGTCTTATTTATGTGATATAGAACATAGATATCTACTATCTCGTAAGACGGAATATCTCCGACGAATTTTTTTCACAATCAACAAAATGACACCTGCAGGTGTTATTCCGTTGTGAAAATGTTTCTGCAACGGTCATTCACATGACGGTGAATTGTTGTTATATAATTTTAAACATAAAATAGATGGTTGTCGGCCAAAAGCTGACACTAATGCAAGGAATTTTGCAAATAACAAAATTACAAATCTGGATGTTTTTTCGTGTTTCCCACTGTACAGATATTTGGGTGGGGTCATCAAGGAGCACACATTCATATCAATAACATATCACCTTCAATATCTTATCTTTTTGGGATGGCCCTTCGCGTTAACGATTTATTGTCCTATTAGCGAGGTTATCCTCACCATGGGAGTTTGTTTATGATTAACGTGTTTTTTATTCATCCACGTATTTCTATTTGTATGCACCTTTTATGGGAATTGTCACGATTTTTTTTATAATCTACAAGTTTGGATCATCCTTATCGAACCATTCATTTTCTATTGAATGCATTTCATTAACCCTTTAACCGCCAAATTAATTAATTTGAATTTTCACCCACTTGAAGTTGTGTCTCGCTGACGCGATCCACAACTTCAAGTGAGTGAAAATTATTAAGATTTGACAAAATGGTGGTCAACTCTTTTCAAATCTTTAAAACATGGTACTTAATGTGACAATGGAAAATGAAAACCCGAATATATTCGGCGCCGGCGGTTAAAGGGTTGAGAATGTGTTATGATTGTGGTGTGTATGTAACATATCATATAAAAAGAAAATGCCGAGTGATCGAGTTAAATATGACCTACATTACTTTTAACTTGTTCATAAACTTGCCTGTATCTGTTTGTTAGTTCCGCGTGTCGGCGAGTGACCAGTCCAGTCCAGTGAGGACTGACACCACCACAGTGCAGCTGACCATAACCAGAGATGAGTACCCACCACGGGTGACCAGTCCTAACTACCAGGCCAGTATCAGTGAGAACCTCATCCCCAGCACTGATACGTTTGTCTCAATATCAGCTTCTGACAGAGATCTCAAGGTATGTGGTCTTCACGCATTAAGTGCAGTGGTTTTTACCATGTAATACCCCCATCGCATTCTGGCTGTAATTATTTAAACTACACATATAGCGGTTATGTCATGTGTGACTTTTATGCTTGAATTTTACGATATATCGTAACTGGTATCAGAATGTGGGTCGAGTCACTTAAGTGTAGCTGATCAACTTCTACGTTCTATTGTCTGTTTTTTTATATATATATTTGTTGGTATATTACAGGGAGAGTTGATGTACGAGGTCGTGGGCGACTTATCTGCACCTAGTTACTTTGACGTGGATGACGAGGGAGAGGTTTTCCTTAAAACCAGCATGCGGTATGACATACAAACGGAATACGTGGTACGTACAATATAGCACCACCTAACAGAAACATCCCATGTTAGCTGTATGTTGGATCAACGTCTGAGACGGTGGCCCAACATTAAATAAACATAAGATCAACCTCTCTTGTGGGCTGTGTTGTTGCCTAATTTACAAACATATGTCCATCATGATTTTAGATTTTTTTTAACTCTACCGAGATTTAATCCCTATCTCTTCAGTTCCAGTTAGGTGACATAT
The DNA here is from genome assembly GCA_964017125.1 of Flabesymbios commensalis. Lineage (NCBI taxonomy): Eukaryota > Metazoa > Annelida > Polychaeta > Terebellida > Flabelligeridae > Flabesymbios > Flabesymbios commensalis. The sequence goes on along the minus strand of OZ024904.1, from coordinate 18,292,257 downwards.
AGCTGTTCAAGTGATTGTCGTTGCTGTTATTGTAGTTACGGGTAAAGGTGTATGACAGTGTTAACCCCATGTTGTTGTTGTTGTAGTTACGGGTAGAGGTGTATGACAGTGCTAACCCCATGTTGTTGTTGTTGTAGTTACGGGTAGAGGTGTATGACAGTGCTAACCCCATGTTGTTGTTGTTATTGTAGTTACGAGTAGAGGTGTATGACAGTGCTAACCCCATGTTGTCATTGTTGTAGTTACGAGTAGAGGTGTATGACAGTGCTAACCCCATGTTGTTGTTGTTATTGTAGTTAAGAGTAGAGGTGTATGACAGTGCTAACCCCATGTTGTCATTGTTGTAGTTACGAGTAGAGGTGTATGACAGTGCTAACCCCATGTTATTATTGTTATTGTAGTTACGAGTAGAGGTGTATGACAGTGCTAACCCCACTCAGCGTGTAGAGACCACTGTCACCATTACTGTGGAGAGAAATGCTAACTCACCCAGATTCTCCCCGAGTGACTATGATGCCCGTATATCTGAAAACTATCCTGTCGGTAAGTTATGGTAATCCATATCAATTCCATATGAACCACCTTACGATCCAGTGATTCCCACCGCGATTCATTGATTGACTTGAATTAAGACATGTTGACATCTATCTTTTAATATTAAGAATATGTTCAAAATAAAACTGTGTTGATACTTTAACCGCCGGTGCCGCATATATTCGGGTTTTCATTTTTCATTAGCACATTAATCACCACATTTTATATATGTTAATGAGATAAAATGTGACATCAACCAGCAAGATTTAAAAAGAGCTGACCTTCATTTTGTCAAAACTGAATAATTTTCACTCACTTGAAGTTGTGGATCGCGTCAGCGAGACACAATTTCAAGTGGGTGAAAATTCAGATTGAATAATTTGGCGGTTAAAGGGTTAAAACTAATATTATTGGTTGATAAAATCAGGGCAACATTAAACCATCATTGGATCAACTTCTCCATTTCACGATGCTTAGCACAAGTCCTGCTGAATAGTTGTTTTTTCATTCATTCAATTGAGGAGAAACACAGCAGCTGTTATTTCCAAACAGACATTGCCCAAATTGATGTTTTATTATCACAAGATCGGTGACATTTATCTGTATTTAAACTGGCTTGAAACCGTAAAAAATACGGTCCTAGGAGCACAATGGTTAATGTTGTCTTTCTGACTCTCCAGGTGACGTTGTGTTGACCGTCATGGCCACTGATCGTGACAATGATGTGGTGACGTATGAACTGCTAGGGCCTGAGGAAGCCCTGGATTTCTTCTTCATCAATCCAGTCACGGGGAATCTGAGTGTCACCAAACCGTTATATGGCCTCACAGAGTCACGCTATAAGGTAAACAATCATACGTATACTGCTCTGAGAAGCCAAAATGCAGTATCTGCTTACTTACAAGTAAGTAGAAACTGCCTTTTGGATTTGCGAGCAGAACGCATAGAATTCAAATTCAGGATTTTTTTTTAAATTATGTTTTTTTTGTGCAAAAACGTATCCAGTATTATAATGTAGTGATTTGACGACACCTACATTTTTGACAAAACATACTTATTTATTGTAGTTACTCATTTACAACATATTTTTATTACATGTATTATGTGTTTTACATTAAAGTGCTACTTGTAAACCACCTCCGCTTGTGTTTCACTTATCGAACCACAACAACTTCAAGTGGGTTAATAAGCCTCTAACATGCATATTTTGAATCCAAACATATACCAGTCTAGCTAATTCAATGCTCATTTTCCCTTTAAATTTCATTGTTTGAATGATTAATAAAGAGGCAGTGAAGCTGATATAAACGAGATTAGAAATTAAACCCTTTAACCTTTAACCGCGACATTATTTAATTGGAATTTTCACCCACTTGAAGTCATGTCTCTCTGACGCGATTCACAATTTCAAGTGAATGAAAATTATTCAGGTTTGACAAAATTGAGGTCAACAATTTTGAAATCTTGTTGATTGATGTCACATGTTATATTTAATATGTTCAAAAGCTGGTATTTAATGTCGCAATATTAAATGACAAAAAAACGAATATGGTCGGTTAAAGGGCAAAGGGCAATTATTTTATTTCCCACTTAACCCTTTCAGCGCGGGGTCGACTTTAGACGTCAGAATCTGACGTATGTAGACGTCAGATTCAGACGTCTAAAATCGATCCTCTCACTGAAATAGTAAAAATATTTATTATGACCGTAGACCGTAGGTATTCAAATGAATCAGAAAGAGCTAACTAAGACATTTATGATGATTTCAAATTGTAAAAACCCTTTGGTCTCCATGGTTTGTATAAAAGTATTTTAGCGCTTAAAGGATTAATTGTTTGCGCTTTAGTTTCTGTAGCAATATATTTTGTGCTTTTAGCTGGCCGTGAAAGCATCGGACGGTCGTGAGCCGAACGAAGGAACACGAGAGACTGAGGTAGATATACGGATAGATAGAGATGAATCTAAACCCAGGTTTGAACGCCTGCCTTACGATGATGCTAAGGTGTCAGAGAATACTGAAGTGGGCACGGAATTCTACACTAAAGTTCGAGGTAGAGACGACGATGTGCAGGTTTGGAGACGTTTCTACTCATCCACATTTTTCTTCAGCCCACATTCCTTTTAATTTTCAACTCGTTTGTTCAATAGTTTTATTCAGTCCAAAAAAAATCTACTAATTATCCAACTAATTGATACAATCATTCATTCATATACTATTTATTTAATTTTTATTTATTTTTATTAATTTATTCATCAATTTGAAAGCAAAGTAATATGCTGATTGAAGCATCTTTTTACATCCCCGGAAACAGACTTAATTTTCCTATAAATAAGGATTTTAGAACGAAAATTTCCATGAAACTGGTTTACCAATACATGGCAACTTTCTGTAATTTTTAAACCACATCAAATCATCTTCATTCACTACAAGTCGAGAATTGCGACAGCAATTCGCGGCTTATAGTGGATGAAGGTGACAATGATAAATTCAGGCTTGAAAGGGTTAAAATATTGAATATATTCTATGTTTGCTGTTATTTACATATTGCAGGATGAGCTCGTATTTGTAATCATATCCATTTTCCACGTATTTATCTATTCATGTTTAGGATGAGCTGGTATATGAAGTGATCGGGGACATGCCAGCACCACAGTTCTTTGCTATTGACAGCAGCACAGGACGCGTGTCAGTGAAAAGTGATCTGAAGGCAGATGACGAGTTCTTCTATCTGGTCAGTATCAATATACATCTGTACCCGCAATCACGCTAACCCTTTTCCTGCTGAGTTAATTTATTTAAATTTTCAACCACTTGAGGTTGTGTCTCGCTACCGCGATCCACAACCTCAAGCTGTTGAAAATAACCCATATTTGTTTAATTTGAGACCAAGCATTTACAAATTTTGACGTTTAAACAGTCATTTCATTCCCAATAACAGTGAATTCTTCGGCAAATAAAACGGATTAAAAACGACTGTTGTCGCGATTAGCAGGCAAAGGGTTAACGGTGGTGAATAACTCTCGCTGATTTTACAGTCATACTCAACCGATTTTCCTGAGGTTATGCAAGCATTATTTTCTAGTGATGTGGTGACTACTCTGAAAATTTTATCGACAACATTTTGTAGGCTATAGTTTAAAGCTACTCAATTTAAATGTAAATCAATTAATAAAAATCAGTCGCTTGAAGATGTGACTAGTACACATTGTCTTTTATGACGGACTATTAAATAACGTTAGTAATTGTTGATGTTTGGTCACTTGTTTTATTGCCAATAACAGTGATGTATCCTGCTAACAAAACAGATTTAAAAATTGGGCTTAGCGCTTAAAGGGTGCTAAAAGATGTGAGTCAAAACGTATTTCTACGGTGGCTGGCTTAAGACCAGGATATTTTATTTTTGTATTTGTTTTATTTCGTGCGCACCAAATAATATTTCGTGGGCACGAAATATTATTTCGTGCGCACGAAATAAAACAAATACAAAAATAAAATATCATGGTCCCAAATCAGCCACCGTATATATCTCGAGTGACAGACGATATTTTAAATATGTTTTTCTTTCAGTTGCGGATCGTGGTGTATGACAGAGCGAATCCTGCGGAGAAGGCTACGGCAGCTATAACTATAGAAGTGAACCGGAATGAGAACAGTCCCAGCTTCACAGAGAGCACGTACAGGGTGGACGCCGTGGAGACCATGGATCTAGGCAGCTTCATTGCTGATGTTAACGCTACGGACAGTGATGGGGTACGTCTGGTTTATTAACCTTCACCCCTTAAAGCGCTAATTTAAATAATTTAAATTTCCACCCACTTGAAGTTGTGCCTCGCTACTGCGACCCATGACTTCAAGTGGATGAAAATTACTTAATGTTGTTAAATTTGAGTCCAAACATTTTCAAATTTTGATATATAAATGCAAATTTTATTCCCAATATCAGTGCATCGGCTAATAAACTGATAAAAGGGATGGAAACGCCTATAGTCGCCACTAGCAGTTTAACCCTTGACGTGGGTGAAAAATGAGAAAAAAATATTGTTATTATTAGAACAGTTCTATGAAAATATGCCTTCTAAAACACCTAGCTGTAGGAAATTAGGTTAATTTCTGATATGCAAAATGATGCTTTAATGCATCGTGAGGGTTTAAAGGGTTAAAAAGCGCTATTCGCGTCTACAGCCGTTGTTAGCCTCTCTGTCCGTCTTCCAAAAAGAAAATTTGTGAGAGAAATCAACATTAAATTGGCAAAGTTAGCATATATTTTTATTCAAATTGTACAAATATTAGTAATTTGTGCTAACTTGAAGTTGTGGGTCGCAGACGAGCCACAATTTCAAGTGGGTAAAAATCTGAATTTTATAATGCAGCGCTTTAAGGCTTAATAATTCTTTGAAGTGATGAAAATGTGACATTAGTTTAGTGCTCCTGCCAAATAACAATTTAAGGACCAATATCTTGTTGTTGGTTGGTAGACGTATTTCTGCAATTTGGAGGGAGATTAATTGGCTATCACTCAGCTTATTTCGCCAATGTATCATAACCAAACACACGTTTAATTGTCGGGAAGTTAACATCCCTGAGGGCTGGGTATAGGGGTACATAGCAATATTTAAAGAAAATTTATAGGGAAAGAAATAAAGGAAAGAAAATTGCTTAAAAGTCTACAAGTATTTGTGTGTATATTATTTTTGCATGCTAGGACGGTATATATGATGATAGGCAGTATATATGCCCAGTAATTTCACCACTTTAGGTTTTGACATTTTCAACATTTCTAGCCTTTACTGTAACGTATCTAATGTGTTTATCCCACAATAATTTTGAATCAAGAAATATACTTCATTCTTCATTCACAGTACTAATGGTGACATCATTCATAGTGTACTTGAAAGGCTTTGATTTGACTGGTTGATAAATAGCACAACACACTTTTCTATTTTAAATGAAGAACTTTTACTCTCCAGGACTACACGTTACTATCTGTTTGTCAGATATGAATTTAGCAATTTTAACAGATTTCAACAATATATGGCAAAACTGTGCAATCTATGATAAGATGTGTTACATAGCGTGAGATGACATGTATGTTTTTATTTTTTTGCAGGATGAGATTTGGTACACCCTAACAGGAGACAGTGTGGCTCAACAGTTCTTCTACATCAACCCTAATACCGGAGTTATCACGCTGAAACGACTGCTCACTGAAAGTGATAGCTCTCAATATAATGTGAGTGAAATAAAATGACGAAATCTCTAATAGATAAAATAATGTGATCTTATCAGAAACGTTTTTTTTCTATTTCATTCCTTTCGGGCGGTAATTGCTCCGCATTTTTCAGGTCAAATGAATGAACTTGCAAATTCCGTAACATGGAGAAATTTAAGCAATATATGTAATAATAGCCAAATAAATGTTTATTTTACTGTGTTGTAGCTACTACTATACGTGCCTACTATAGGCATATATTGGAATTTCGGGGTCTGTTAAGGGTCCTCAAATATATTTTTGTTTATGAGCTTCAACAATTTTGTACCACAAGTCCACAACCGAAATTTAAATCGTTGACTACAGGGACGTGCATGAGCCAAATATTGTGTATCGTATCTTTTCGTTTGTTCTGTCACTGTTATTGTTTTCTCTTTACTAGCTGCGTATACACGCCAGTGACCAAGGTAATCCTGAACAGACCTCAGAGGCCACTGTACGAGTGACTGTACCTCGGGACTCCAGACTACCCCAGCTTGACGATGACTACGAAGTGAACATAGACGTGAACCACGAGGTGGACACGAGGGTGGTCACACTGGAGGCATCGGACAGAGATCAGAAGGTAAGGCAGTGCTCGTCATTGACCCTTCAAGCGCTAAAATATTTTTTGCATAGACCATGGAGATCAAAGGGTTTTTAGATTTGAAATCATCCCAATCGCCTTAGTTAGCTCTTTCTGATTCAATTGGATACCTATGTTTTGGGTCCACAGTCATTATAAATATGTTTAATCTTACATTGCGGGGATCGATTTTAGACGTCATAATCTGACGTCCGCAGATGTCAGATTCTGACGTCTAAAGTCGATCGTCGCGCTGTGAGGGTCAACCCTTGTGCTGCTGGTACCATATATATATATACAGTTTGAAACGAGTTTCATATCAAATAATGTGCCACCGAGATCCATAAAATAGTTTGTAATGGATGTTCAACATACGTTCATAAATACTAATGTTTTTCGTAATTTGCGTTGGCAATTCCAGCTTCAAATGAATGCAAAAATAGAAGCAAACAATTCAGTAGCAACGGTTTAAGCCAAAAAGAGCGAACTTTAATAGATTACTAGATCCTGACGTACGTGGTGCGCCAACATGTTAAAACTTCAGAAATAACTATTTAAAGTGACAAAAAAGGAGAGTAGCATTGTGAAGATCTATGCACAATAATGTGGGCACCAGCTGACAACATTATATGTATTCTGATTCATCGGTTTTATAAATCAATGTTTACATAATAATGGTCTGTTTATTTGTAGGGAGAACTAGTGTTTGCGCTGACAGGGATCTACCCAGCCAATACATTCTTCAGGATTGATACTGAGAGCGGGGAGATATTCCTTCAACGCTCCCTCAAAGAGGATAATCTCAATTTACTGCAATATACGGTGAGTTGTTAGTTATGTGATATACTGAAGATGAACAGAGGGATAAATAAAGTATGGGCCGAGCTGTATAATAGATTGCTTTATAATTCTATGCAAACGTATTTAATTATATAATTTCTAAACTTGAATTCAATTACTCTGTGATAATAAATGTCTATTGTGTTTTCTGTATTTTTTAGTTGAGAGTGACAATTTACGATAGTGCATATCCTACACGAGTGACCGTGGATTCTGTGATTATCAACGTCAACAGAAATTCTGAGGCTCCCAAATTTGTAGAATCTTCCTACGATAAGACCATAGAAGAGGATTACCCCCTGGCTCGGGAGGTGTTGACTGTCGAGGCAAACGACGCCGACGGGGTGAGTGTCCAGCAACCACGTGACGTTTACCCATTGTTGATTTAATGTTGGGCCAGCGTTGCAGCCCGCTAGAGACGGAATATATGTCTAGATTTCTGGCGGCTGAAATGGGGCCGCCAAACCGCAGAGAGTGGCGATTATTGGCGGGGAGCTAACAATTTGAGCAGTTTCTTGATATGTGCTTAGGAATCGTAATCGAAGTAGAATGTTGTTGTTAGCCCCCCGTTTAATTGATTGCTTCTTTTGCAGGACACAGTTACTTATGAATTAATTATGGACGAGGAAGAATCAGTTTACTTTTTCATTGATATCACAACCGGGACACTTCTTCTCAAGAAGAGCTTGGAGGAAGCTGGAAAAAGTAAATTTGAGGTGAATGACTAATAGTATACAGTAGCTCGTTTCTCATCTGCTCAGCTACATCGTCGCCATAGCTGAGGTGAACAGATAGGAAAATAGTTAATAAATTATGCCGTTTTGTAACGTACTTGTTGTATGCTATTTCTATTGTGAGGATTAACCCTTCAAGCGCTAAATTGAGAAATTTAATGTTCACCCACTTCAAGTAGTGTCTCGCTACCGCGATACACGATTTCATGTGGGTCATATTTGTTTAATGTGAGACCAAACATTAGCAAATTTGTTGTTCAAAACCTCATTTCATTCCCAATATGCAGTGATTTGTTCGGCTAATAAAACAGACTAAAACTACTATAGTTGTGCTTAGCGATGAAAGGGTTAACCCTTTAAGCTCTCGCGATGCATTAAAGCATCATTTTACATCCCTGAAAACTGACTTGATTTTCTAAGGACTAGATGTTTAAAAAATAAAATTTCCATCATCTTCATTCACTACAAGTCGAGAATTGCGACAGCAATTCGAGGCTTGTAGTGGATGAAGATGACAATGGTAAATTCAGGCTTGAAAGGGTTAATGTGAACTATTGTGCGCATTTATTTATGCATGGTCACTAAAAGATGAAGTGGGAAACTAATGAAGTGTTGTTTGTGACCACCAGATGGTAGTGCGTGCCTCTGACCATGGCACCCCAGTGAGGACGGCTGATGTAGATGTAGAGATCACTGTGAACAGACTGGTGGTACTACCAGTGTGGGAGGAGAATGACCTGCCATACACAGCCACCATCACAGAGAACAGGGACATCCGCAGCAGGTTCATCACGGTGGATGCTAACATCCCCAGCGGACAGGGAGGAGTGGGGTACGCCATCGAGGGCGTGGATCCAGCTCCCAGGTTCTTCCGTATCTCGGAGGAGACAGGTCGTATTTACGTGATTGATACGGATGCTCTGCGTCAAGATATGGGAATTAATTACTTGGTAAATGTTGTTTCTAATTTTGACCAGATAAATATTAAACCTATAAGCTCAAAACAGTATTTTGCAGCTCTGATAACTGACTTGATTTCCTAGAACGACAAGTTTCAAACATATATTTAGCACCGAATGGCATATTGTTTATATTGTTCAAAATGCATAATCTAATAAGTACCGACTGCGTTTCCAATTCACATCTGAGAAAGTTCTAAGAATGTTAAATTTTAAGCGATAATTTTATAGTAGTTGTGTTGATTTAGAAGTAACACATTTGCAAATATCATGTTTAAATTAAATTATTTGAAATCAATTGAGAGTTATTGTAATCTCTTCAGTGGGATTATAACCTATACTATTCACACCCATTTGCAGAATTAGTCTAAAAATATTTACTTTCATAGTTTTAGAAAGAAATCGCTGTCAAATATAGGCCGAGAAATAACTAAAATATTATTGTCTAGGACCAATCTTAAGCTTATGGCACCCGTGAAACGTTTGTGTTTATATATATAATATGAGTAGCTATGAACCTTTATCCTGCTAAATTATATAATTTAATTTTTCAGCTACTTAAGTTGTGTCCCGTTACCGCGACCCACAACTTCAAGTTGCTGAAAATAACTTATATCTGTGTAATTTGACACCAAACATTTGCAAATATTGATGTTTAAACACTCATTTCATTCTCAATGACAGTGAATTATTCGGCTAATAAAATGGAGTATAAACGACTGTTGTCGTGTTCAGTAGGCAAAAGGTTAATTATACATTATGTATTATTGTTTTTTTTTAGTTGAGAGTGGCGGCGTTTTTGACAGCTAACCCCGAGAAGCGTGTATACACTGACGTGAACATCACGGTAGAGCGTAACGTTAACAAGCCACAGTTTGAGGACTCCACAATCAGGACTGAGATGCTGGCCACAACTCGTCTGGGATCCGTCGTGGCTCAAGTCGCAGCTACTGATGACGATGAGGTGGGCAAATGAACTCCGTACATCGTCCTCTTGAAGCTAAAGGGTCAAATGACTGGCAGATAGGACCATTTAACCCTTTAACCGCCGGTCCCGATTATATTACTTTGTTTTGTATTCGCACATAAATACCAGCTTTTAAACATAAAGATACAAACGTGACATCAATTAGTCATATTTTCAAATCGTTGACCTACATGTGGTCCAATCTGGATAATTTCACTCAGCGAGACACAACCTCTGTGGCTACATAGCACACTTGTTGCTGATTTACATCAAGCTGACTTTAGCGAAAGTATCTCATGACTGATATTTTGGCGGCCACTCAGTGACCAGCCCACATCTGCCCAGCTAATGTATTCACAGCCTCATCGTGTGTGACTATGAAATTAATATTTGAATTTTTTTTACTAAAGTTGTGTGTCACTAATAATGCGACGCACAACTTCAAATGGAGAAAAAAATAACTTACATTTGATACAGTTTGGCTTCAATTGTTGTCAATCGTACTGAATATAGACATAACTTATCTTTTGAAACTTTCAAGCCCTACAAAAGTGTAACGTCTAGTAGTTTCGGGATAACGTACATTTCTATTACTATTTCCAGGATGATGTAATCAGTTACGAGCTTGTTGGAAATGACCTGTGTATGGAGTATTTCTACATGGATGGAGATAGTGGTGAACTGTTACTGAAAAAACTCATAGAGGACATGAGTATCAACAAATTTGATGTAAGATTTATCATCACGTTTTTGTTTTATGCAATATATTTTAACTTAGCTAGCTGTTTCTCTTTCTCTTATCTTATAATTTCGAGATTCTTGAACGTTTTCCAATTCGATTTATGCATCAAATTTCTTAATCATAGATCTAGAAAACATATAACTTGTTACATTTTACTAGTTGTTATAATCCTAAAATAAATAATACAAATGCTCGTGTTTAACAATGAATTAGCTATAACACATATAGAATAAAAATAACATGCAAGTCTTCTAAGTAGGCTATTGTATATTGCCTTGAAAACGTATATATTTGCCAACCTGTTGCACATGCATACCTTTTTTTTAATTATCTTCATATCTATGAAATATGACTTTTATATTAATATCATCCAACAAGTACTGTATATGGTGCGGGAAACAGAATGATAGACCCCTATGTTCATATCGTCGCCTCGGAGCTAAAGGATCCTATCTGACACTCGTCAGAGTGGCAGATAGGATCCTTTAGCTCCGAGGCGACGATATACTGGCAATGCCTTCTAAATTTTTTCCAAGTAGTAATAATTTATCTGTTTATATTATTGGAATACCCAGTGTTTTATTTTGGCAATGCCATTTAACATGATTTTCGTTTGATTTTAGCAAATTAATCATCTTGTATATACATGTACATATATTCTGACAAATAAGTAATGACTTTTCTTTATGTCAATAAACTATCTGACTACCTGTGTATATAATGTATGCATACTGTGTACTTGTGCTATTTTAGTGTGAGGTACTGGCTGATGACCACGCCTACCCTGAGTCACAGATCGCCGAGGCTTCTCTGGTAGTGGACGTAGAGAGAGACATAGAGTACCCCAGCTTTGACAAGTCCTCCTACACGGTGGATGTATCCGAGTCAGATCCTGTGGCATCAACTGTACTCACGGTCAAGGCTGACCTGGACATAATTCTGGTAAGAGTCAACATAGTCAAGAGATGTTGAACCAATGCTGGTATGCCGTTGGGCTAACGTCGCAGACGGTGGGCCAACATTACTCCAGCATTGATTGATTTGAATGTACAAGCGTTGAGCCAATGTTGGTTTTACTGTTGGGCCAACGTCGTAGACGGTGGGCATTTATTTTAAATTTACTTAAAGTTATTGGAGAAACCTTTCCAGATTAAAACAAATATTTTGTATATTTTTGTATAACGTTGGTGAAGAAAATAGGTGATTGTTAAATCGGTTACTACATGAGAATGTGCTATTTCCCAGTAATCAGCTATGGCGATTGTATTTCAGGGTGATATGACATATGAGATTGTCGGTGAATACCCGGCCCCTGATTTCTTTGGCATTGACCTCTTGACCGGTGTAATAACCATCACTAGAGACTTGAGGAAGGACAGCCTCCAGCTCAGTTCATACCAGGTAACAACATCACATCTTTTTATAAACAAAACGTCTGTTATGTTTTGGCTTTTAATTCCTTTATAAATATCTTCACCGCTTAAGTAAATTTATTTGAATGTTTGCCCACTTAAAGTTGCGTTTCGCTGCCGCGATCCATAACTTCAAGTGGTTTAAAATTACTCATATTTGTTTATTTTGAGACCAAGGATTTGTAAATCTTGCTGTTTAAACATTCATTTTCTTCCCAATAACTGCGATCTAAATGTCTAATAAAACGGCCTTATTGCGACTTTAGCTTAGCGGTTTAAGGGTTAGTTAATAATCAAATCGAGACACCAGCAATGAGAGTGTCTTCTAGATGTGGAAATAACACGTATCGATTGTTCACTCATTTGAATAATATCGTGGGTTGTGTTGGAGACAGTAATACACAATATTATGTATTTTGGCCCATACGTAGGAGTCTGTAGCCAATCAATGATCGTGTATAACGAACACATGGGAAAATAAGAAAATACGTGTATACTGTTGGTATGACGTAACATATGAGCCCATATTGTTTTACCATACTGGTATTGGATTTAAAAATAACAGAAGTAAATACGCTTTACCCAATTGGTTTAGAGTAAATTTATTTTTAAGCTCACCACAATATTTGTCAACAATACCGTTTTAAAGCTACTTGAAAGCTCATTATTTGAATGCTTTGTTAACATTTGAACAACAGCATATCATATTAAAGCTGCATTTATTTCTGCCAACACTACCGTTTATAAAGCTACTTGAAAGCTCATTATTTGAATGCTTTGTTAACATTTGAACAACAGCATATCATATTAAAGCTGCATTTATTTCTGCCAACACTACCGTTTATAAAGCTACTTGAAAGCTCATTATTTGAATGCTTTGTTAACATTTGAACAACAGCATATCATATTAAAGCTGCATTTATTTCTGCCAACACTACCGTTTATAAAGCTACTTGAAAGCTCACTATTTGAATGCTTTGTTAACATTTGAACAACAGCATATCATATTAAAGCTGCATTTATTTCTGCCAACACTACCGTTTATAAAGCTACTTGAAAGCTCATTATTTGAATACTTTGTTAACATTTGAACAACAACATATCATATTAAACCTGCATTTATTTCTGTGTTTACAGCTGGATGTGATTGCCTATGACCACACCAACCCTGATATCATAGGGAGAGCTACGATCTACCTCACCGTGAAACGTAACCAGAACGTACCAACGTTTAACAAGGTGACGTACAGGACTGAGATCGCCCCCACATACGCTCAGGGACGCTTTATCCTCCAGGTCAATGCCACGGATGACGACGATATGGTGAGGGATTTCTTATCTTTATATGAACCCCATGTGTCAGCTTATTATAATTTAAAAAGATACTACATTTTTGTGAGGTGTTAACCTTTCTCCTGCGCAATTTGGTAGCGATCCACAACCTGAAGTGGTTGAAAATTACTCATTATGTGTTTAATTTGACATCAAACATGTACAAATCTTGATGTTTAAAGGGTTATTTCACACCCAATAAAAGTGGTTTGATCGGCAAATAAAACGGATTGAAAACGACTATTGTCGTGATCAGCAGGAAAAGGGTTAATAAAGATTATTAACCCTTTAGGTGCTAATCACGTCTATGGTCGTTTTAAGCCTTTTCATTTGACCTTTAAACAAGAACAAATTGAGGATAATAAGCATCAATATTGTTAGATTGACATATGTTTCCATTCAAATTACATATGTAAGTAATTATTACCTACTTGAAGTTGTGGGTCGCGGTAGCGAGACACAGCCTCAATTTATATAATTTACCGCCTTAAGGGTTAAATATTTCATCCTATTTTGCATACTTTATAACGCTAGATAAAATAATTAAATCGGGTTGGATATATATACAGTGTTTTATTTTCATCATCTTCCTATGCATACATATTAGCGCTTACTAAAGTAGTTTATTTGAATGATTAATAAAATAAGAGACTATTCAAGATAGGGATTATTAAAATAAGAGACTATTAAAGATAGGGATTATTAAAATAAAAGACTATTAAACATAGGTCTATATTGTAAACCGCCATTCACCGTAAGCATTGTATTCATTGTATTTATGATATTTGCTGACAATTTGTCTCAGGATGTGCTGACATATTCCATAGTAGGCGATGATGCGGCTCTCCAATATTTCTACATCGATCCTAACAGTGGAATTATATCTCTGAGGAGATCCATCAAAGACGACTCTTCTACAAGATATACGGTGAATATCAAGTTGTTGTCTTCACTTTGTTTTATGCGACTAAAAAACACTGCAAAACATACAGTATATTTTATTTTATTATATTTTAATCCTAGCTATAACAAACAAATTATATTCAAACAAATTTTTCTCTTGGTTCACATAACGGGGACATTTTTCAAAGTTATTGGCATCCAACATATACGAAATACTCATTTATGATGGTGTGGCATATTTCTTTCTGAAATCATGGTGAACTGTACATTATAAATTCGTAAACAAATGATTTGATGATAACCCATTGTCGTGTTGAAGTATTGTTTCTATTGTTGATTCATTTGAATCTGAAATTGCTAACGCAATTTCCAGGTTCAAATAACGAAAGAAATAAGTTCATTTATGAATATATCGAAAATTTAATTATTTGAGGAGCTGGGGATCTTTATCTATCACAAGTACAAGGCTTAAACCGTATATGTATACGGTCCAAGCCCAAGCAGCTAAGTGTATATATTTAAAATATATGATTTATTTGTGATACTAACTGTTGTCTTCTTGTTGACAGTTGAGGGTGGAGGCTTCAGACAGATCAGATTCTGAGGCGACCACGGGTACAGCTACCGTGATCATCACAGTCCCCAGAGATGAGAGATTACCGGTGGTAGACGATGATAAGATAGAGATAGGAGAGACACTGGCTGTAAATGACTCTGTAATACAGGTGTCAGCTACTGACCAAGACAAAGAGGTAAACATGCACCATAAAACACACTGCTGACCAACTAGATAACAATCATTAGTTATATAGAATATCTTAGGATAAATAACCCTTTCTGTGCGGGGGTCGACTTTAGACGTCACAATCATTCTAACGTCTAATGTCGATCCAACGTTGATGTAATATTGCTCTACTGTCTGTAGATGACACAGCTGAGAGTTATTAATGTCTAGTACTGTTTTCAGGAGGTATTACAGTATGTGATGACTGGGATGTACCCAGCTGAGAGTTTCTTCTGGGTGCACAAGGACTCTGGTATTATTTACCTTCGTGAGAGTCTGATATTAGACAGTCAGAAGAGAACCAGCTACACGGTATGTAGACTCTTACCAGTCATAAATAAACTAAACATATATCGTCCCCTTTGAGTTAGAAGGTGCTAAACTACCACTTTACAAAGTGGCAGTTTAACACCTTCTAACTCCAAGGGAACGATATGTATATTGAATGTGTCATTGGCTCATGTGAAGATACTTTTTTTGCTTGTAATTTTGCAATGAGCAATTAAATTGGTTACGCATTTGGTTACGCATATGTTATGCAAATTTATCCATGACAATACTTTTAAATAGCCCTTCCAAAAATAGCTGTAAGCTGTTAACGAATGAAACGTCATAATCTACAACGAATATCAAAGATAGAGAACATATATTTTGTATATTAACGGTTCAGGTAGTAAGTGAATAAATCGTATGATTACTTTATGGTAAGAACAAAATATGACTGATATACTTTAACGACACATCAATTATTTGTAACATTATTTACACAATTGCCGACACAGTTTCCTACCGATGTTGCAGTATTATGATTTTTTGAAAAACACTAACGATCTTACAATGATTGTTTCCACAGTTAATTATTGAGGTGTATGACTCAGCATTCCCGTATAACAGAGGTACCGGAGAGATCACAGTGACTGTGATCAGAAACGCTAATGCCCCAGAGTTCACAGAAGATATCTACTCGAAAACTGTGGACGACAATTACCCGATCGGAGAAGATCTGTTACAGGTCGAGGCTGAAGACGAAGATAAGGTGAAAATAACAACGTGTGATAATTTATGTAGCAACATGATCTCCCGTATCCGTTAACCCTTTAACCGCCGGTGCCGCATATATTCGGGTTTTCATTTTTTTATCAGCACATTAAGTACCATATGTTAAAGATAAAATGTGACATCAACCAGCATTATTTGAAAAGAGTTGACCTCCATTTTGTCAAATCTGAATAATTTTCACTCACTTGAAGTTGTGGATCGCGTCAGCGAGACACAACTTCAAGTGGGTGAAAATTCAAATTGAATAATTTGGCGGGTGAGGGGTTAATCGGATATCACTTTTTTTGGTATAATAATATCACAACTTTTTAGTAACCTGTGGAAATTGTTCATACTTTCTACACATCTCGTTTACATGGACAATGCTTAATTGCATTATGTCTCTCGCTATTATTAGTCGCCAGGGCGGGGGCCCTAGGGTAGTGGTTAGCACCGCTGCCTTTCACGCCAGAGTTCGGGGTTCGGTTCCCGGTCTCGGCGGTTTGAAAGAAACAAAAATGTTTCTTCCCCATCCACGTGTGAAAGTCAGTATTGTGGGGAGCCTCCGTGACCGAGAGGTAGCGTGCTCGGCCTCAGACCGCCAGGGCTCGAATTTCGAATCCTGTGTCTGGAGGACAGTGTCATCTCAATCATCTCACCATCCTCAGGAGGTTCTCCTGGCCCAGTTTAGCCTATATGTGCACAAAGGTGGCCTAAAGCCCGATTCATTTCATTTTATTTTTTATTAGTCGCCAGAGACACAATAGTTATTACCAGAATGGCTCGTGTGCGAACATCATTGTTATCATACTGAAATGTTTAGCAAACTCTAACACCAAATCGTGTACGGTTTTCGCTTGCAAGGTTACTTAAACGGCGATGCTGGCCGAAAAATAAGTTAGACAGCATTCATACTTACTTACTTAAATCTATGATTAACCCTCGACTTTAGACATCAGATTGTGATCCCGCACTGAAAGAGTAAACTTGATGATTTCAAATTAGAAAAAACACAATTGTCTCTCGGTTTATATACAAATATTTCAACTCTTTAACCCTTTAACCGCCGGTGCCGCATATATTCGGGTTTTCATTTCTTATTAGCACATTAAGTACCACATTTTAAATATGTTCAAGATAAAATGTGACATCAACCAGCAAGATTTGAAAAGAGTTGACCTCCATTTTGTCAAATCTGAATAATTTTCACTCACTTGAAGTTGTGGATCGCGTCAGCGAGACACAACTTCAAGTGGGTGAAAATTAAAATTGAATAATTTGGCGGTTAAAGGGCTAATGGTTAAGCCATTATAATGTCTCCTCCGTGCCTAATTTTACTAAATACCTCTGCATCTTGTATTTGTTCAGGACATTGTGAGGTACAGTCTGGTTGGCAGTGATGAGGTTCACAGATATTTCTACCTGAATCCTGATGATGGAATACTGACCCTCAGACGTCCACTGACTGGTACTGCTCAGGAGGAATTCAAGGTAGGCTTACTGGTCTTAGATTCAAATATGTTTTGAGCCAAATTCTACACATCACAGGCGGATTTAGACCGGGTTTACAGCTTTCCAATTACATCAAATTACACAGGGTTAGATACATAAAAAGCACTGAATTATTATATTTTTTCAAGTTGTAACCCGGTCATCGTGTTGGTGACAGGGCTTCAAACCAATATAATATACATGTACGTATATTTTGTATAGTTGGTGAAATAGCAGATTAGGCAGCCTTTGATCTCAAGATAAGCATTGCTCTTTAGGTATTTTTTACCCACTTGAAGTTGTGGGTCTCGGTAGCATACACAACTTCTATTGGGGGGGAGGGGGTATGTTCTATAACTTAGCGATAAAGGGGTAAGTAATATAACACATGATTATTTGATGTTTTAGTTTGAAGTGGAGGCTCGGGATCAGCGTAAGAACCAGAGGATGTCCTCAGCCGAGGTGATCATAACCGTGAATAAGGATCAGAAACCACCAGAGTTTAGAAACAGCCCTTATACAGAAACAATGTCAGAAAATAAACAAGTCGGTGCCTCTGTCACCACAGTCACCGCCTCACATGAAGGAGGACAGGTAATACCTGTAATATTTACTATGCTCTTCTATTTCTTTTTATCATCAACCCTTGTCCTGCTAGAACCGTATATATACGGTTTTAATCAGATTGTAAACCAAATAATATGTCACTGAAATGAATAATATAGTTTGTGGTAGGTGCTCAGTTAGTTCAATAATTCAATTTAGAAAATGTATATTTTCCAAAAATATAAATATTTCTCGTCATTTGAAGCTGGAAATTGTGTTAGCAATTCCAGCTTCAAATTAATGAAAAATACAATACGAGCAATGCATCATGACAAGAGTCAATTTATAACATAATTCCATGTTTATCACGTTACATCTCATTTTTTAATGTCTTAGATTTTCTAGAATATTTAAAGAACATTTTACCACATATGCGCCATTATGTTGTGTCAGCGTTTATGTCAATTATCTTATTGTTAACTGAAATCAGAAATCAATATAACTATATTATTTTCATTACTATATTGTTTATTATACCCGATATTATTGTGACGTTGACAGCTGGAGTATGATATTCGTGGAGTGGCACCTGCCACTGACTTCTTCTCCATTGATACCACATCTGGTATAATCAGGATAAAAAAGATGGTGAACAAAGAAACAGCTACTCTCTATACGGTCAGTACAACGTGTGGTCAAGCGTATTAACCCTTTAACCGCCGGTGGCGCATATATTCGGGTTTTCATTTTGTATTAGCACATTAAGTACCACTTTTTAAACATGTTAAAGATAAAATGTGACATCAATCAGCAATATTTGAAAACAGTTGACCTCCATTTTGTCAAATCTGAATAATTTTCACTCACTTGAAGTTGTGGATCGCGTCAGCGAGACACAACTTCAAGTGAGTGAAAATTCAGATTGAATAATTTGGCGGTTGAAGGGTTAACACATGCGGGACTCCGACCACAAAGCCTGTTTATTGTGGCTCGAAATTATCAGATATAGTCGTCAATTATTCGACAATGGAAGATGTGTTGCAAGTAAAATAATAGATATAATATTTGCGCAATAGTAAATATTTTCGAAATAATATCAAATGGACAATTAAATTATGTGACTCGTATTTCGATCTTTTCGTTTTAGGACCTTCCCCACAACAAAGCTAGGATCCTCCGACGGTGGATAGACCTAGGTCTATCCCTAGGTCTATACACCGTCGGAGGATCGTAGCTTTATGTCTGGAAGAGGCATTTCATTTTCTATTTTATCTAGGCCCAAGACGTTGATCTTTTCATTTTCTTTTCCAGCTGCTGATCGTGGCTTGGGACTCAGGTAATCCAGAACAGGTTGCCAGTGCGATCCTGAAAATTACAGTGATCCGTAATGAGTTCGCACCCACATTCTCCAGGGTGGTCGATGGATCCGTGTCTGAACATGATCCTGTGGGAACAAACGTTACATCCGTGAAAGCCACAGACCAAGATGTCACCGTAAGCTTAACAACACCATATTTCCTACAGCAAGACTACCCAGTAAACGCAAAACGTTTTTATAACATCTGTACAACGTTGGACAGACGTCGAAGAATGGGCTGACGTTGTACAAATGCTATGGAAATGTTTTGTGTTTGCTGGGTAGGCTTCGCACGGTCGAAGACCAAAGCGTCTGCGACTTAGAGAAGCCTAGGCTTGCTGTAGGGTAGATTAAGAATACCCACACAACAATTATTCAATTTATATTCTTAGCAGAGTTGTTTATGAAAGCCACATTGTCAAAAAGTTCCTAAAAAAAACCTGCTTTTGATATAATTGAGGAAGTATACACCTTGTGTAAGAATCCACAAAATATACCAATTATTTTAATTCATTTTGCGATCTGAAAAACATGATAAAGATGGGATACGGGCGCACAACATAACGTAGAGTTACGTGACTTCAATATTTCACTTTTGGCTGCGTATGATATACAGTCACAAGACATAAATTCATGTATGATAATGTTAAGTTGAAAAAACATACATTGTTTTTAAAATGAAAATTAGGTATGCATTGCATAACTTCGGATTGTAGGACTAATTCGTACATTTCAAAACATAAATTGCAGCATATCCATTTTATTATTACTGTAGATCTGGTACTATTCGCGAGTTTTTAATTTTTGCGAATATCGCGAGGAGGACAAATTCGCGAATTTAAGAATCTCGCAAAAACTATTATTATAATATCGCTACTGAAGAGAAATAAAAATTCGCGAATTCTAAACTTCGTTCAAAAATCAAAAAATTAATTCGCGAAAATTTAAATACGCGAAAATTACCAGATCTAGAGTATACGATAATATGCGATATTAAATTACAGTGAGCGATTAAAAATATTAAGAATACTACGTTTTTATTGTATGTATGCATATGCAAACACACGCAATGCTAAAGATTTGTTCCCTGCCACACAATCAGCAAACACGAAACACTCACCCAATGTTGGTACAATGTTAACCCATCGTCTACGACGCAGGCCCAACATTGTGCCCACATTGGGCGAACGTCTCGTGTTTGCTGGGATGCATTAGTATAATGTATATGTTTGTGTTTCCTCAGGGCTACAAGAGTCAGATAACCTATGACATAGTAGGAGATGACATGGCACCAGAGTACTTCTTTGTTCATCCCAGTGATGGTACTATCATCATCAGCAAACTCCTGACGTCTGACTCCGAGGCGTCCAAGCGCTATGTGGTGAGATCATCTGTGTCTACAATGTCACTGATAGACATTATAATAAATAAAAATATGGCTATATTTTAGATTAAAAGATAATTTGCACCAGTGCACTCTCCATCCTAAGTAATATCCTAACAGTGTTTCAAAAATATTATAACAACAATTTGTAGACATGTCCCAGCAAACACAAACCATTTGTATAACATTCATACAACGTCGGCCCAACGTCTTCGACGTTGGTCCAACATTGTATAAATGCTATACATTTTGTTTGTGTTTGCTGGGGTCAACTGAACAATAAACACATATTTGCTTTATATCACGTCAAATATTTTATCAAAATGATGCAAAATTGCAATAACATGACAATTTCCCCCAAATCAGTCCTAAAATGAACACATTGCCCTGCAAACACACCTCATTCTTATATAATATTCAATTGCAAGGCTTATGTGAATTTGTGTGTTTCAGCTGCGTGTTTTGGCCAGAGATCAGGGTTCGCCCCAGCAGACAGGTACCACATCCCTAGAGGTCAGAGTGGAGAGAAACGACTACAGTCCTGTGTTCAATGAGCCAAACGCCAAGATCAACATCGCCAAGACATTCAGTCCTGGTCTGCAAGTGTACCAGGTGGAAGCCATTGACGATGACGAAGCTGTAAGTCTTTTGAATAATCAATTATTTATTCATTTTACATTTATTAACTTCAAATGTACGTTACGTTGTTGACTACTGGGGGCTTCCTGTGTTAAAGTTGTCTCTGCTTTCATATTTTTAAAGTCGGAACTTTAATTACAAACATCTATAAATTTGGCCGATCCTTATGGCTCACACGGTCTGGTTGTGGCTCGAATCCCGGCCTGGTCCGATGTTTGTCGTTGAGATATACAGTGCATATACAGTGCTTCAAACTGTTCACAAGCCTGGAGTATGCAGGGCTGTCTAAGGTAGTCCGCACTATAAAGATTCTTGAAGTCATTAATTCGATAAGAGTAGGACATAATCCCGACTCCTTCTGTCGCGATATAATAGCGCCATGATTGCGCAGAAAGCGACTTAACCCTTAAAGCGCTGAATTATTTTGTAAAAAACTTCGCAACCAAAGGGTTTTTTCGAATTTGAAATCATCATAAATGTCTTAGTTAGTTCTTTCTGATTCATTTGAATACCTATGTTATGGGTCTACGGCCACTAGTAATATTTTTACTTTTACAGTGCGGGAATTGACTTTAGTCGTCAGAATCTGACGTCTACAGACGTAAGATTCTGACGACTAAAGTCGATCCCCGCGCTGTAAGGGTTCAAGCAATATTAGTTCATTCATTGATACATTTAGAAATATCCTGATCCTGATTTGTGATTTATTTAGAAAAATATTTGTTTTTAAACATTAGTTATAATTATTTCTCTTTGACATATTCAGGGTCTAAACAGTGAAGTGTGGTACAGCCTAAAAGGAGATGCCGAAGCTCTGGAATACTTCAAAATAGACAAATACTCGGGTGCGATCTCTCTGTTAAAATCAATGCAAGGACAAGGAGTGACCAAATTCACGGTAAGTAACCACAAGAAATAATTTAACGAAAATATTATTCTTGAGTTTCTCGACAAAATATGTCATCTATTTGAACGACTATTCATTGATCATTGTTCCGTGAACAATTGAACAAAAGTGTGTATGCCGTACATAATTGATTTATGTGGGAAAGTCGCGTCACTTATGTCTGAACATCGTCATGTAAACAGTGGGGCATTTAGCTAGAAATGCCATCGCATCGTAAACTTGTACTTCAATTCACTCAGCTGTA
Organism: Flabesymbios commensalis; assembly: GCA_964017125.1. Classification (NCBI taxonomy): domain Eukaryota; kingdom Metazoa; phylum Annelida; class Polychaeta; order Terebellida; family Flabelligeridae; genus Flabesymbios; species Flabesymbios commensalis. The sequence goes on along the minus strand of OZ024904.1, from coordinate 18,269,609 downwards.
AATATAATGGCAATGCATGTTAGTCCCTCAGGAAATGGCAGCACGTTCTCTACTGTAGACTTCCCCAGAAGTTGAAATAATCTATTTATGTGCAGGTCCCTTTATTAGGTGTAACCAATGTTGGTCGGGTGAGGAGAATCCGTACTTTGACAGCAAACTATAAAATCTGTATTTTAGTTATTTTACCCTAATACGTAAAGGTGGGAAAATACATAAAAGGGCGACTTGGCCATTAAGACAGACTAGAGAAGGGGAAGTGGGGCAATGGCTAGAGCGCCTGACTGCCTCGCCAGTCATGTACATGCGTCCCGGGTTCGAACCCCGCTGTTCCCGTGTGGGTTTTTTAGAAAAACAGCATTGTTTCTCTTTTCTTAATGTGACTAGGCGATCACGTTAATGGTGGCCTCGTCGAGACCAGTGTATCGATGTTAATTTCGCGCAGGGCCCCGCGCTGTGCGCTCCTCACACAAGACAGACTGCTAATAGTAAAACAACATGGAATAATATCGTCCCCTCGGATATGAAAGGGTGTATCTGCCACTTTGCAAAGTGGCAGATACACCCGCTCATATCTGAGGGGACGATATATTCTAAGGTCTAAGCAATGTAGCAAAAATGTAAAAAACAATAGACGCAAATGCTTGGATATTATGTACAAGAACAGGTCGTCACGCTGGTATTAAACTTTTTATCTATGCGAATCTTTAGCACCACGTGATATTTACGTAGCGATAATAATCAAATAATTACGTGGCGATAATAACCAGGTCCATGTACAAATATAAATGATATTCTCAATAGAAACATCTGTTCAGTAGTTACATGTTACTAGTATACATAATTACTAATTGTGTAATCATGACGACACAGCCCGCTCAATGCCAACATTCTCAACAACAAAAATGTGGTCACGCGTACATGGTAATTTCATGAAGGGGGGTATATAGTCCCCTTTAGATAAACACGAGCTCACTATATAAACTCAAGACGATAGGCATACAAAATGCATAGTTGACTAATTTACCATCTAGGCTGGAATGAATAATTATACAAGGCCATTTTTTTCTGACCGTGTGACTGTTATGCCTGCACATTTTGACTATCACACGCACTTGATCATATCATACAATAATTATTGTAACACCTAAATTAATTCGAAACAGATCCATTGATATGCTGTTACCATGGTAATGCTCTTGCGCTGTCAAAATGTCGTATAATTGCACTTGGCTTGAGGCAATATGTAACTTTCCCTAGCTCTCTGCATGGCTGACCCGCTACTGTAGTACATTGTAGGTTACTGCATGTCCTGAGCATATATATATTTAACTACATATGTACTTAAATGTAACAGTAAATAGTATACGGTTTATGGGCTTAACCCTTTCAGTGTTGAAGGGTGCTGCTCGTATATCATATAGGGTCCCAATATAAAGTACGGCGCATCGCATGATTTTAGAACACATTTTCTGGCTTGTAATTATTTATTATTTTACCAAAACCTTCTCACATTTTCTAACATTGCATATATGCATAATTTTACTATGCAATATTATCCATAAAATTGCTACAAAATCGTTATTTTTCATTCATTTGAAGCTGGAAATTGCGTGAGCAATTTCAGCTCCAAATGAATGAAAAATAAACTTGAGAAGTTAGAGGCTTATCTGGGTAGAGTAGGTGAATATACCGGGCAGGTGTGAATATAGAACTTTGGCCATAAGGTGATCTACACGCCTCAGTGAGCAGCCAATAAACACGAGACATTCACTCGCTGCTGATTTAATGTTGGCCCGACACCGCCGACTGCGGGCCGACATAAATCCACATAGTTTCGCTACTTCTAATTACTTATCTTTTACTGAGATATATACAATGTAACGCGGATTTAAAATGTTATCCGCGCTCATAGCTGCTCCGTTTTATCAAATACGATATGTTATTTACTTAGTCTCGCAGGTTAAATACACAGCACGTTTTGATGGGGAGACGCATTTCTTCACCTCTTGGATTGAAAGTGTTTCAATGGTTGAGTGACTTACCGTAACGCTCGTCTGTTTAGCGCTGCTAGACGATATCCGCGGAACATAATTATAAACAAAACAATACGTCATGCGAAAAACATGTTTTAGAACTGACTGATTTTAGTGAATATAAAAATGTGCTCTTCTGCTTCTTATTTGAAACGTTCATATTAATTTGCCAGAGTATATCGTTTAAAATGAGATCTTCTGAGCTTATAATGTATTTACACACCACTTCTGAAACACAACATATACAAAACTAATGTGCGTCCAATGTATTTTAAAGCTATATACATGTAGTTCATATTCATGATAATGATAATATTTTAACATCTTTGTATGTAACACACTTGTTTTTCTGCATAAATTCTGTAATAATTATCTTTGATCAAATAAAGAGCCTGAGTCACAGCTCTTCTAATGTAGTTGACCGGTTTCCTATCTCAACATTAGTTGTACATAAGACCACATCTAGTCACAGTTTAATAAAAAAACCTTTAATTTCCATGTGCCTGGAGTATATTTCCAGGTTGATGCCTACATCCCAGCAAATACAGGAGGTTGACCCAATGACGGTTTAATGTTCGCCCGACGTTGTGCCGTCAATAAACCAACATTGGGTCAACATCGGGAAAAATATACTCCAGACATATGGAGATCAAAGGGTGTATTTATAACGTAATACCTCCCCTTGTAGTAAGCCTTTGAGTACCGCTACCATACACTGGGTCAACGTCGGGAGAAATATACTCCAGACATATGGAAATCAAAGGGTTTATTTAACACGTAATACCTCCCCTTGTATTAACCCTTTGAGTACCGCTACCATACATTGGGTCAACGTCGGGAAAAATATACTCCAGACATATGGAAATCGAAGGGTTTATTTATCACGTAATACCTCCCCTTGTATTAACCCTTTGAGTACCGCGACCCACAACTTCTAGTGGGTGACAATTGCTTAATTTGAGTCCAAACCATTGCAAATCTTGCATATTTCGTTCCTAATAACAGCGCTTTAATCGGTTAACCGCCAAATTATTCAATTTGAATTTTCACCCACTTGAAGTTGTGTCTCGCTGACGCGATCCACAACTTCAAGTGAGTGAAAATTATTCAGATTTGACAAAATGGAGGTCAACTCTTTGTCAAATCTTGCTGGTTGATGTCACATTTTATCTTGAACATATTTAAAATGTGGTACTTAGTGTGCTGATAAAAAATGAAAACCGGAATATATGCGGCACCGGTGGGTAAAGGGTTAAAACAACGTTGCATTTTATGGCAATCCCAGCAAACAAAACATTTGTAAATCATTCGTACAACGTCGGGCCAACGTCGTCGACGTTGCTCCAACATTGTCGAAATGTTATACAAATATTTCGTGGTCAATGTCAGCGTGGCCAGCGTCTTTTTTCCTCTTTACTGTACCGGTAAAGTTAGTGATGCGCATCGCTTATTTATAGGGCCACTATCGTGGTACGTTATTTGCTGTCATGTCCGCGTGCAGATATAATGTCTGTTATCAAGGACTCCAACTCTAATTGATTATCTTCATATGGACACATTACTGCCAGTAATTCGTGAATCGGTGGGACTAACAAGGCAGAGGTATTTTTTACAGTCGGCGGAACTAATAACAGTGTATATACTATAGAAACTACAACAGATTGGATTATGTGCTTAATTTGGATGGTTCAGCGACTGGAATTTGATTCTATTTTCCTTGATAGTATGTATACAGTCCACAGGGTGTGGGTGGCTGTCTGATGGGACAACCACATTGGTCCTTGGTATCAAAAACACATTTGACGAATTGTGTTATTTGCCGAAAAAAGGCATTCAGAAATCAATTGTGATGTGATTTTTTTTCCCGGACTAATTGGCACGCATTGTTTGAAAAAAACACTTGTTACCATCTGAAGTTAATCCAATAATATTAGCACTGATAAAAACCCCCCAGCAGCATCGCATCACCCAACATCAGAGTTTTGAGTCTGTTATATTGCTTGATCTACTGACAATGACACCATGTTTGGTCATCTACTTTGTGTTGTGCTTAAAGCTCCAAGTTGAAGCCAGTGACAATGGCGTCCCAGAACGTACCACGAGTACCACTCTGGAGATAACGGTGACTAGAGATGAGAGAGAACCGGTGTTTGATGAGGACGTCTCATACGATGTGAATCTGAAAGCCAGCGATCCCGTCGGCATCTTCGTGTTCCAGGTGCACGCTACTGACGAAGATGAAGGGGTAAGTCAATTAAAATACTCAGTTATTCTGCTCTGCAAAACCAAAAGATAGTATCTGCTTACTTTACAAGTAAGCAGATACGACCTTTTGACTTTATATGGCAGTATTTATTCATAGTTGTTTTGCTTATTTCATGTATTGCATGTGGAAATTGCTTCACATGCACGGAAAATACTGATATTGACAAATTGAAGTAGAAAAAACTATTTGGCAAATCAAGCTGTACTTGTAATGGTTTCTTTATAGCCGAGATAAATGGTTTTATTGGCGAAGTGACAGGAACCATCTCTTTTCATATTACTGTAATATATAATATAAAATATCATAAGCAGTATTTATTTCACTTTATTGTATATGCATTGAAGCGGCTTTAAATTACCTAATAAAATTACGATAATTTCAGTGGGAGCGTACAGCTTTGTTACTGATAAATTTGGATGATATGGTCTGCTACGAATGTAAGGTCTTCCAGTAAAAAAATTGCAAATGTATTGATACACAAATGTTTAATCGTTTGACAACAATAGCATATAGCGCGTTTACCATTGCTCATGTACAGTGTGTTATTTGTTTCTCTATTTCTTATCTCCAGTGTCTTATTTTGTGTACTACTCTATTTTCCTTCTCAAATAATTTTGTGTTATTTGTTTGAGACTGTGTGTCTCTATTCTTCATTTTCTATGTGTTATTTATTGTACATTGTGTTTCTCCAGTCTTTAGAATTATATTTTCACCCACTTAAAGTTGTGTCTCGCTACCGCGACCCACAACTTCAAGTGGGTGAAAATTACTCATATTTTTGCTCAGTTTGAGACCAATCATTTTCTTATCCTATGTCTTATTTTGTTGTGCAGTGTGCAGTGAGATATGATATAGTAGGAGAGGGCCACGCCCCTCTATTCTTCAAAATCAACTCTACTTCTGGAGTCATCGTGCTTGCTGAAGATCTGGAAACTAGGGACAAAGGCATTGAATATAAGGTATGGGGATTACGTATCCTCGCCCGCATATACTACAAATAATTAACTATTCATGGTGCAATTCAAACATCCTCGATACTTTCGGGATGCTTATACGTGTAGTACATGTATTTACCATTTTTGTGACGTCAATAATTTAGCTAGGCCAAAAAAATAGTGAAGAATTTTGTTTATTTTTCACCAACTGTGTATGGGATTTTTTTTGCGTTGGGGGGGGGGGCACTTAGCCATAAACGGTCGGATGATTGCTTGTATTGTAGAATTTTACGCTTAATGTGAACATGCATTTCTTAGAAAACATCCTGACCGATTTTTTTATAAATTCATGTCAAAGTGGAAGAATATCCTACCGTCAAATTATATCGAGCTATGAATTTACTTCGAGTATATCGAGTATATTTTTATCAGTGCTTGAATTGTAATTTACTTAAAATGTTATTATTACTTGTGTTTGTAGATCCACGTGATTGCCTATGACACGTGTAACCCCATAGAGAAGGCCTCAGTAATCCTGACTGTGAACGTGGAACGTAACGCCAACTGGCCCAGCTTTGAGGAGGACAGCTACTCAGTCACTCTGGAGGAAACTCATCCTCTTCTCGAGCCATTCATCAGTGTAAAGGCCGGCGATGAAGACCAGGTATGCACGGAAACTAGTTGTTTAACCCTTTCAGTGCGGGGATCGTCGATCTCCGTACTGAAAGAGTAAACTATTCACAATGGCCACAGACCCATAACATAGGTATTCAAATAAAAAAGAAAGAGTTAACTAAGGTATTTATGATGACTTCAAATTGAAAAAAAATCATCTTCTGGTTTATAGCTGTATATAAATACCTCAACGCTTTAAGGGTTAATAATATTTTGATAAATATTATGCATACAAGTAGTGATTCACTTTGAAAACATCGTAAATATCTTAGTAAACTCTTTCACTTCTTTTAGGTACATGTAACTATTTGATTGGACTGTACCATTTGTAAATTTTCAATTCTTAAAGTGCAATGATTGACTTTTGACGTCAGATGTTGACGATTCTCGCGCATCCCTGACGTAATGACGCCTGTATTCGAATAATGTTAATATGTATATTATGACGTTGTTTTCAGGGTGACGCTGGTCTGGTGATGTACAGTATACAGGAGGAGGACTCATTTCCCTCTGATATCTTTGATTGGTTTTCAATCTCTCCATCGACTGGCGCCATTATTCTCATTAAAGATCTAGAGGACTCCACCAGAACAGAATTTACTGTAAGTTATTTTATTCCAAATCTCCTTCTTGGGATTGGGATTGGCTTGAGTGCAACTCTACCTGATTGTTATCGGAATTCCGTTATTTTTTCTTTATCTTTTGTTTCCATATGCTGTTAACGGTGAATTCCATTATATTTTTTTACTATTTCTAATGTAAACAATCTTGATATGATGATATTGCGATACACGATCGCAATATGTTTGGTATAACCAGTTACATCGATATGGGGTATTGTTTTTTTTAGTTGAATGTAAGGGCAGTAGACAATGGAGTACCAATCCTGGACGATTACACAGTGGTGACAGTCAATGTACAGCGTAACCCTAGTGCTCCAGTGTTTAGCAAGACGTCCTACTCGGTCGATGTGAGTGAGACCACCCCATGGGGTCAAGAGGTCATCAAAGTGAGCGCTACTGACGAAGATCAGGTGGGTGAAACTATATCAGCTCATACGTTTTCAACAGTTTTCTCTATTTTATTTATATTGTTCAAGTCGATCAGTACAGAAAAGTCACCTGTCAGATAATTAATATCATACTATTTAACCCTTATCCTGCTAAGTACATTTTTTCAAAATTTCAACTACGCGAGGTTGTGTCTCGCTACCGCGATCCACAACCTCAAGTGGTTGAAAATTATTCATATTATTTTGTTTAATTTGAGACCGAACATTAACAAATATTGATGTTTAAACAATCATTTAATTCTCAGTAAATGTGGTTTAATCGGCTAATAAAACGGATTAGAAACGACTATTGTCGTGATTAGCAGGCAAAGGGTTAGTGGTTAGTGGGTTAATTATTTACTTTCATTTTTATGTTCACGATGGTTTTCCCGTTAGAGGGTTCTCTTCATAACGTTCACTTTGTTCATCATGCGTTTCCTGCTGGAATGCTATCTTTAGGACGTGTTCACGTGTTTGTGTGTTCACGATGGCTTCCTGTTAAAATGTTCCTTTGTAACGTTCACTTTGTATGTTCATGATGTGTTCCTGTTATCGCCTTTTAATTTTACCTTTTAGTTTGTGTGTTCACGATGCGTTTCGGTTATCGGATTATCTCCATAACTTTCACTTTGTGTGTTCACGATGCGTTTCGGTTATCGGATTATCTCCATAACTTTCACTTTGTGTGTTCACGATGCGTTTCGGTTATCGGATTATCTCCATAACTTTCACTTTGTGTGTTCACGATGCGTTTCGGTTATCGGATTATCTCCATAACTTTCACTTTGTGTGTTCACGATGCGTTTCGGTTATCGGATTATCTCCATAACTTTCACTTTGTGTGTTCACGATGCGTTTCGGTTATCGGATTATCTCCACAACTTTCACTTTGTGTGTTCACGATGCGTTTCGGTTATCGGATTATCTCCATAACTTTCACTTTGTGTGTTCACGATGCGTTTCGGTTATCGGATTATCTCCATAACTTTCACTTTGTGTGTTCACGATGCGTTTCGGTTATCGGATTATCTCCATAACTTTCACTTTGTGTGTTCACGATGCGTTTCGGTTATCGGATCATCTCCATAACTTTCACTTTGTGTGTTCACGATGCGTTTCGGTTATCGGATTATCTCCATAACTTTCACTTTGTGTGTTCACGATGCGTTTCGGTTATCGGATTATCTCCATAACTTTCACTTTGTGTGTTCACGATGCGTTTCGGTTATCGGATTATCTCCATACCTTTCACTTTGTGTGTTCACGATGCGTTTCGGTTATCGGATTATCTCCATACCTTTCACTTTGTGTGTTCACGATGCGTTTCGGTTATCGGATTATCTCCATAACTTTCACTTTGTGTGTTCACGATGCGTTTCGGTTATCGGATTATCTCCATAACTTTCACTTTGTGTGTTCACGATGCGTTTCGGTTATAGGATTATCTCCATAACTTTCACTTTGTGTGTTCACGATGCGTTTCGGTTATCGGATTATCTCCATAATTTTCACTTTGTGTGTTCACGATGCGTTTCGGTTATCGGATTATCTCCATAACTTTCACTTTGTGTGTTCACGATGCGTTTCGGTTATCGGATTATCTCCATAACTTTCACTTTGTGTGTTCACGATGCGTTTCGGTTATCGGATTATCTCCACAACTTTCACTTTGTGTGTTCACGATGCGTTTCGGTTATCGGATTATCTCCATAACTTTCACTTTGTGTGTTCACGATGCGTTTCGGTTATAGGATTATCTCCATAACTTTCACTTTGTGTGTTCACGATGCGTTTCGGTTATAGGATTATCTCCATAACTTTCACTTTGTGTGTTCACGATGCGTTTCGGTTATAGGATTATCTCCATAACTTTCACTTTGTGTGTTCACGATGCGTTTCGGTTATAGGATTATCTCCATAACTTTCAATTTGTGTGTTCACGATGCGTTTCGGTTATAGGATTATCTCCATAACTTTCACTTTGTGTGTTCACGATGCGTTTCGGTTATAGGATTATCTCCATAACTTTCACTTTGTGTGTTCACGATGCGTTTCGGTTATAGGATTATCTCCATAACTTTCACTTTGTGTGTTCACGATGCGTTTCGGTTATAGGATTATCTCCATAACTTTCACTTTGTGTGTTCACGATGCGTTTCGGTTATTGGATTATCTCCATAACTTTCACTTTGTGTGTTCACGATGCGTTTCGGTTATTGGATTATCTCCATAACTTTCACTTTGTGTGTTCACGATGCGTTTCGGTTATAGGATTATCTCCATAACTTTCACTTTGTGTGTTCACGATGCGTTTCGGTTATCGGATTATCTCCATAACTTTCACTTTGTGTGTTCACGATGCTTTTTGGTTATCGGATTATCTCCATAACTTTCACTTTGTGTGTTCACGATGCGTTTCGGTTATTGGATTATCTCCATAACTTTCACTTTGTGTGTTCACGATGCGTTTCGGTTATTGGATTTTCTCCATAACTTTCACTTTGTGTGTTCACGATGCGTTTCGGTTATTGGATTTTCTCCATAACTTTCACTTTGTGTGTTCACGATGCGTTTCGGTTATAGGATAGGAACTTGAACTATATTAATTTCATTTTGTATGTTCATGACGCGTATTTCTATACAACTTTTACTTTGTGTGTTCATGACGCATTCTTGCTAAAAGGTTGTCTTTATAATTTCCACATCGTATGTTCATAATGAGTCTCCTCGTAGTGGCTTCTCTTTTTGTGTAATTGAATGGGTTAAATATTTCATTTTGTATGTTTAGGATGAAATAGAGTATCATCTGATCGGCTCAGCTTTAGCACAGAGGTTTTTTGATGTTGGCCGCCTCAATGGAGCAGTACACGTGAGGAGTGCATTAACCAGCTATGAAACACAGGATCAATTCATAGTAAGTATCATATTTGTTTTATTTAAAGCCAAACTATTGCAATTTTTGCTGTTTAGGCACTCATTTTATCCCCAATAACAATGATTTAATCGGCTAATAAAATGGATTTACAATGTGTATATTCGCGATTAGCGCTTAGAGGCCTAATCCTGTGAAATATTTGTGTGCGAAGTTAAATATATATTAATACTAGCAGGTGATACTAACAGAAGGCGTACAGAAGCGCGTACTACTATGCAGAATACAAAATGCATGGATCCAATTTTCATGTGATGTTGGTCTACCGTCTGCGATGCTGGTACAACATCACATGAATATTGGGTTAACATATTGTGTTCGTTGTGATGCTGTTTACTTGAGCATGTCACTTGTTGGGCGGGACCCTGGTGCAGTGCTTGGAGATCGCGGGTTCGAGCCCCACTCTGGCCTTCAAGTTTCAAAGAAACAAAATGTTTCTTTTCCGCTCGCTCGCAAAGGTTCAATATTGTGGGAGCCTTGGTGATCGTAAGGTAGCGTGCTCGGCCTCAGACCTCCAGGGCTCGAATTTCGAATCCTATGTCTGGAGGACAGTGTCATCTCACTCATCTCACTATTCTCAGGAGGTTCTCCTGGCCCAGTTTATACACAAATAAATGCAAACAAATAATATAAATATTATAATATATATATAATAATAATAATATTAATAATAATATTATAATATATATATAATAATATATAAGAAAATAAAACACAAACAAATAAAATGCGCTTAACACCCCATTCATTTCATTACATTTCATGTCACTTGTTTTATTACAGCTGACGATCGAGGCGTCAGATAATGGTACTCCCCAGAAAACCACACGAGTCCACATCACAATAAACATCAAGCGTAATGAGAACAAGCCTCGTATTGATGACCTACCAGATCTGGCGGTGGGAGAATATGCATCGATAGGACACCTGGTGGCAGTGGTGAGAGCTAGCGACAGCGACGGAAGCAATGTGAGTAGCATAGGATCGTCCACGTGTTTACTTTTTATTTGCTAAATTTATAAATTAAATATTCTAAACCCTTTGTTATCGAATAATACTGTCTAATTAGACAGGCATACAGTCATCTTTCTATGTAAAAGCCGACTAGATGCACGGCACCGTGTCTTCTCTGAAATTGTTTTTTCAAGTGGTGCATACATGTATGCGTTGCGGGAGTTTTACTCTTTAAGCCCTCATGATGCATCAACACGTCATTTTGCATCTCTGATAACTGACGTAATTTCCCTCACATGTTTTAACATTATACATGTATGTCAATGTTCTTTAATTTGAAAACCCACAACTTTCCAAGGTATCCTTGTCTATTACTAGGCGAGAATTGCGACCGCAATTCACAACTTGTAATGAATAAAAATGACAATGGTAAATTTAGGCTTGGAATTGTTAAAATGCTGACTACAAAAAATAACTAGTGACATTCATATTTAAAAAAAATATATTGCGTTTGTTCAAATATATCATTGTAAGCTTGATTTGAAGTGTACAAATCAAGTATATTTTCTTTTGATTTTATGGAATCAACCCTGTTGTATATAGGCTATATATGTACATATAAGTTTTCAATAAGTCGGTGATTGTGCCAGTAAAATCTCTTTCTATCTTTATATTTTATGTTTAAATCACCTTGTTTTTCCAGACACGCAGCGGTCAGCTTAGGTACAGGCTAGAGTCTACCTCAGAAACCCCTGAGGCCACCAGCTTCTTTGTGATAGGACCCACAAGTGGGGAGATCACCATAGCCAAGAGGCTCATAGATGGCGACAAGGCCTCTTATCACGTTAGTAACAGTCACTGGATTCTACAGTCACGCCAAATCGCAGATACTTTTGTAAAAATATACATAATAACCGAGCAGACACAAGCCGTTGAATCAATGTTGGTTAAACGCTGGTCCAGCGTCGTAGACGGTGGACCAGCGTTAAACCAGCGTTGGTTCAACGTCTTGTGTCTGCTGGTAATTATTCTTCATCACCCTCTGAACTACATTAAATACTAGTAAACCTTAAAGCGCTGAGATACTTTATATAAACGAAGAAATCAAAGGTTTTTCTTCAATTTATAATCATCATAAATGTCTTAGTTATCTAATATACAGTAGTATATCCTTGGTATCAGATAATGTATAATTGAGTAGACAATAATATATTACAGATGGTTTCTAGTATAATACAAGAGTTAACTGTTAGGACACTGATGTCGACGGTAGCCAGATTTATGGATTATAGAAGTAGTGAATCTTCTCAAGCCAGTGAAACTTCCAATTGTGACACTGCTTCACGTTGCGACTTTCATTTATCAAATCCTAATAGTTTTCAGCTACTTGAAGTTATGAATAGCGTTAGCGATCCATAATTCCAAGAAACTGGAAATGAAAATTCAACCCTTTATCCGCCACATTATTCAATTTGAATTTTCACCCACGTGAAGTTGTGTCTCGCTGACGCGATCCACATTCTCAAGTGGGGGGAAATTATTAAGATTCGGCAAAATGGAAGTCAACCTTTTTTAAATCTTGCTATTGATGCCTCGTTTGATGCCTCATTTTATTTTCAACATGCTAAAAAGCTGATAGGCAATATGCTAATAAAACACGTTAAAAAACGAATATAATCGTTACCGGAGGTACAAAGGTGAACAGTTAAGTGGACTATGGTATATATTTCAGATGGAGGTGGTAGTTGAGGATCAGGGTATTCCCCCAGAGGCAGTGAGGAAGGCTATAGAGGTACAGGTCTGGAGGAATCAGTACAGTCCTGCGTTCTCTAAGACAGAGTACAATGTAGACGTACCAGAGATGACGCAGTACGCCACTACAGTCCTCACTGTGACAGCCACCGATCTGGATGAGGACAGGCAGCAAGATGTAAGATTTAACACCCACAACGATGAAATATTTTTATATAAGCCATGGAACCGAAAGGGTTTTTTTTCAATTTGAAATCACCATAAATGGCTTAGTCAGCTCTTTCTGATTCATTTGAATACCTGTGTTATGGGTTTACGGTCATTATAATTGTTTTAATTCTTTCGGTGCTGAAATGGTTAACACTTGTCAAGCCAACGCCGTTTTATACGGGTTAAAACAAGTTTTAACCACTAGCAGTAGCGCACTGATATCAACTGCAGCAGCCTTTCTGTATTTTATTTCTTTGTATTTTGTTGTATCGAGACATAGCTTCAAGTGACAGCAAAGTTAGGTGTTAAACCTAATAAAATGTCACTCAAATTGTTATTCAAATTATTGTATTGGGGAGAAGTCTATTTTTCAAAAAAATGAAGTATTTGTCGTCATTTGAACCAATAAATTGCGTCAGAAATTCTAGTTCCAGCCGAATTAAAATTAGAAGCAAACAATTTACATTTCATTTAAGCCTCCTAGTGTCATCTGATATAATGTAGCGAACAAAATTAATTCCATACATAGCGCACCAAACCATTCAAGATCTAAACGGCTACAAATTGTCAGCAACAAATTTTGTGACGAAAGAAGAGTTAATGATTTAGGAAAAAAAGTAATCTATACAATATGAATTGTAACTATTATGTAATCCTCTCGAAATAACACAACTACTTGTGAGTGAAGACATTTTAATAGCGTATTTTTCTGATTATTTTGCAGACACCTAACGCTGAGTTGAGTTACTCTCTGCAGCCTTACAACGTGAAATCACTGCGTTTCTTTGGTATCCGTGAAGAGAGTGGAGACGTCTATATTATACAGCCCCTAACAACAGACACTACTCCCCAGGATAAATACAGAGTAAGATGTCTGACTAGAGTGGAATGGAAAATAAAAAATAGTTATATAAATCCTGACCTTGTGGGCTATGCATGTAAAGATTAACATGTACGCCATAGATTGATCTGTAGCATATTATGGACATGTTTCTTCTACAACCCTTGCAAAAAAATGCTGTATTATATTGTAATGTACTGTATTGTATTGTTTTGTATTGTAGAAAGTAATCAAAAATATGTCAAAAAAATGATAGCTACAATTGTAAAACCCTGCAAATTGTACAATGGACGTGATGGATGTTTGCTACCGAAATAAGGCTGGTTTGAGCTTTCGGTCTATTAGCCTATATTGCACATTGATTTTTTTTCTACAATTGTGTTATTTTCATTCACTGTGAGGTAGAAAATGCGGCAGCAATTCACAGTCCACAGTGAATGGTGACATTCTCTAGTAGTTAAAGAGTTAGGGCTGTAGAAGTAAATGATAAACCATTATATATTTAAAATAACAATTATATTATTTCAAATATATATTCAAAATAATAACATAAAATTCAAAATAATAATTATTTTATTGTGTATATTAAAAATACTAATTATATTATTGTGTTAATTATGTGTTTAGTTCAACGTGACTGTGAGTGACAATGGTAGACCTCGTCGCACCAGTTCCGTGCCTTTGACAGTGAATGTGCCCAGGAGTGCTAATGTCACAGAGTGGTATGGACAACCTGGATTCACACGCTATCTTTACTAGTAAGTAAAAACTACCATAGAACTTCAAACAACAGTAACTCCTTAAATAAATAGTTTGTGTCTACTGCCTGTCTCTTTGCATTTAACCCTTTAACCGCCAAATTATTCAATTTGAATTTTCACCCACTCGAAGTTGTGTCTCGCTGACGCGATCCACAACTTCAAGTGAGTGAAAATTATTCAGATTTGACAAAATGGAGGTCAACTCTTGTCAAATATTGCTGGTTGATGTCACATTTTATCTTTAACATATTTAAAATGTGGTAGTTATTGTGCTAATAAAAAAATGAAAAGCCAAATATATGCGGCGCCGGCGGTTAAAGGGTTAAACTCACAAAATATCACCGATGCCTGTTTATTTTCAGCGTCACGTTGAACGAGACCCAGGATCCAGTTGTGATCCAGGACCTGCCAGTGGAAAACAAAGACCGGGATTTCAGCTGTAACTTCACATCGCCCTCTGATAACGGACCGTTCGTCTTGACCAGTGATGTACAGAATAAGAAGTGTACACTTGGTGTTGGTAAGGACGGCTTGGACAGAGAGAGTGCTGTAGGTAGAGATGTACACACTGTACGCATCTCCATCAAGTTTGGGGAGGTCATGCCCACCAGGAGAAAGAGACAAGGTAATGCATTTATCTTTATCCACTGATCATCATCCCTTTAACCGCCAAATTATTCAATTTGAATTTTCACCCACTTGAAGTTGTGTCTCGCTGACGCGATCCACAACTTCAAGTGAGTGAAAATTATTCAGATTGGACAAAATGGAGGTCAACTCTTTTCACATCTTGTTGATTGATGTCACATTTTATCTTTAACATATTTAAAATGTGGTACTTAATGTGCTAATAAAAATGAAAATCCGAATATATGCGGCACCAGCGGTGAAAGAGTTGAACGTTATTTTACACAGTACCTGCATGATATAGTTAACATTATATTGTGTATGAACCATGCAAAGTGAAACAGCGGTAACTGCTTACATGGCTAATAAGTAGTTAAGCATACACAAATTTGCCCTTGCACTACTCTATAGCTAGAAATCGTTTACATCTGGTAATTTTATGATATATTATACTTCTCATTGAGAACAGGAGCTATGGTATTCCACCTTACACCTATTAGCGCATGACAAATATTTGCAAAAATCGCTTATTGTCATCTCTTCGTCCATTCATGCCTTCACACTATCTCTCGCATGTTTTTCAACATTGCTGGCACCTCATCCAGATCTTTAACACTATGTCTGACATGATGCTAACGCTCCGCTGCCTACCGTTTATCTCAAGTTGTTATGTTGTAGTTGGTGACCGGGACGCTGCCTACCGTTTCGCTGACGTGATGGTCAGAGTACTAGATGTGAATGATAACCCTCCAGTATTCCAGTACCCAGACTACGGAGAGGGTACCGGGGACTGGAAGCTGTACATCACGGCCGTGTCCAGTGAGGCTGCTCCTTTCACAGAAGTCACACAGATTCTGGTCAGTTTATCAACCCTTTCAAGCCTAAATTGACCACTGAAATCTTCATCCACTACAAGCCGCGAATTGCTGTCGCAATTCTCGCCTTGTAGTGGATGAAGTTAACTTGAAGTGGGTGGAAAAAAATATCGTTATTAATAAAACAGTTTCATGAAAATATTCGTTCCAAAACACCTAGGTGTAGGAAATTAATTAATTCTTCAGAGATGCATTATGATGTTTTATTGCACAGCGAGGGCTTAAAATGTTAGATGTTACTGACCCCAGTAAACATAGAACATGGGTTAAATATTGCTTTAACATTGGGCCAACGTCACTGACGTTAGCTCTATGTTAAATCAACGTTGCTCTTTGTATTTTGTCTCTCCACATCTATGAATTTTTATTCTCCACAATATCGTATTGTTTTAAATATTAATTTTAGAGGAAATGCCGAACACAGCTCTATGTAAAACATTATGCGTCAGTGTATCTATTATTTGAATATCAAGGGTGTGAGAAAACCCAGCACAGGGTATGGTAATGTTTTTAGTGCAACTACTAAATATGCCGAAACCAGTGAATTTATCTATCCATAATTAACCCCTAGAGCACTGAGCTATTCAACTTAAATTTTAAGTCACTTGAAGTTGTCGACCACTTCAAGTGACTGAAAATGTATGCGTTTTGTGAAATTTAAGTCCCAGCATATATCAGTGTTTCAAGATTGAAGGCATATTTTATTTTTAACAACTGGTTATCAGGGGTTATACAGTTGCTAATAAAAGCACAGAATGTCTACTGTTGTCGACATCAGTGTTGTAATGGTTAATACCATATACATTTTGTTATTGTTTATTCGTGTAGGCGACAGATGATGACCTGGGTGTACACGCTGAGATCAGTTACAGTATAGACCCGTCCAGCTCCGGGACGCCTTTCTTCCTTGACAGTGGTGACGGCACTCTTTACACCACCCAGGACGTATCCAGTCAGGATCAGTATAATCTGGATGTCACTGCAGCCAACTCAGATAATACACCTGAACATACAGCTACTACTAAAGCTGTGGTCAGTACAATACAAATTTGAACGAGAGGGTTAATTTGGGGCTATGTTTAAGAAGTGAAGCTAAATTAGCTTTAAATTTGCGAGATTGGCATTTATTCAGATTTCACGTCACATTTTATGGCTTTGACAGAGAGGTTTATTTGCTTAGGCAATGCTGAAATTAAGCACTGTCAACCCTCAAAGCCCTGAAATATTGTTATGCAAATCATGGAGACCAAAGGGTGTTTTCAAATCATAAAAGTTAGCTCTTTCTGCTTTATTTGTATATCTACATGTATGTTATGACTCCATGGCCAATATAAATATTTTACACTTTCAGTGCAGGAACCGTCCTTATGCGTCAGAATCTGACGTATACAGACGTCATATTCTGACGTATAAAGACGGTCCCCGCACTGAAAGGGTTAAACATCAAGCTGTGATACTGAGAAGCTGAACTGTTTTGTTTGGCATTTCAGGTGAATGTGATACGGGATGAGAATCGCCTGGCCTTAACTGTTATAGACAGTAAATCACCGCAGCAGCTAGAAACAGAAAAAGAGGAAGTACGAAGGTCAGTGACAGTGACAGCATTTAGAGCTGTGGAGATCAAAGTGTCATGTGTGTCAACGGAATGAGTCTTTATTCTCAGCGGAAGCGTTGAATCAATGTTGTTTTAATGCAGAAGATGCCCCGATGTCTTCTGCTCGATGGGGCCTCATATAGCAAATGATGTTGATGGGGATTTGCTTAAACTGTCTCATGCTAAGTTAAATTATTTAAATTTTCAACCACTTGAGGTTGTGTCTCGCTACCGCGATCCACAACCTCAAGTGGTTGAAAATTACCCATATTTGTATATTTTGAAATATTTACTAACCTTGATGTTTAAACAGTTATTTCATTCACAATAACAGTGATTTAATCGGCTAATAATAGTCATGATCAACAAGATAAGGGTTGACTTTCCACGTGGGTGATAAGTTGATTCAACATATATGGAGCGTCGTACATAATACAATATTACTAACCCTTAAAAATGTTAAGATGTTTCATTAGAAAATTAATATTTTGCCGACTTGCCGAGACTCAAAACTTGGAAAAAATTATACCTACATCTATACAATTTTAATGAAATATTTGTCGTTCTAGCAAATTTGATGCTCATTTCTCTTTGAAAGTATATAGATTGAAGAACAATAAAAAACGAGTGAGTAGTGTAGGGTACTCTCACTGTTCTTATACTTTAAATTATGTATAATTTTAAACTGTCTGATGTTTGTAGAATTCTACAGCGTACAACAGGTTTCCCTATTCTGATTGAAAAGATGAACCCTACAGAAGCAAATGACTCTCCACGAAGGTCAAAGAGAGCATCCAATATGTAAGTGTCAGATGAAAAAATATTTATAAATGTTCTATCCTCGCCTAGTATGAACTTATAATATATTGTTCACTTACCTGGCAATGATTTATATTATATTTCTGATATTTCGTCTTAAACTTAAGAAAAATAAACTTAAGACAATAATGATTTAAGTTTTTGTATGCATCACAAAACAGCCTATAATATATTTTGCAGCTGTTTACTAAATGAAACTCGATCTAATTTCAGTTTTTATAATTGTGCTCAATGTAATTTAATTTGTATTAACTAATTATTCTCCTGTATCACAAGCATAAATTTGTATGTATGCATTGTTTTTCACCAAGCTTATATTTATTGTTAAATTTATTTTCTTAGAACGACGGAAATATGGTTTGTTGTTGTGAACAAAACCAATTACAGGCTACTGAGCAGAGACAGTGATGAAATAGATAAGTAAGAAAATAGTTATAAATGTTTTTCAAATCAATGTGCACATGTTTGTTGTATTTCTTTCCATTTGTAAAATGAATTACTATCGCAATTCCTAATTTCAAGCGTTATTAATATCTGTTTTATGTTGGAATACTTGTCTGCATGATAGAGCATGTATCTTTAAGGGGACTCCAGGATCTTATAATATTGATATAGTTTATGTGTGTGATAAATTATCTCACACTACTTCAACACACAACTTCCAAGTTACTGAAAATTTATGAAATTTGTGAAATTTAAATCCCGACATATATGAGCGTTTCCAGATTTACTACATATTTAATTTACCAAATCTGGTTGTACAGGTGATAATAAAAACACAGAATTGCACTGTAGTCGACATCAGCGGTCTAGGGGTTAATGTTAACGCGTTTATAGTTGGGATACTTTGGTAATACTGTTAGAAACTCATATTGTTGACTTGCTGTGAGCATGCATCTGACACTGCTATATATATATTATTTAGGGAGTAATCGCTCATATCACTCCCACAAGTATACGTAAATTTTGTTATAATTTAAATCGACTTATACGCCAGAAGGCTTAGTACTTTTGTATTTTCTTTATTAAATATATCATCTTTAATTACTGTACATGTCGGTCAAAGAAATGATACCATACCATGTATCTGTTGTCCAGGTCATTTATACAACAGAAGTCACAGACGATCATAAAACAGGCGTTCTCTGACCGCCAGATTAAGGTGGACACCGTGGGTTCGCCCCATGAGGTGGATGTGAAGGCCAGCGCCATCAAGGCCGAGTCTAAAGGGGGACTAGATTACTGGTGGGCTCTGGTCGCCATAGCCGCCCTTATTCTCTTCTGCTGCCTGCTGGGCATCATTGTTATCTGCTATAGCTGGAACAAGTAAGTCTCATAGTCTCTGGCTTAGTCCTTTACCTGCCAAATTATATCATTGGAAATTTTAGCTCACTTGAAGTTGTGTCTCGCTGACGCGATTCACAACTTCGAGTGAGTGAAAATTATTCAGATTTGCCAAAATGGAGGTCAAAGATTTGGAAATATTGCTGATTGATGTCACGTTTTATCATTAACTTGTTTAAAAGCTGGTATTTAATGTGCTGCTAAAAAATGAAAAAACGAATATAATCGGGACCATGCAGTTAAAGGGTTAGTGAACACATCTCATACCAATATCAAGTTTGAAATCAAATCTCAGATTTCATACAGTCTACCCTGCCGTGTCAAATAAAGGCAAATACCATTGCATTGCCCACAACATTTTTAAATCCTTTAAATCCTAGCGATGTACCAAAAACATCTATTTGCATCTGTGAAAAACGAATTAATTTCCTAAAAACCAAATAGTTTTAGAACGAATTGTTTTAAGGAAGTGCTTAATATTAGGAATATTATTTTTTAAATTTGCCACTCACTTCAACATCTTCATCCACTACAAGTCCAGAATTGCGACAGCAATACGCGGCTTGTAGTGGATGAAGATTACAATTGTAATTTCAGGCTTCAAAGGGTTGGCATATATATATTTCAAGAACAGACATCTCTAATATTAAATCATTTGAATAATACACAATTTCATCTCTATCCACAGCAATGGTCGTTTTTAATCCGGTTTTTATCCGATCAAGTCACAGCTATTTGGAATAAAATTAGTGTTTAAACATCAAGATTTGCAAATGTTTACTCTCAAATTAAACAAATATGATAAATTTTTACCCACTTGAAGTTGTGGCTCGTGGTAGCGAGACACAGCTTCAAGTGGGTGAAAAATTAAATTATATAAATCAGCGCTTTAAGAGTTAAAGGGACTGGCCCAGGCTAAAATCATAAAAAAATCGGTGATTTTATTTTAGGTTCTTAATATGACCATATGATGTAAACAGTCTAAAGACTAGAACTGCATTTTTTTTAAAATTTTTGTGCTGCGCATTCACCAGTTAGGCTAGATATAGAGACGAAATTCCTGATTTCTAATTATTGACAACCATGTCAAAAATAGGAAATGCGGGAATTTCGTCTCTATATATAGCCTAACTGGTGAATGCGCAGCACAAAAATTATAAAAATTTGCAGTTCTAGTCTATGTACATGCTTACATCATATGGTCATATGAAGAACCCGAAATAAAATCATCGATTTTTTTATGATTTTAGCCTGGGCCAGTCCCTTTAACTGAGCATCTACCACAAACTACTTGATCAATTTCAGTGACATCATAATCTGGCTTAAATATGCCTTACCCCTTGAAGCGCTGACGATTTTTTCATAAACTATGGAGATGAAGGGGTTTTTTTTAATTTGAAATCATCATAAATATCTTAGTTAGCTCTTTCTGATTCATTTGAATACCTATGTTATGGGTCTACCTCCATTAGACATATTTTTTACTTTTACAGCGCTGGGATATATTTTAGTTGTCAGAATCTGACGTCTACAGACGTCAGATTCTGACAACTAAAATTTATCCCCGCGCTGCAAGGGTTAAATGTATAAATATATACCGTTATGGCTGCATTTCTACATTATTTGACAGTTTTTTCTGGTTTTGATTATAGATATAAGCAGCATAGACATGACATGCCAATCACCACCATTAACCCACTACATCTTCAGCATGTTCCGAATGATCCCATTTTCATAGACCCACCAAGCTACCTCAAAGAATACGAAACGCAGGTGAGATTATATGATGTATATCAATTATTCTGTTCTTTGACTCATAGCAGTCCGAGTTGTGTGTATGTCCCACCTGTTAATTATAATATGATCTGTTACAGAGTTTGGCCATGTATGTGCCGCCTGTTAATTATAATATGATCTGTTACAGAGTTCGGCCATGTATGTGCCGCCTGTTAATTATGATTTGATCTGTTACAGAGTCTCGCCATGTATGTGCCGCCTGTTAATTATGATTTGATCTGTTACAGAGTCTCGCCATGTATGTGCCGCCTGTTAATTATGATTTGATCTGTTACAGAGTCTCGCCATGTATGTGCCGCCTGTTAATTATGATTTGATCTGTTACAGAGTCTCGCCATGTATGTGCCGCCTGTTAATTATAATATGATCTGTTACAGAGTTCGGCCATGTATGTGCCGCCTGTTAATTATGATTTGATCTGTTACAGAGTCTCGCCATGTATGTGCCGCCTGTTAATTATAATTTGATCTGTTACAGAGCTCGGCCATGTATGTGCCGCCTGTTAATTATGATTTGATCTGTTACAGAGTCTCGCCATGTATGTGCCGCCTGTTAATTATAATATGATCTGTTACAGAGTTCGGCCATGTATGTGCCGCCTGTTAATTATGATTTGATCTGTTACAGAGTCTCGCCATGTATGTGCCGCCTGTTAATTATAATATGATCTGTTACAGAGTTCGGCCATGTATGTGCCGCCTGTTAATTATGATTTGATCTGTTACAGAGTCTCGCCATGTATGTGCCGCCTGTTAATTATGATTTGATCTGTTACAGAGTCTCGCCATGTATGTGCCGCCTGATGAGGCTGTTAATGAGATGGGGGAGGTAAATATGACTTTCAAGTCAGATGACGTACACACCATGCCCAGACATAGACCTAACGGCAATATGACACATCCCCCCGAGGAGTCACCCGTAGCTGCCATTAACCCTATTTATTCAAGGTAAATCCCTTACTGTGCAGTGATTTTCAGCATAGACTACCAATATAATCTTGGTAATCTATGGTTTTCACTATGAGACGTATATCTGTATCTCAGACCATATCACAATTATGATGTAGTTAACCCTTTAGCCGCCGGTCCCGATTATATTTGTGTTTTTTTAATTTGTATTAGCACATAAAATACCAGCTTTTGAACATACTAGATATAAAACGGTACATCATTTAACCCTTTAACCGCCAAATTATTCAATCTAAATTTTAACCCACTTGAAGTTGTGTCTCGCTGACGCGATCCACAACTTCAAGTGAGTGAAAATTATTCATATTTGACAAAATGGAGATCAACTGTTTTCAAATGATGCTGATTGATGTCACATTTTTATCTTTAACATGTTTGAAAGGTGATACCTAATGTGCTAATAAAAAATGAAAACCCGAATATATGCGACACCGGCGGTTAAAGGGTTAACAGGATTTCAAAACCGCTGACCTCCATTTGTCAAGTCCTAATAATTTTCACTCACTTGAAGTTGTGGATCGCGTCAGCGTGATACAACTTCAAGTCGGTGAAAATTCCAATTAAATAATGTGGCGGTTCCGCGACAGTTATGTCATGAGTGACTTGATCGTGTGAGAAAATACAAACGTTGTTTATTTTTCGTTGCTATAAATTATGTCCAATGAATAAGGTGTGAGCCTTCAGGCGAACACCTTTTCATTTGACGAGTGCTGTATTTTCCCTTGTCGAATTTAAATTAAAACCGTTTGCATATCATCTCAGTTCAATTTCTCACACCAGTGTTTTAAAAATTATTTTGGACAATACTCTTGCAATATAGGGAACCAGCGATTAACATCTTTTTATAAATCTTTCTGTTCATTGGTTCTCCGTCACGTGATAGAACTGAGTAGAAAGTTCACCTTTATAATCTCTTTTGTACAGTATCAATCCAATAAGTCAACCAAGCCCGCTAAACAACACATCCCGTCTCATCGACACGAACAGTGATCTAATGTTGATGTGGGATGTTACCATGATTACCGTATTAACCCTTTAACCGCCAAATTATTCAATTTGAATTTTCACCCACTTGCAGTTGTGTCTCGCTGACGCGATCCACATCTTCAAAGTGAGTGATAATTATTTAGATTTGACAAAATGGAGGTCAACTTTTTTCAAATCTTGCTAGTTGATGTCACATTTAAGTCTTTAACATATTTAAGTTGTGGTACTTAATGTGCTATAAAAAATGAAAACCCGAATATATGCGGCACCGGCGGTTAAAGGGTTAATAAACAGATGAATTCACTATGATCTATCAGGGAACACCAGCCCATGTGGTGATAAATATTATTCCTATTATTCCTCTGTGTTGCAGTATTGATCCAAGTCAGGTACAGAGGCTTGGCACCCACAATAGTTCGGCATCAGGGAGTGTAGGTGCGGAGGTACAGAGAACAGATAGTGGGAATAGTGGCACTACAGAAGAATATGAGTATGACGTGACGGAGAAAAGAACCATATTATAACATATCGTACAATACTCATGACGTCCATGCGAAGTGTTCTCCACCTGATATATGTACATGCAAGATATGCCCAAACAGAATATACGGAAATCATTTGCAATTGATATAATTTGTGACTGTCATTTAAAGACATGAGTGTGTGTTATCGGACGTGAGAGAGTTGGTCTAATCGTGAAATGTTATGAAAGTACTCCATTTTATACCCGTTATTGTTCATGTGAATAACGTTAAATAATGCCTTCCAGATGATTTCGACGGGACTCGCAACAAACAAATAATAATCTGGACGTTGACCAGAGCGTCGGCTTTATTGTCCAAATTGTAGCAACTCACATAATTATTAAATTATGTTTTTATGTCTGTAAACCTTAAAACGATAAACACGACTTTAGTCGTTTTAAATCTGTTTTGATAGTCGATAAAATCCCTGATATTAGAAATACAATAAGCGTTTAAACAGCAACATTTGCCAATGTTTTCTGTCAAATTAAACTAATATTAGTAATTTTCACACACTTGAAGTTGTGGGTCGCGTTAGCGACACACAACTTCAAGTGGGTGAAAATTTAAATTATTCATGTGGCTTTTCAATGTTTAAATCGTGTATTGATGTTGCCTTGACGTTGGTTGAATGTCCCTGACGTTATTCGACATCAAAACGCTGTACAGTCAGCCAAGCAAACGTGATACGTTAAAGAATGATGTTGGTATAATGTTTAAACCCATGTTTTTAAACCCAAGTTTATTCGGAAACTTATTTTATTAAACAAACCTAACTGAACTTGCTTTTTTAATTTATCATTTTTCAATGCTGGTGTTTTCAAGGCTGAGTCATAGAATTATTCTAATCTTATACAACGATGCGTTATATCACAAAGGACATCTTCATCTCCAAAACATTTCAAATGTACTTGATTAATTATTTGTTTATTTGTTTTCTTTAATGTTATGCTAACAACTTGGGGCCATCCTGCAAGATTGTACAGTTTAAGAATGAGAAGTATATTAAATCATTCGTTTTTGATAGATATTTAACTGTGAAAGCTAATTTTATAATTCTACAACATACTGTATCAATTGTGACATTTTATATCAAATTTCAGATTATAATTTGTGTGTTTTTACAATTATTTACTTTACCAAGTAATGACGAAGAACACTGATATTATGGTGCATTTATAAATATCGGACATACTAGGTCTGTGCAGTATTCAGATTATGTTAGATAATAATGTTCGTTATTGGATTTGTAACTTAGTTTACCCACAGTTTTTTTAAGTGAACCTAATTAATAGTGACAACTTAACAAAAGTTTACATAATCATTTATTCATATCGTCGAAACGTCAACAATGTATATGCTCAACGATACTTAATATGTTTTTTAATCGAGAGAAAAACATTGCTATTTCTAGTTTTATATGGTATACCAATTGGATTTATTCTAACAAATATTTCTTTTTTTAGCGGTAATACAAACCGATATTTTTCATTCATTCAAAGCTTGCGAAGCTGATGCAATAATTGTCATCGTGAAATGAATGAAAATATCGCGAAATGATGATCTGATGATATTACACTTACGTATATTGTATGTGCGTATGATGTTAAAAATATTTTGAATATATTTACAATTATGTATCTTTTACATAAATAATTATATCATATAATTTAATGACTGTTGTAAATTTTGAATATCTTTGTATAGGATTTTTATGAAAAATACAAAGATGTTTGTAGCGAATATACACATAATCAAGCCGTGGAGACTCTAGAATGTGTATATATTTCTGTAACTCTGTATTATATCCCAGCAAACACAAAACATTTGTATAACATTTGTACAACGTCGTCCCAACGTCTTCGACGTTAGTCCAACATTGTACAAATGTTATACAAATGTTTTGCGTTTGCTGGGATGATCCACGTAGATCTGGGCTCACTTAATGTCAAATCGTGTACATAGTAGTGCTTCCTCACCCTTAAAGTGCTGAGGTCAAACAAAAAAATGAAAATTATTTTAAAATATATTTTAGAATAGATTTATATATTTTTAGATTTATATATTTTAGAAATCTAGATTTGGCAAATTAAACTCCACCTAAAGTGTCGCCGATAAAATCACGGCTGCAAAATTGTTGCATTGACTTTAGCACCTTAAGGTTTAGGAAAATCATGGCAACATGTGATAACTTACAAAGGCCACCGTGTAGAGGCAGGCTATAATGGCAATAATACTTCTTGTACATTCCAACTTGCATATTCCATGGCTGATATTAAATAGGCAATGTGTATTATAGATGTATTGACAGCAGGGTGGTGGACTGGAGCTACTAACTAGAATCACTACCTATCATATCATGTGTTATACATCTCTCCTAATGCCGATATTAACATATCTTTTATACCGTTTTCATCTGTTATGATACAATTTGAAATAAATGATTTTATAAATAAGCTTTGTATTTTGTGTTTCTCTATTTTTAACCCTTACAGCGCGTGGGTTCGATTTTAGACGTCAGAATCTGACGTCTAAAATCGATCCTCCGTGTGTAGACGTCTGCAAGAGTGAAACTATTTTTAATGGCCGCATACCCATAACAAAGGTATTGAAATAAATCGGAAAGAGCTAACTTAGATAATTATGATGATTTTAAATTGAAAAAACCTCCATAACAAATATTTCAGCGCTTCAAGGGTTAAAGCAATATTTTTACACACGGGGGGGGGGGGGTGTCTAATTATAACCAGTTGATAGTTTACTTGTCAGTGAATCAGCCTATATGTAATATATTTATTACACGTTCGTGTAATTAAAAAAAACAGGTGGTAAAAATGGGAGACGTGCGCAACGTGGACCTGAAAGTTATAATTATGGAGATGTAGCTTATTGTATTCTACTTAACCCATTTCCAGCCCTTAAGGTTGTGTCTCGCTACCGCGACGCACAACTTCAAGTGGGTGAAAATTACTCATATTTGCTTAATTTGAGACCAAACATTGCAAATCTTGATGTTGGAACATACGTTTTATTCCCAAATGATAGGGATATGATCCGCTAATAAAGCCTAGCAATGAAAGGGTTAATATACCATATTCATTGTTTCAGTTAAATGTTTCTTCCTCAATTATTATGATGTATATACTCTACATATACTTTGGGTATTCTAGGAAATGACTCGCTAATAATAAGAAAACGACATAAACAAGCAAATTCTACCTTCAAAGCAACATACATTTATGGTGGACCGCCGCCTTGGACATTGTGTTTGCTGGACAATTAGCACAAATTTTACTTAGTTTCACCGTGCTCACCAGGTGTCAGGTCATCAGTACGCACACATCACGGAATCCGAGAAAATTGTGTATTTAACCATAAAATAGCACTTATGTCGCCTATAATTCTTTTACTGTGTTTTATTACTGTAATACTATTTGATGTTACTTATGCAGGTCATTTGCATTCACTTAAAGGGACATGCCCAGGTCTAAAATCATCAAAAAAACGGTGGCTTCTTAATATGACCATATGATGTACACACATGTCCATAGACTAGAACTGCAAACGTTTTTTATTTTTTGTACTGCGCATTCACCAGTTAGGCTAGATAAAGAGACAAAATTCCTGATTTCTAATTATTGACAACCAATGTAAAAAATAAGAAATACAGCGTGAAAAAAGTCTAAATGTTTTCCAACAAAAGTGTTGGCACAGAAAGTAACTACTTCTCCATCTGCTAGAAATCTTGGCATAGTTTTTGATATCGCTTTAAATTTTAGGAGTCATATACCTGGTGTATCTCTTGCTTGCTACTATCATATACGTGACATGCATAGAATAAGGCGCTCTTTAGCACCATCTGTTGCTAAGCAATTATTGTAACATCTTTGATAGGTAGCGAGCTGGACCAATGTCACTCTGTCCTGTTCAACGTCACTGAAAAGGAGATATCAAAGCTTCAGGGTGTACAGAACCGTTTGGCGCGGGTTGTATCAGAGTCTCCTCTTTTTTTGTCACATAACTCTTCTAAACTCTTTACACTGGTTACCTTTTCCAGTGATCTAGATCAGCTGCATGTTTCACGGGTCAGAACTTCGGTAGGCATGCTCAGAGCCTTTTCTGTTGCCTCATCTAGACTTTCTTTCGAAATTTGCTCTATGAAAACATAAGTTAGTTTTCGGAAGAAATTGAAAACAATTTTTTTGTCAGTTTTTTCTAACTTAGATCCTCAGTGTTACCCGGTTGGCCCAGACGACAAACGCAAACGGTTTTGGGACTATGAGTCTGATTACGATTGTGTTTGTCGGTCCTCTGAGCTCGGATCACAGATCTATAGAAACTATAAAAGTTTTTTTTTATTATTTATAATTTAGGAATTAACTTTTAGATATCGAATTGAGTTGGAATTGACATTTTCTAAACCAGAGGAATTGGAATTAGAATTGCAAAAATAATTGGAATTAAAGAAAGGAATTGACCCCAATTCTAATGATGGGTCTACACATTGATTTGAAGTCAATGCTGCGTTGTAATAGCTGTACTTATACTAAATTTAGCTTCATTATAATTGTATTCTTGACTTGCTTTACTTGACTTGACTTGATTTATTATTGTTGTCTAAAAAGAATCGATCACCAACTTGTTTACATTGTTTGGTGAGACGTCAGTTACGTTGACCAATTTATTCCAAAATATCCTGCTGTCAGGAGTAAAGTTAGAGCCTGGGCCAGTAAGCGACTCTTCCAGATGTCAGGCATGTGATTGGTCGAGCTGGCCACCTCGACCAATCACGTATACCTGAGATATAGACCAACCGCCTTGAGAATACTGGTCTTGTATGATGTAGATGGCAGACGTTCTGGTGGGTCGTTTCAGAGATAATCGCCATTGCTTGAGGAGGTATAATAAAACACCGCCTAAACACAGACTTCAAACAGAAATTAGCACCTTCCAAGCTATAGCTCCCAGCGTTCTAAGATAATTAAATACAAATAACCATATACATGTATTTCTAAAATGCATTGTTTAGGTGACGCACCAGATGTTTGTTTTCACAAAAGGCTGAAATTAGTCCCATGGCTATTTTTGGTTGATAACGTGCTAATATTGTTTGTCTGCATGGTTCACTTGAGCCACCTAGTGAATAACTACCTAAGCAGTGAGGGACGATGTTGGAAGAGAATGGGATGAAAGCTGGAAGGTTTGAGAGTTTACTGCAACTTCAACGCTTTCAAGCCTGAATTTACCATTGCAATATTCATCCACTATAAGCCGCGAATTGCTGTGTAGTGGATGAAGATAACTACAGCTAACAAAAATATTGCATAATGTGTCACATTTCTTCAATCACCATGACCCGATCTGAAATATTTGTGTATAAACCATGGAGACCAAAGGGCTATTTTCAACTTGTAATCAGCATAAATGTTCAGTTAGCTGTTCCCGTTTCATTTGAATACCTATGTTATAGGTCTACGGTCATAGAAATATTTTTACTCTTTCAGTGCGGGAATCGACATTAGACGTCAGGATCTGACGTCTATAGACGTCAGATCCTGACGTCTAAAGTCCATCCTCGCGGCGCTGTAAGAGTAACCGTACATTAAGTAAATAAGTCTTGATACTGAATATGATTTGTGTTATATGTTGCTGAAAGTGAACTCAACCAATTGTGTTTAATTTGTAAAGATATGGGAATCTGGTTTGTATTATTCCAACTTAGATTACAAGTTTTAACAATCAGCCTACTAGTTTTGATTGGATATTATCGGCTTTATTGTTAGAAAATAATATTGTTGTGGCCCAACATGACGAAATGCGCCGTGGTGCACAATATAATATGGGACAATGCAACAGGCTAAAATACACAACATCATAGAAATATTTTTTGTTAAAAGACAAATCTTTAAGTCTTATTACGAAGCAGCAAATCAACACCCTAACAAACAGGATACGTTGACACAATGTTGTTTCAATGGTGGGCCAGCGTCGCATACAGTGGGCCAACAGTGAAATGATGCTGGGTCGACGTCTCAAGTTTGTTGGGGTATATAGACGATATTAAAATCCGGGACCTTATGAAAATACTGGAACGCTACAATTTGTAGTATATGGCGCAAAATAGTCGGGTAGCTCAATTAGCATCAATAAGACTCACTTTGTCGCAGAGAGTCACGGCCGGCCTCGATGGCTTATTCTATCCGGTCATAGAAACTCAGAGGTACTGGGTTCGCATCCCGGACGGTTCGGATGTTTGTCATCGAGGTTGTGCATATACAATGTTCCAATATGTTCAAAGGCTTGGAGTGTGAAGTGCTGTATATGTACTGTGCACTATGAAGAACCCATGAAGTCATTCGGGCGTCCTTCTGTCGCAATATTGCCATGATTGTGCAGAATGCGATGTAAAACAATATTCACTCACATTTATTAGTTGTACTATCTTACGAACATAATAAACATGATCAGCAAATGTTTCTACGATCTCGAACTTTAACACAAAACCACGGTCACTGATACAAAATTGGAGAATCTTTCATAGATCCATGGAGTTTTTATCACGCCATGTGATAATTAGCCCTGGTACATCGATTACGGTGCCTGGACTTCTATTCTGCCAGAGAATAGACAGAGTCTGCGACTGGAATCCTAGATTCACAAGCACTCACGCCAAACACGAGACGTTCACCCAATGTTAGGTCAATTCTGCGCCAGCGTCGCAAACGCTGGCCCAGAATTGACCCAGCATTGGCCGAACGTTTCGTGCTTTTGGGTTGGGCCCCATTGCACGCTACCTGTTTTGTGAAACCTTCTAGCTAATTGTCTGCATTGCATCATTAAGTGGCACGCGGTCAGTTTAAAGCGCTATGATTGATTGATTTGAGTTGACCTACTACCAGGAGACAGGTAACATAGGTTCGTCAGTGGTGTTTTTCAGGACTGATCGTGCCGTAACATGCTATCACCAGGCCATCTCTGATCATACATAATGAAGGGACGTGTCAGTCAGTGCGCATCACAAAACTGCCAGAAAATAACAACAACAACGACAACAGCAATTTTCTGCGAAGCTGGTCCAAGCAGGGACAACGCTGGTACAGCTTTGTCCCCGCGCTGGGCCAATGTTATGATCCAGGAAGTGGACGAGTACAGTACGAAAGAGGCTGGTTAAAAAAAGTGTATCCAAGAGTTTAAAAACAAAGTCAGAACAAGACTATCATTGTTCCTTGTCGTATTGAAATTGACTTCATTTTTAAATCTAATTAAATATGACATCAGTCATAAAAATATATTTAAAAAAAGTGACGTCATGACAGCTCATTGGTATAAGCAGCTCATTAGGAAAAAAACGTATAAAAAGACCAATATATCACAGCTGACATGTAAATGGTAAAAAAACTTATTTTAAAAGATGTTCAACTGCAACGTAACACGAATGATTTTATGTGCTATTCGATGTAAATGTTATGTTAAGGTATTCAGAGAGAACAATATATTATTTTCTCTGAATAATACAGCCGTGGGTATTGACATTTCCAGTGTGATATTATTATATGTATTTAACTTCATCACCCTTTTCGTCCACTTCACTCGTTGTCTAGTGACACTCATATAGTGCTCACAGAAATATTTCACATTAATATTTTGGGGGTTATTTCAAGGCCCGGCAAACAACAGTAGTTGACCTTAATGTTCCTGAAATCGAGCTCAGCCTATTGTTATAATTATTAGGAGAAGTGTAAAAAGTAAATTTGTAATAAGAGAAGCTATGTATATTACTGCCAATTTCAGCGGACTGCAAAGAGACCGCAAAGTTCCGTTGAAGTGATCGTGTATTGGATCTGGATTCAGATCCTGGATCCGGATCGTAATCCTAATATCTTAAGCACCACTAATATTTAACAAATTGTTCCGTGGCCTCTGCTACAAGTTTCATGCTAATCCGTTCATTACTTTGTAAGTAAATAAAATGAAAGGAATCGGGCTTTGGGTCACTTTTGTGCACATACAGGCTAAAGTAGGCCAAGAGAACCTCATGAGGATGGTAAGATGAATGAAATGACACTGCCCTCCAGACACACAATTCGAAATTCAAACCCTGGAGGTCTTAGGCCGAGCACGCTACCTCTCGGTCACGGAGGCTCCCCATAATACTGAATTTTACGAGTGGATGGGGAAGGAACATTTTCGTTTCTTTCAAACCGCCGAGACCGGGAAACGAACCCCGAGCTCCGGCGTGAAAGGCAGCGGTGCTTACCACTACACAAGGGCCCTTTGTAAGTAATTGCGAACAAACAAACAAACAAACAAACAAACAAACAAACAAACAAACAAACAAACAAACAAACAAACAAACAAACAAACAAACAAACAAACAAACAAACAAACAAACAAACAAACAAACAAACAAACAAACAAACAAACAAACAAAAACACTACTACCAAGGGTAATCAACCACTCAATGTAACATAAAGTCTCAGGAAATGTTTATTATTACAATATTAACCCTTTTACCGCCGGTGCCGTATATATTCAAGTTTTTATTTTTTATTAGCACATTAAGTACCACCTTTCAAACATATTAAAGATGAAATGTGACATCAATCAGCAATATTTGAAAATAGTTGACCTCCATTTTGTCAAATCTGAATAATTTTCACTCACTTGAAGTTGTGGATCGCGTCAGCGAGACACAACTTCAAGTGGGTGAAAATTCAGATTGAATAATTTGGCGGTTAAAGGGTTAAGCCTCTCAATGCTAAATTATAGCATTTAATTTAGTACCCACTTGAATTTGTGTCTCGCTACCGCGACCCACAACGTCAAGTGTAGCCCGAAATGACGTTTTCACAGATGGTGTATCGCACGCAGAGTCTGTTATTACCATCTGCACCAGTCCAGTCTTGATACACGCAGAGCAGGATTGCGTGCCGCAAATCACATGGCAGAGTGAAGATGGTTATTACGGACTACATCAAGTGGGTACACATTACTGACATATCGTCTCCTTGGATATGAAAGGGTGTATCTGCCACTTTACAAAGTGGCAAATACACCCTTTCATATCCAAGGAGACGATATGTAGAATTTTAATCAAACAATTATATTAATCTATCAAATTTGATGCCAATTTCTACTTTAAATGTTCTTGTTTGAAAGACAAATAAAAAGGCTGAAAACCAGCTATAACGTGATTAGCAGTTTAACCCTTAAAGCGCCGAATTACTTTCGTATAAACCTTGGAGACCAAAGGGTTCTTTTCAATTTGAAATCATCATAAATGTCTTAGTTAGCTCTTTCCGATTCATTTGAATACCTATGCTATGGATCTAAGACCATTAGAAATATGTTTACTCCTTCAGCGTGGGGATCGACTTTAGTCGTCAGAATCTTACGTCTACAGACGTCAGATTCTGACGACTATCCATCCCCGCACTGTGAGGGTTAAGGATTGAAACCGAACATAGCGACGGCATGGGTAGGTAAAGGTAGGTAAAGGTAGTTAAAAGTAGGTGAAGGTAGGTAAAGGTAGGTAAAGGTAGGTAAACGTAAGTAAAGGTAAATAAAGATAGCTAAAGGTAGAAAACGTAGGTGAAGGTAGTTACATGTAGGTAAAGGTAGGTAGAGGTAAGTAAAGGTAAGTAAAGTTAGGCAAAGGTAGGTAAAGGTAGGTAAAGTTAGGCAACTGTAAGTAAAGTAGGTAAAGGTAAATAAAGGTAGATACATGTAGGTAAAGGTAACTAACTTAGGTAAAACTAGGTAATGGGTAGGTAAAGGTGAGTAAATGTAGGTAAAGGTAAGTAAAGGTAGATGAAGGCAAAAATGTAGGAAAATATAGGTGAAGGTAAGTGAAGGTAGGTAAAGGTAGGTACAAGTAGACATTGGTAGGTAAAGGTAGATGAAGGTAGGTACATGCATGTAGAGGTAAGCAAAGGTACATGTATGTAGAAGTACGTAAAGGTAAGGTGGGTAGAGGTAGGTAAAGGTATGTATATTGTAGGTAGAGGTAAGTAATGGTAGGTAAAGGTAGGTAAATGTAAGTAAAGGTAAGCAAAAGTAGGTGAATGTAGGTAAAGGTAGGTTAAGGTAGGTAAACGTAGGTAAATGTAATTAAAGGTCAGCAAAGGTAGGTTAGGCTAAGTACGTGTAGTTAAAGATAGGCAAAGAGTTCATAATAATATATGCTTTTTAAGTGTATATAAACTGCGAAAAATAATACGGTGGTCCACTTTGTGGTGCAATCACTTTAGATTTGATTCCATCAAGATATTGTAGATAAGCATCAGTTTGTTAGTTACAATACCAACCCGACATGGCCCCAGTAGGCCCTAAACAGGAGATAACGAGCCGATAGTAGGCTAATGTTGGTCCACCGTCTACAATGTCGGCCCAATATTAGCTCAATATCGATTGAATGTCTCCTGATTATTGGGGCATCTTCGAGTGGTGTGTTGCTGGACCCAATGATGGAAGTTTTGTTTCGCAATCAAAATAGATTGACTTGTCCAAGTATGATGTAGGCCTAGTACTATCTAGTACTACCTTTAACCCTTTAAACGCCGGCGTCGCATATATTCGGGTTTTCATTTTTTATTAGCACATTAAGTACCATTAGTAACATTTAATCCTTTAACCGCCGGTGCCGCATATCTTCGGGTTTTCATTTATTATTATTTATTATTATTCTTTTATTTTTTATTTTATTAAGTACCACCTTTTAAACATGTTAAAGATAAAATGTGACATCAATCAGCAATATTTGAAAACAGTTGACCTCCATTTTGTCAAATCTTAATAATTTTCGCTCACTTGAAGTTGTGGATCGCGTCAGCGAGACACAACTTCAAGTGGGTGAAAATTCAGATTGAATAATTTGGCGGTTAAAGGGTTAATATAAAAACCAACTGAATCACGGGCGGTAATATAGCTGATCCTGTCACGTGATATGAGTCACTCACTTTATTGGTCGGAGGTATAAATAATTCAACTAGTTCATTGCCCAGCTCATATTTTTTTGTCCGACACTGTGTTTTGCTTACAACATAGTCTGATCTGTATACTTCAGCATAAAGCAACCAACGCGAGCGCGAAAAGTAGTACATGTATTTGCCGAACACACCAGCGCATGTAATTGCGGGTGTAATTTTCAGTGTATATTTGCGTCAATTGTTTTGTCCTGAGTTGAGATTATTTTAGTTAAGCTCTAGTTAGAAAATTAGAAATAAAAATAAATTTATATGAAAAATTTATTTTTTAATGTGTTGCCAAATAGCAGATTTTTCTGATTTTTTTTAAATTATGTTAAAATTAATTATGTATATATATAATATAACTGTGACGTGACACTTTTCGACGTGACACCTTTCTATCACTGGTGCGAGACTGGATTAGCTAACGCCGGCGTTAGTCCGTTTCCTGCTCTTTGGAGGTTTTTTATCACAATTTTCGGGCTAGCAATTCACCCACCGTATTTATATGAATGTAAGGGATACTTAGGGAGCAACGGGGTTTGTTAAGAACGTCTATGACCATGATGGTGTTATGATATCCAGGTCTACATGAATATATTTATAGGTCTACATAATTACGTACCTGATTAGCCTCATGCGATTATACGTTAATGATATGAATAAAAAAAACTAATAACGTGAATAAACTGGCAGTCGTGTCACATAGCGGTGGGCTAGATGTCACACGGACATGATGACTGGATGTAAACACTAATCCCATTCATAAATCAGTTATCCTTACCCTTACACAGTTAAAGGTGATCTATCACCCCTTATATGGTATGAATAATTATGTCCTTATATGGGGTGATTGGCTATCATGTAACCCTCTCAGAGGGTCACATGATAGCCAATCACACCCATATAAGGAAACACTTGTGCCCCATCTTGTGGCAACTTTGATTTATTTGTCACAAATTTATTCATATATAAGGGGTGATAGATCACCTTGAAGAGCGACTACCCAGCAAACATAAAAATTTCGACATAGAAGTAGGCATAAGGCAAAGGAAAGCTAGCCACAGCTGCTGATGATGTGAGGAATCACTGGTGCCAAATTTGCAAAACTAGTTCCCTTGATGGCCAAAATAAAATGTCTTTCCCCAGTAAACACAAAACATTTGTATAACGTTTGTACAATGCTGGACCAACGTCGCAAACGTTGGGCCGGCGCTGTACATATGTTATACACATGTTTTTTGTTTCCTGGGTAAATCGTTTTTAATTTGTTTTATTACCCAATCACATCACTGTTGCTGGGACCAAAGTGAGTTTTTAAACATCACGATTTGCAAATGTTTCGTCTCAAATTAAACAAACTTGTCTTGAGTAATTTTCACCCACTTGAAGTTGTGTGTCGCGGTAGCGAGACACAACTTCAAGTGGGTGAAAATTTAAATAATTTAATTTTTAGCGCTTCAAGTGTTAAGTGTACTCTCTGTAAGACGACAGATTCTGACGTCTAAAGTCGATCCATACACCGAAAAAATAATATATTTATAATGGCCGTAGACCCATAACATAGGTATTCAAATAAAGCGAGAAGACCTAACTAAGACATGCATAATGTTTTCAAATTGAAAAAAACCCTTTAGTCTCCATGATTTATACAAACTTATTTTAGCGTTGTAAGGGGCAAGGGTTATGTACTCTCTGCAAAGGCAAACAGCAGTAACTGCTCAATGTTCAAGTAAACAGTTATTGCTATTTGCCTTTGCAAAAAAAGGAAACGACAAACAGCAGTAACTGCTTACTTTTTAGAAGTAACTGCTTACTTTTCAGCAGTAACTGCTCACTTTTCAAGTAAGCAGTTACTGCTGTCTGCTTCTGCAAGACAATGTCCCAGATAAGGTGAGACTCGAGTAGAGATCGGCTGGCACATTTGACGGGATCGATCAACTCCTCAAAACAACAATGACGGGGACTGTCTAAAAATAGCTCTGGCTATGGCAGAAAGCCACATGTAGTCTGCGTCATGTCCCAACATAAAACACATTGACCCGATGTTAGTTTATTGTTGGTCAATCGTCGCAGACGTGGTCCAACATTAACCCATCATTGGCTCAATGTCTCGTGCTTTCCGGGATGGCCTTGTATCCCACGTGATCTGGATCAGCAGTGTATGACAACCATGGATCGTGTCCCGGATGCCAGTGTTCAATACACTTATAATGATATAGTGTGAGCGCGGGGAAAGATGAATACCAGACGGTAAAACAATGTTTTTACAATGTTGGGCCAGCATCACAAACGCTGGCCCAACATTGGAACAACATTGGTTCAATGTGTTTGTTGGGTAGCTGCTGAATATGAGATAAGTGATGTTGGCTGGACTGTTGCGTGAAATGTTTAGTTTTGGTTTAGAAACCGACGCTGACTCCTTGTTGAGATAATCACTAAAGCCCACCCCACCCTCCCAACAAACACGATACGTTAGTGTGAAAAAATAGTATTTACTATGCAAGATTTGCGGAAACATTAATTTTAGTTTGTGATTTCAAGTTATACATTGTGAATATAAATAATATAGGATATATTTTCACTAAGACAAATGAAAAATGAACAAGGTGTAATTCAATTTGGAGCTGAAAAATTCGGGTAGAATAAGCATTGTCGAATGTATGTTCACTAATAACAAGGAAACTCAGATTCCTTGCTAATAGTATTTTTTATAATTATAATTTATGATATATTATGTAATTTATTTATTGTTTCTGATCACCAGTTACGATTTATAACATAAACAATTGTATCTGCGTATATGTGTGGTCTGTGCCTAAAAACAGAAGAAATTGTATTAACCCTTTGACTTCCAGGCCGGGGTGCATGCCAGGATCCAGATATACTAGTGTAGGAGTTCTATTTTTCGTCATTTGAAGCTGGAATTGCTAACGCAATTTCCAGCTTCAAATGACGAAAAATACATAAATGTAGTATATATTTGACGAAAATTTGTGTCATTTTATGGTTACGTTCACTGACGAATGACGACGGAAATTTCCGTCATGTATGGTAGTGAAAAGGTTAATGAGACATTTGGTTTAATGTTAGGTCAGCGTCATATACTGTGCTCCAGCATTACACCGACATTTAGCCAACGCCTGTGTTGACTCAGACTAAAATTTACCCAAAATTACATAATATTTTCAATAATAGTGAGCTGTATATTGCTGTTGCATTTCCCACCTCCCTGTGAAACAATTTAACTCTTATACCTCCTACTACATAGTTATATTATTGCTTTATTTAATTTTTCACACACTTAAAGTTGTGTCTCGCTACCGCGACCCACAACTTCAAGTGGATAAAAATTAATCATACAGTATATTTGTTTGAATTGCGACCAAAGATTTGCATATCTTGATGTTCAAACACACATTTTATTCTTATTAACTATGATTTATTTGAATAATAATACAGATAAAAAACGAACATAACCGTGCTTAGAGCTTCAAGTGTTAATACAAAGTGTAGTATAATCAATAGAACCTGCAGACATATTGATTTCATTGGGTAGACTCATTGAATCACAGTCCAACTATTTTTTACAAATATTTAATATATACCAAAATGTGTTGTTCATCCACCCGAAAGTCGCAAGTGGATCAGCGATAACAGCTTCAAATGTATGAAAAATGTTTATGCAGCACTTGAAAAGTTACATACACCATAGAGAAATTTCGGGGCGTTGGCCAACGTTTGACCAACGCCCCGAAATTTCTCTGTGCTGTATGTAACTATTGCACTCTCTGACCCTTAGCACACTTAGTCCACTACAGTAGACATTCTGTCCTTTTTATTAGCACCTGTATAACCAGTTGTTGAAAGTAAAATATGCCTTTAATCTAGAAAAACGAATATATGTTGGGAAAAAATAAATTTTGCAAATCACACAAATTTTCAGTCACTTGCAGTTGTGGATCGCGGTAGCGAGACACAACTTCAAGTGACTGCAAATTTAAATTGAATATCTCAGTGCTTTAAGGGCTAACATGTGTTTTTTGTTTGTATGTCAGCTGGTGTTAGCGCGGTCTATAAATCAGGTACCTGCCGGCCATCTTTTTAACACGCCAGATAATACATCGATCATTCCCATGATTCCGACATACACAGTGAAAATCTATGTCATTGGTTTTTGCACATACTCATGAACCATATTGGAATTATGCGTGCAGATTTCACCTAGTTTGTGCGAGGCAACGAGTACTAAATATATGCCGTGCGATGCCAAAAGGCGGTATTTGCTCACTTTACAAGTAAGTAGATACTACCGTTTGGCATTGGAGAGCAGTATACGGTTCTATGAAAACGTGATGTCTTGAAAATTAGATTAACCCTCCATGCGATACATTACGTTTATGTCACTTTATAAAAAATCATTATAAACAATATTTTAATACGCCACTTTGTTTACCAGGTATTTAGGATAGCTTTGCTAATGCAGTAGTTGTAAAAATAAGATGTAAAAGAAGATGACTTGTATAATAAGATGTATAAGATGGCATAAAGATTTAATTAACTTGGAGTCGTGTTTATGCATGCTAATTGGTAAAAATATTGAGATTAGCCAACAACCGACCCTGAAACTGGACTCGAAGTTGAATTAATTGCTATGCTCCTCGCTTCCACAAAATGTTAGCTGGTCTCAGTGTTGCTAATTAGCAATAGCCATAACCAAAATCAACATGAACCTGTATTTTGTCTTCGAAGTTGGAGAAGACGAAGCTTATGTGTACTATTGTTATTAGGATATTGAACAAAACAAAATCATAGCATATTCTACACAATAATAATAGGTACATTTTAACAGTACGCACGATAATAATAATTCGCTTTTATAAAGTTACAAGCTGCTCTTTATTTATAGAATAAAATGTAGCGATAATTCTCAGTGTTGTAATATTTTCGAGCAATAGTCATTTTGATATCAATGACGAATATATTGATATTTAACTGTATTTGGCAGTCACATAATTATACACTATTATAGACATAATATACGAACAAAATAATGTGTTGGTGTAGCTTTTATCAACTACCCGATGCGATTCAAAAAAAGTAGAAAAGAATAAAATCTGCTAGGATAAGCATTATATAATGTGTCTTAGAAATAAATATATCGTGCCCTTGGAGTAAGGAGGTGCTAAACTGCCACTTCATTTTACAAGGGGACGATATATTAAGACTAGTGTCTTTGCCAGAGTAAGCAGTTGATGAAGTACTCGTGTACTCTCGCCTGTATAGTACAAATCAGGTGTACTCCCAAACCAACACGAGACCTTCACCAAATGTTGACCTAAAGTTGGGCCAGCGTCGTAGACGGTGGACCAACTTTAAGTCAACATTGGGTCAACGTCCCAGCTTGGCATTTCACGTGTCAGTACTCTTAACCTAGATGTCATCCAGAATTCTAATTGACAGGAAACGTTGGCCCGATAATGTTTTGATACTGGTCTTCTATCTACGACGCTGGCGCAACATTTAGCCGACATTGGGTGAATGTCTCGCATTTTCTGGTAGTAACTCTAGCCCAGCAGGGCGGGGGCCCTAGGGTAGTGGTTAGCACCGCTGCCTTTCACGCTAGAGTTCGGGGTTCGTTTCCCGGTCTCGGGTGTTTCAAATAAACAAAAATGTTTCTTCCCCCCCTGCTCGTAAAACTCAGTATTGCGGGGAGCCTCCGTGACCGAGAGGTAGCGTGCTCGGCCTCAGACCGCTAGGGATCGAATTGCAAATCCTGTGTCTGCCGGGACCGACTTTAGTCGTCAGAATCTGACGTCTACAGATGTCAGATTTTGACAGTGACAGTGTGGACAGTGTGAGGACATTCATCTCACCATCCTCAGGAGGTTCTCCTGGCCAAGTTTAGCATATACGTTCACAAAGGTGGCCTAAAACCAGATTCATTTCATTTCATTTTTAGCTCAGCAAACACGGGACGTTGTCCTAATGTAGTTTGGACAAACTCTACAATCACACAGCATGGCATGACCATCGTTCAGTTATTGCTAACTATATACACTCAACATATAACAATAACAATATTAATACTAAGCATATGATACAGGTGCAAATCATTATATTACAAATCGCGTAGCATCATCGTATGTTTTTATGTTGGGCCAGCGGCGCTGATGAGAGAATTTAGCTGTGAATCTCAGGAAACACGAGACGTTGGGCCAAAGCAGATTCAATGTTAGCCCACTGTCAACGATGCTGGCTCAACATCAAACACACATTGCATAACAATTTATTATTTTATTAACTAATCATCATTTTATTAACGATCATCGCCCTTAAAGAATTATAATGGTCCTAACATTTGGTATTCAAATGAAGCAGAAAGAGCTAACTAAGACATTTATGATGACTTCAAATTACCTAAGACACCTTTGGTCTCCATGGTTTATACAAAAATATTTCAGCGCTTTAACCCTTACAGCGCCGTAACCGACTTTAGGCGTCAAAATCTGACATCTGTAGACGTCAGATTCTGACGACTAAAGTCGGTCCCGGGCACTGTAAGAGTGAAAATATTTATAATGGCTATAGACCTATAACATAGGTATTCAAATGAATCGGAAAGAGCTAACTAAGACAGTTATGATGATTTCAAATTGAAAAAACCCCTTTGGTCTCCCAAGGTTTTTAAAAAATTAACGCTTTAAGGGTTAAGGTTTAGCGTTTGGATATATAGGCTTATATAAAGCCCTAGCACCACAAGGGTTAGCGTGTAATGTTTGGCTGGAGTAGATCCCGGGCGTCCCTGGAGGGACTAACACCTGTGAGGCAAGATGGATGAGAGCGGGGCTACACCTACCTGGTGCGAGATACTCCGACAGTCTCACCTACATCTCAGCCTTGTGATTGGCTGAGAGGCTAGCTCTACACCAATCAGAGATCCAGATCACAGTGTCTGGGCTACCGATCCCTAGTTTGTGATGACAGTGAGATAGTGACTGCATGACAGACTGTATTCTCTTGACAAATGCAATACGTGAAGCCAATGGTGGGCCACCGTCAGCGACAGCGGCCAATCATTCAGATAACATTCAGCCAATATTGACACCATTTCTTCTGTTTCCTAGTACTGGACCCTAGATGTGATTGAATGTCAAGCATTTACTAGACTACTGTTCTCCAGGCAGTAAATTCGTCTCACAAGAAAAATACACGTTTTCAAAATAACCTCTGTTTCCTTTGCAGATAATAAGTATATACATCATTAAATAATACTGATAATACAGTTTATCTCATTGACATACGTGCAACACTATTTTTGTTCGAATAAATTATTTTATTCTCTCAAATTTAAAGAAATAAAATATCTGGAAATTTGCTATTCAACTTTAAAATCAGCCAATTTTTATTATATAAAATACAAATGTAATAAATCAAATACAAGCTCTACATATCCTGATTTTAATTGATGGTGACATTTTGTATTTATTATATTTTACTCACAATATGCGTCACTAGCAGATAAAGGGTAAAGTTTCCACTTATATTGGGTGAAAATGGATCATGGGATAATTGGCTGTGGACCACCTGTTGATGACAGTTTGTGATATATTAGATTTCACTGGACCAGAGGCATTTGCATAGTTATTTATAATGCAAGCGTTCTGGTCAGTCAATGTCTCCAACGTTCCACAGTCCATACTCTAGAAAAAGAACAAGGTGTGAAACGCCCCCCCCCCGCCCCCCACCCCTTCATGGCTTTAAAGATAGATATATTGCTCGACTTTCGCCATCGTCCTGTTGCTATATTTAGTAACATTGCGTCATTTGCACTCAAGGCTGCAGGCGGTGAAAATTGATTAAAAAGAAATATTCATCATGAGACACCATGTACTCTTTTAGGCTCAATGAAGGTCAACATGTGTGTACGCCAGAGGGTACAATGTATGACCCGTACTATATAAGACTGATGGGGGTCTATTACGTAAATGAAATGAATCGGGCTTTAGGCCACCTTTGTGCACATATAGGCTAAACTGGGTCAGGAGAACCTCCTGAGGATGGTGAGATGATTGAGATGACACTGTCCTCCAGACACAGGATTCGAAATTCGAGCCCTGGCGGTCTGAGGCCGAGCACGCTACATCTCGGTCACGGAGGCTCCCCACAATACTGACTGAACGTAACAAGACTGAGGTGCATACAGCACTACCAGTTGACTACTACCAACAAATAGAAGGCGTTGAACCGATATTGTTTTAATATTGGGCCAGCGTCGAAGACGATGGGCCAATATTAAAACAATATATTTCTCTGTCAGAGTAAACATGCCAAGTCAGCGTCGTAGACACCGAGCCAGCATTAAATCAACAGTGGTCAGTGTAGAGAGTTTGCTGTTGGCTCTACCACCCAGCGCCTATGTAAACACATAATATGGACTACTCATGTAGACCTACTCATCAGACTCAACGTATTTTGAACAATTTGGGATAATCAAATAATTAAACATCCATTTTCCAAACAATAAGCACGTTTTGGTGATGAATTGTTCCCAGCAAACACGAAACGTTTGTATAGCCTATCATTTGTACAGTGTTGGCCCAACGTCGAAGACGTTTGGCCGGCGTTGTACAAATCTTAGGCCTATACAAATGTTTTGTGTTTGCTGGGTTGGTTAACTTTATGGTAACTTTTAAAATGGATGTAGGCCTATTTTTCTGGTCCATAGGTCACCGCCGGTCACGATTATATTTGTATTATTTTTATTAACACATTAAATACTAGTCCGAGCTTGACGTGAACTGCTTTGTTCAACGTCAGAGATGAACAGCGTAGCAAAAGCTGTGGTTTTCTATGCTAGTGATCAGTGAACGCTGAGACCAAAAAATTCATGAAAAATGTGAGGGTAGCCCAATTCA
Source organism: Flabesymbios commensalis (assembly GCA_964017125.1). Classification (NCBI taxonomy): domain Eukaryota; kingdom Metazoa; phylum Annelida; class Polychaeta; order Terebellida; family Flabelligeridae; genus Flabesymbios; species Flabesymbios commensalis. The sequence continues at coordinate 18,225,778 of OZ024904.1, read as the reverse complement.
GATGAATAATTCACCTATAAAGACAGTGGATTAGGTCCCCACGTTAAGGCATTATTCTAATGAGATGTAAATCTGTCATTACAGAGTAATATAAAAATAATTGATCAAACAATGACGCAGTAATTCATTGCGCGATCGATCGTACGCGCACCGGATTTTTGGGGCACAACTTTACGAATGACAATGATTACAGACTCTGTATCGCACACAGAGTCTGTTATTACGGACTAATTAAATACCAGCATGTTAAAGATATATAAAAGTTGATATAAATCAGAAAGAATTACAAATCATTGATCTCTATTCTGCAAAATCTGAATAATTTTCGCTCACTTCCAGTTGTGAATTGCGTTTGCAAGAAATGAAATGAAATGAATGGGGTTTTAGGCTACCTTTGTGCACATAAAGGATAAACTGGGCCAGGAGAACCTCCTGAGGATAGTGAGATGACATTGCTCTCCAGACACACAATTAGAAATTCGGGCCCTGGTAGTCTGAGGCCAAGCACTCTACTTCTCTGTCACGGAGGCTCCCCATAATATTGAATCTTTACAAAACATTTTGTTTCTTTGAAACTTGGAGGCCAGAGTGGGGTTCGAACCCGCAATCTCCGACTTTCCAAGCAGGCAGCTTTAACCACTGCAGCAGACCCCCAGCCCTTGCGTTTGCAAGAAACAACTTTAAAGCGGCTCCTTGGGATGACATCAATTTTCGTTTTTTATTTTTGTAATGAAGTAGTGTATTACGTATCCCACATATGAGGATAAATTTTTTCGGAGTTTTTAGATTTTTAAAAATATTTTTTATTAACATTTCTATGAATCCGCTTAAAACTCAAACAAACTTTCTGTGTACCTAAACACTTGCTAAAGGATGTTCTGGAAGACACCAATTAGCGGCGATTGCTTTGATCTCATGCACCGTCCAAGACGTGGGAATATGTGGTGTAAAGTGCTGTATAGTGCTGATTTGTTTACATGGCAATATACAACCTGGAAATATAACTATTTCACTCTTTTGCGGTGCTTTAAAATTATTTTTGACTTTTTTTATATTTTTAGTTAAGATCAGTAGGCTATATAGCTTGATATAAAATAAAATTTTCAAAATTGACAAAATAGACAATTTCTTATCCCACGGGGTATCTTCAATTTGCATATGTTATCTGCACATTAAACTGGTATTATGTTTAAAGGTCCTGTACCAATAAATGTACACATATTTTGACGGTCCAGCTATTATTATGATAATAATATGATGTTCCTTAAGTTGGTATTCTGTTGCAAATGTATCTTGTTCAGCGAATCATATATTATCATAAAGTAAATTTTAGTTTAAAACGACTCAATCAGGCTAAAATTGTCAAAAATGCATGCATGTCCATAATAAAAAAAGCAATATCAGTTCAAAAAAAAAGAAAAAAAAATCGTCTCTATATCTCGCTTAACTGGTAAATTATAGCGCAGCACAAAAATTTAAAATTTTTTGCAGTTCTAGTCTATGTACATGTTTACATCATATGGTAATATTAAGAAGCCAAAATAAAATCACAGTATTTTTGACGATTTTAGCCTGATTGAGTCGTTTCAATCCCCTTATATGAAACTTTATGATTTGTTGTCTATTGTAAACAAAGGGATTAACAATTACCCCCATGTAATTATGGTAATACATACACCATAAATGGTGGGTTTGTAGTTTAGCTCCTTTATTCTTTTTAATTTATAGGTTCTGGCATTTTCGTAGGTATCACAAAAGTTATCTGTGTAAGGGGCCAATACAAGGCTAACCTGAATTGTTCTTAACAAGACGAATAACGAGAATAGAGTGAACCAGCATATTCCAGATGTTATCACACCCTTCTTCTCATCATATCAAAGATAGTGTAAAAGTGTACATTATCTTTGATAATACCGCTTGTTACCCTACTTTAACTTTTAACTACATGGTCTAATTTCATCATGCTTTAGGTACCATAGGTTCGCATAATGAGCACAAATATGAGTACGAATACAAACACGGCAAAAATCCTTCTTGTAGCATTCTTATATTACTTTGGTGTGGGTTTTCACACATAAAAACAAACACAAATACGACATCTAGCAAAATAACATGAAAAAAAAACAAATTTGCCGGGTTTGTATTCGTATTCGCGCACATGTGAAGGTATTTAAAACGGATTTCGCATACGAATACGAACACAGCAAAATCCCTCTTATTTTTATTATTGTACGGCCGTTTGTATTTGTCATTGAGTTTTGAATCGAGTGTCCGGACATGTGACCTCCATGATCTTTGGCTAGTGAAGTATCCTACTATCTCTTCTAAGAGATCTGACCAATATGGAGTGAGTATGGTGGGGCCAAATGTGAGAACAATTCCATTGACAGTACATTAGAGAATTTTCAAATGTCATACCCCGCAAATTGTGCGTCTGAGCCTAACAAATGAGTGACATTTGGGCCATTAGGGGTTATGATCCTGTATGTTAAAATCTATTGCTAAAAACGATTTTAGATTTACCTGAATCCAAAATGGATGACAATAAAAACAAAATGAAACGGTGCATCTGAGGCTCGTAAGGACCAAAATTCAGACCCTGAAGAGTATAGTAGTACTAAGTACGTCGTATATGATTTTAGGATCGTAGAAAAACGTACATAAATCCAAAATGGCCGCCAAAGCTCAAAATTGCCAGAAATTTTAGAGAAACCAAATAGCCTACAATTTGTTTTCTTGAGGGTGGGGGGAGGGGGTGTAACCCACGTAAATATTATAGTTGCAGGTGAATAAGGGTTACATTTAATACCTTTTTAGCCTCTGACCAGATGCACAGTTTTCGATACATCAGCCACTTTAAATATTAGAGGGCTGTGCCCCGACGGAAACATAGTTTGAAAGCTTCTGTGTGCGAGAATTGGGTCAAAAATAGACCATTCCATGTAGCTACTAGCCATTTTGAAAAAAAAATTGCGCAGAAAATCACATGGAATCAAAATAGCTGACACTATTCCACATTGATAATGCATTAGATCTGTTTAAAGCAATCCCAGATCAGCCCTTGGCATATATATAAAATTAAAAACGCTGTGGGTGTATTCCATGTGGACACTTTTAATGTTACGTGACGCCGGTGTGAACTCATATGTTTTTCATGTTACTGGACTGTGTCTCGTTTAATTTCTATAGTAATTTCCCTTTGACATAGCTGCACGGGGACAATAATTATACATGGGGGGGGGGATGGGTGGTGAAACAACTTCAGTTATAAACTATAAGAATATCTCAGCGGCAGAGTTCGAGATCAAACTTATGAAAAAGTTAACGCTATAGGAAATATATAACAAATACCTGAGTGCAGTGACATTGCAATATTAATCTCGTGTTGTGCTAGAGATCAAAATGTTGTGCCAATATATTTTCAATGATGGATCCCAGAGAAATCCCCATACTCGTAAGACATACATAGGTATATATATAGTAAACTCGCATTTACAGTTGGCCGTAATGGTCTATTTTGGCGCCAAAATACATTCATCTATTTTTTCTAAAAAACATTGAGTGTTGGAACCTAGAACAATGCCTAATGCTGACCCCCACTTTAATACTGGTAGTTCAGTGACCATTCCAGTAGGAATGCAAGCCCTCAGGCCTAATCGTAATTATGCTTTATTTAAATAGAGTTATTTCTACTAGTTGTCTTAAAGTTTAAGTTTTCTCAGTGCGACACTGCCCCGTAATGATCAAATTATGGCGTTCAATTGACAGATTGAGTGTTTCATAGCGTTTGTCATTCATATAAAAAAAGTTTTAAAACGTGAACACTGTTATGGAAAATGTCTTCACTAATGATAGGCCTAATTGTACAGCTGCACCATCCACGTACACTCCCTAATGTGTACAGCTGAGTGAAAGGGAAACATCTATATCCACGTGCTACACCTACAAACCACGAGGCGTTGACTCAATGTTTGATTAATGTTGGGCTGATGTCGAAGACGGTAGCCCAACATCGAATCAACATTGGTTTAACGTCTCTAGTTTGCATGGCAAGTGTACATGAAGGCTCATAACAATGATAGCTTACATCCACTGCCCCAGTTGGTTACACATCACTACAACCTGACTGAATATCATTTTTATTTATTTATCTTTTACACCAGGACGATTTTTTATGGTCACAAAATATGTTAATTATCTAGTTTCACTACTGAACATTAATGTTGTCCATTTATATATAGCACTGTAAATTTATATATTTTTTCTGAATGGGGATCATTGAAAATAGGCAATCATAAATGATGTTACCCTATGGAGCCCATATTATTACGTCGTCTCATGAAGGAACTTATCTTGACCAATCAGCCCCAGGAAAGGAAATGACGCAATGCTACTAAATATAGCACCTAGGCTGATGGGGAAAGTCGACCAATGGATCCACTGGGTACCGTCTCGCGGCCGAAGTGAATCAGCAGCACTCGGGAGTGTGTGTGTATATAAAGACATGGGTAGCAGCTCGACATTCATGGGGCTCTGAAAGGAGCCGTTTTGTGAGACACATAAGGCAGTGGGCTTTCAATCATAGCACTGAAGGAGACGGATTCTGGTCTTAAGCAATGAGCTCTCTATCATTACATTGCTAGCTTGGGTGATGGCACGGCGGACACAGATGGTTGGCTGACGATGACGGTTCATGATGGTGGTTTCAAACACACTGCTCAGAAAGCAGAGCACATCTCAAAGGGTCAGTCCTTGCCCTTACTCTGGTGGCTGGTCGCCTCTGCCCTGGTTCCTTGTCTCCTGGACTTCTTGCCAATGCTTGTACAATCACCTACCTCACCAGGTGAAAAGAGAGAGGCACTATAAGGTTTATACCAGAACTAGTGCATAATCTCGCGTCAGCCCTCGCGCTGCGCGCTCCTCTAGTCGACATTCATTATCGTCCAAAATATCGGCAGTCCCTTCACAATACATCGCCTAACTGAGTAATATTAAATTCTAACAAACCAAATCAGATGTAAAGTCATCGAATGATAATTATTCTTTGCATATGTTACAAAATAATACCTCCAGGAAGGCGAATAACACCACACTTCTCCATAAATACGGGCACATTTTGTTTACCGTCATTTCTCGACACGAACCCATCACACTTTCGATACCGCCCACTTTTCAAGGCAATCTGATAAAACAACGTATTATACAGCAAATCTCACGAATTATAACTTGCCGTGTGGCATATCACCATCTCGCTTTGTTCTAAAGACTTCAAAAATTAAAGAAAACGAAAAAAACATCATTTGTCTTACTTTATCAACAAATCGTCAGTTATTTTACACACTAGCCAGAATGAGTTATGCAACAGGTGTCCTCTAGCCAGCAGCATACACGATACGCTGAATCAATGTTGGCGCGATGTTATTCCATCACATGCAACGTCAGCCCAGCACAAAAACAGCATCGGGTCAACTTCCCGTATCTGCTGTGCAGCTACCAGCATAAAGCAATGGGGCCACGATCATACAAATTCGACTTCTATTATTGCCATTACGATGACAGCACAGGCATTCATTGATCTTTATCAAATAAATGCTTTTAAAAAGCAAATCAGTTATTAACAAACAGTCAGGATAGGGCGTTCAAGTTTGTGTATCAGGACCACAATCTAGTCATATGTGGACAGGCCGGCACAGGAAAAACTTTTTTGTTGACAAATATTGCGCGTAAGCTGATTGAGTTACAAAAAAATGTTGCATTCACTTGCACCACTGGAATGGCGTGTTACAATTTTAATAGTGTGTTTTGTTGTTGATTATAATTATTTTTTAATAATAATTATGTTTCAACGTCTGTAAAGATATGACTATTCAGTCCACGGCAACGCGCAGCACATCATTAGAACAAAAATTTAGGTATAATTATGTTATCAGATGTAGTACATGTTTTGATAGGTAAATCATAACAGCAACGACAGACGCTTACGTAACCCTACCCCTTAAAATATAGATGGGTTTGGGGGTACACCAAATAAGCATATTTATTATATGAAAAACACATGATGCGGCAACGGAAACCACGTTTTCTTAAGCCTGACACCCTAATAGACAATAAACATAATAAAACTAGAAAGGTGAATCGACGCAGGCGTCCATGATGCCTCCGTTGTTAACACCCCCCTATTTTTTAAGGACAGTCAAAATTAAGATTCCTTTGATCTACATCGTACCTCCCCCCACCCAAAAATAACTGAAACCAAATATACCCTATATATTTATTAAAAGACAGTCAAAATAAATAAAAATATCCTTTTGACCTACCTGACCCCCCCCCCACCCCACCAAAATAAATTAAATCAGAAGATGCTTTTTGCAAAACAACTAAAATAATAAAAGTAAAATAATATATTCGTTTGACCCACCTTCCCCCTCACCCGAAAAAAAATAATCCTGAAGAGGCTACTGAAAAAAATAATAATTTGCCTGGACCCCCTAATTTTTTGTTCAAATTTGTTTTGACCCCCCCCCCCCCCCGCCTGCCCCCCTGTCAAACAAAAATCAAGTTGGCCTTGACCCCCCACCCCCGACCTGATCCTGAATAAATATTTGTTAATATACGGACTGAGGGACGGACGGACGGACAACCCGACAACATAATGCCTTCGGACGCAGGCGAAAAGAGACATAAAAATGATTTCCACATGGTAACAAAGTTTTACCACTGAACTTTTTTCTAGAGCACAGTAAAGATTCTGCCACCAGGTTATTAATATTAGTAAATGTAGATACTTCTGCTACTTTGGAGAATATGAAATATTCAGTTTTGTTTTGCGATATAATATTATATGATTAAACACCAAATAAAATTACATCTCTTTGAATTCCTAAACGTGACATTATACGATAGAACAATTTTTTGTAATAAGGTGCCACAGGCTTACAAACAAAGACATTAGAACGCATTGTGAAGCATATGCTGTGAAAGCGTTGACCCGAGAAAAAAAATCAGAGGCAACAAACTATGTAAGGCCATTTTAGGTAGTAACACTGTCTCTATTGTCTTTACCAAGCTGACATAGCTGATAATACTACCTTCTCTGTCTAATTGTTCATCGTGCAATTTTGATTTGAGACGAAAATAGTTCAATAGCCTATATGATTGGTGATCACCACCATAAATCTAGACCCTACTTCATCTGCTGGTTATTTATGGTACTGTGTTATTAAACGTCGGTACCCGATGGACCATGTAATTAAGTATATTATTGTTATTATTTTCATGTATCTTATATATTTGTCATCGAAAATAAAGATGCAATTTATTTTATCTTACCATTCAACGATCATCTTTGACGTCACGTTAATACTGCACAATCACGAAAGAAGTGCAGTGCATGTGTATAATTCTCGTTTTCTATCAACGAGTTTGCATGATAGAGATACTGTTGTCATAATGCTGGTACCAGAGATTGTTCATGAACAATTTCTGCTGGTACCTACACAACGTTCACCCGATGCTGTTTTCGTGTCTGGCTAACGCTGCCGGTGATGGTATACCAACGCGCCAACATTGATTGAGCGCATCGTGTATGCCGGTAGCAAGTGGACACCTGCTGCATAATTAAGTCTGCCAGTGAGTAAATTAACTGACCATTTGTCGATAAAGTGAAACAACGAATGATTTTTTTCCGTTTTCTTTAATTTGTGATGTCTTCAGGACAAAAAGAGATTGTAATATGCCACACGGCAAGTTATAATTCGTAAGCTGTGTTGTAAAATATGTTGTTTTCTTAGATTGCCTTGGAAAGTGGGCGGTACCGAAAGTGTGATGGGTTCGTGTCGAGAAATGACGGCAAACAAAATGTGCCCGTATTTTTGGAGAATTATGGCGTTTTTCGCCTTCCCGGAGGTGTTATTTTGTAACATATGCAAAGAATAATTATCATTCGATGACTTTACACTTGATTTGGTTTGTTAGGTCGGAGGTGCAAGGCCATCATTGAACGGCATATACAATATTGGTTGTAGAGTATTTAACCAAATTCAATGCTGAATAATTTCGACGAATCAACGAGAAATTTCCTTCTTGAATATAGTTCGGTGGTACCAGCGACAACAGCGTAATGCAATGAACATTTTAGACACAAATGACGAAAATCCTGCGCTAATAGAAAGTGCCAAACTTGTTTGACACGCAAATTCTTAATAAAGTATGCGATATATAAAATCGAAAGATTGCGTGTTTGTCATAAACAAACTGCAGTGACCTTGGCGATATTTATCACCTACGAAATTCCTGCTTTGTTATGGTATATATACATGCAGTCACACAAATTCACCTATTTTTGTTTCATTTCCCGTGGTGATTAATAAAAACACAGGCCTCGTGAAAAGTCGAAAATAGTTGTTTCTACTTCAAACTGTAAATTGCATTATAATAACCTTCTAACCGCCGAATTATTCAATTTGAATTTTCACCCACTTGAAGTTGTGTCTCGCTGACGCGATCCACAACTTCAAGTGTGTGAAAATTATGCAGATTTGACAGGGTGGAGATCAACTCTTTTCAAATTTTGCTGGTTGATGTCACATTTTATCTTTAACATATTTGAAATGTGGTACTTTATGTGCCAATAAAAAACTGAAAACCGAATATATGCGGCACCGGCGGTTAAAGGGTTAAAAAAAGTAAGACATAATTTAATAATTAATTAATTAATGCTGTTTTATACGACTTTTGAGCACATGCAAACTAACCTCTTAATGCTGGTGAGATGAATCAGGTGAGACAGCCCTCCAGACACAGGATTCAAACGTCGACGCGCTGAAACCGCGCACGCTACCTCACAGCCACAGAGGCTGCCCACAATACTATAATAAAAAAAATGACGGTGGCTCGAATACGATACATGCACACAGATGCGGGCGTATGTCTACAGTTGTACCTGTACATGTGTACTGCGCCTTGAAACCTCGTGACGTACCCGAAATTACTAGTTTGATTATCATTTTCATTGCGCCCACGCGGGATGGTGAGTTTATATTATCTTTATGTGAGACAGATCCTATATCTTATATTCCTGGCACAGAAAGTAATCAGATCAGAGATGTTGAGATCAGATCAGAGATGCAGAGCGGTGCGATGCACTAAGCATCTCTAATACGATTACTCCATGTGATCAGCACCCACGTGATGAAGGTATCACATATGAAATAATTATAGATACAGATGGACAGTCTTCAATACGTTGTATAATCACATAGATATACTTCAAAGAGAGAGAGAAAAATCGAAATAAATGGATGATTTGTGCACATACAGACTAAACTGGGCCATGAGAACCTCCTGGGGATGATGAGATGAATAAGATGACACGCTCTCCAGACACAGGATGCGGAGTTGGAGCCCTGTTTGTTATGGGTTCGAGTACGTTGCCTCTCGGTCGCGGAATACTGCTGTGAGGCAGATCATATTATTTCAAATCACATGGATAAATCTGATCAGAGATGTTGAGTGCAGCGCGGAGCGATGCACTCAACATCTCCCTGTTATCCCTGTGATCAGCATCTACACATGCTATAATCGTGTGTCCCTTTCTCAGGTTAACATCCCTTTCTTCGCACAAAGCACAGATCATTTGATGGGTTTACAAATAAAGCGATTCAGCTCTTATCTTGACATACTAAATCAGCTACGAACTCAACGCAACTTGTCTTGAGTGTGTGATCAATTTGTGTATATCCAGAAAATTCTAGCAAAATGTATTTATTTTAATTTTTGAAAAAATGTATCACGTTACGCAGAATTCAAATGTGTGCTGGGTAACTATTAGCCATGTCGTTTTCATAGCCTTGTTGTGTTTACGCATTTTAGAAAGGGATGTTAACTTGCGAAAAGGATGACGGATTTGGCATTTGATAGCATGTGATCAAAGGAATAGTCATAGATACAGGCATAAACTCTACTGACTATACTGGCCTAAAGAAATCTGGCCTAAGTCGGGTATTCCACCCCCTGATTTAAATAACAACTGAATGACGACGGTGATTGGCTGATCTCGTCATGTGACAGGCCGAATCCCTTTTTGATTGGTCGGGGGGGGGGGGGCAGAATACTAGATTTGAACCAGTATATTGATCGTAGTGATATATTTAAAATGAAAGGTATTTAATTAAAAAAAGAACTGAAAAGGAAAATATATCTAGACCTACACAAATTAACCCTTTAGCCGCCAAATTATTAAATTTGAATTTTCACTCATTTGAAGTTGTGTCTCGCTGACGCGATCCACAACTTCAAGTGAGTGAAAATTATTCAGATTTTACAAAATGGAGGTCAAAAAATGTCAAATCTCGCCGATTAATGTCACCTTTTATCTTTGACAGGTTTAAAAGCTGATATGTAATGTGCTAATATAAAATGTAAAGACGAATATGGACGGCACCAGCGGTTAAAGGGTTAAAAAAGACACCAAATCGTGGAGACGCAGGCACAGATGTACGTTAACTAAACATGACAAAGATATCACCATAACACATCACATGACTCATCTTCGTTGTCATTTTCCTATTTTTAATTTATCTCCTACGGTAACATTTACATGTGGGTGTTAATTTCTCTGAAATTAACACCGCGCACTCGGTTGAATTTAATCATATTAATAATAATATTAAGTATCAGATTCCATGGTAATATCATGGGGTGGTATGGTATGTCTATATAGCCTATAGATGCCACCTACTCGGTCTAAAAAAACACATCATTTGTAAAAGTTCCACCAGCGATTTGAAAATGTGTTGTCTGTAGAAGAATTATAGTCCACACGATGTTTTATTGATTCGTTGAACGATAGCTTAATACACTTTAAATTAATGATGAATATAACTGTTTTATCCTGTTTTGGGTTTGTGGCAGTAAGATACAATTTTAAATTGGTAGCAGCTGTAAAATTCTTTATTATAGTATCGTAATAAAGTCGTAATACATAGTATACAAGTTTTGTTATCTAAAATATGTACGACAGTCAGCCGATGTTCAGCTGATGTAGGACTATGCCCTACTCTTATCGGAAGACTTCAAAGGTTCTTTATAGTGCACAGTACCATAGACAGCACTGCACACTCCGCGCATTTAAACAGTTTTGAGCACTGTATATGCACAACCTCGATGACAAACATCTGACCCGGCCGGGATTCGAACCCAGTATCTGAGTTTCGCGTCACAACCGGACCGAATGAACCATCGAGGCCGGCCAATGTAGGTAAAACATCTATTCTCATAAACCTAGGTAAACAGTAACTGCTTACTTTTCAAGTAACCAGCTACTAATGTTTTCTATTAATGTTGGTGTTGTGAACGCGTTAGGAATCAGATATTATTTAATCTAAAATGGTAATATTGCGACGTGTGACCAAGAGTAACATAAATGGGCCCAAGTCTACTATTTTGGGATCCTATAATTCACAAAATGGGAGAAAAATATCACCCACTACATGACAATCATTTATTCACAATGGTTCAGTAATATCCCGTGCAACAGTGTGCCAGACACACCAGCGAGTTCACAACGTTGTGACAATGTTTTGTGTTAGGTGATGGTGATATTGATAAACAAAGTGCTGACTCTCATGATGTGACACACGAGGGAATCCCGTAAAATCGCCAGCGGCTCCTCCCCACACGAGCTGATATTTTATAAGATTACCATTCTATTTCCACTCTGCTCATATCAGTGACAGGATGATTTTATAAGACTACCATTCTTTTTTCACTCTGCTCAGTCACAGGATGATTTTATAAGACTACCATTCTATTTTAGCTCTGCTCAGTCACAGGAGGATTTTATAAGACCACCATTCTATTTTCACTCTGCTCAGTCACAGGATGATTTTATAAGACTCCCATTCTATTTTCACTCTGCTCAGTCACAGGATGATTTTATAAGACTACCATTCTATTTTCACACTGCTCAGTCACAGGATGATTTTATAAGACCACCATTCTATTTTCACTCTGCTCAGTCACAGGATGATTTTATAAGACCACCATTCTATTTTCACTCTGCTCAGTCACAGGATGATTTTATAAGACCACCATTCTATTTTCACTCTGCTCAGTCACAGGATGATTTTATAAGACCACCATTCTATTTTCACTCTGCTCAGTCACAGGATGATTTTATAAGACCACCATTCTATTTTCACTCTGCTCAGTCACAGGATGTTTTTATAAGACCACCATTCTATTTTCACTCTCCTCAGTCACAGGATGATTTTATAAGACCACCATTCTATTTTAACTCTGCTCAGTCACAGGGTGATTTTATAAGACCACCATTCTATTTTCACTCTGCTCAGTCACAGGATGATTTTATAAGACCACCATTCTATTTTCACTCTCCTCAGTCACAGGATGATTTTATAAGACCACCATTCTATTTTAACTCTGCTCAGTCACAGGGTGATTTTATAAGACCACCATTCTATTTTCACTCTGCTCAGTCACAGGATGATTTTATAAGACCACCATTCTATTTCCGCTCTGCTCAGTCACAGGATGATTTTATAAGACCACCATTCTATTTTCACTCTGCTCAGTCACAGGGTGATTTTATAAGACCACCATTCTATTTTCACTCTGCTCAGTCACAGGATGATTTTATAAGACCACCATTCTATTTTCACTCTGCTCAGTCACAGGGTGATTTTATAAGACCACCATTCTATTTTCACTCTGCTCAGTCACAGGATGATTTTTTGAAAGACTACCATTCTATTTTCCCTCTGCTCAGTCACAGGATGATTTTATAAGACTACCATTCTATTTTCACTCTGCTCAGTCACAGGATGATTTTATAAGACTACCATTCTATTTTCACTCTGCTCAGTCACAGGATGATTTCATAAGACCACCATTCTATTTTCACTCTGCTCAGTCACAGGATGATTTTATAAGACCACCATTCTATTTTCACTCTGCTCAGTCACAGGATGATTTTATAAGACCACCATTCTATTTTCACTCTGCTCAGTCACAGGATGATTTTATAAGACCACCATTCTATTGTCACTCTGCTCAGTCACAGGATGATTTTATAAGACCACCATTCTATTTTCACTCTCCTCAGTCACAGGATGATTTTATAAGACCACCATTCTATTTTAACTCTGCTCAGTCACAGGGTGATTTTATAAGACCACCATTCTATTGTCACTCTGCTCAGTCACAGGATGATTTTATAAGACCACCATTCTATTTCCGCTCTGCTCAGTCACAGGATGATTTTATAAGACCACCATTCTATTTTCACTCTGCTCAGTCACAGGGTGATTTTATAAGACCACCATTCTATTTTCACTCTGCTCAGTCACAGGATGATTTTATAAGACCACCATTCTATTTTCACTCTGCTCAGTCACAGGGAGATTTTATAAGACCACCATTCTATTTTCACTCTGCTCAGTCACAGGATGATTTTTTTTGAAAGACTACCATTCTATTTTCCCTCTGCTCAGTCACAGGATGATTTTATAAGACTACCATTCTATTTTCACTCTGCTCAGTCACAGGATGATTTTATAAGACTACCATTCTATTTTCACTCTGCTCAGTCACAGGATGATTTCATAAGACCACCATTCTATTTTCACTCTGCTCAGTCACAGGATGATTTTATAAGACCACCATTCTATTTTCACTCTGCTCAGTCACAGGATGATTTTATAAGACCACCATTCTATTTTCACTCTGCTCAGTCACAGGATGATTTTATAAGACCACCATTCTATTTTCACTCTGCTCAGTCACAGGATGATTTTATAAGACCACCGTTCTATTTTCACTCTGCTCAGTCACAGGATGATTTTATAAGACCACCGTTCTATTTTCACTCTGCTCATATCAGTGACAGGATGATTTTATAAGACCACCATTCTATTTTCACTCTGCTCAGTCACAGGATGATTTTATAAGACCACCATTCTATTTTCACTCTGCTCAGTCACAGGATGCTCATTGTGATTTACTTCAGCTCATGATATGATTAAAGTAATCGGTATGTGATATGTTTGAGCATGGCGTCAACAACTTGAAAAAATCCGTTTTTTTGGGAAAGAGAAGATGTAGCCTACGCACATTGATCAGATTAATGGACATAAATGGTGAGAATGGTGAATCATTTAGTGTTTCTAAAAATGTATTCCAATGTAGGTAAAACTAGCTTATTCTAATAATTTATATGTATAATATCTTATGATATTATTATTATGTGGTTTTCACTACGAGACGTATATCTATATACAGTGCTGTAATTTGAGCTGCAGTGTATGCCATAATAGACTTGGTCGAGTGAGAAAATGTAAAGGCGTTCATTTTTTGTGCGATATATGAAAATACAGCACATATCTCAAGGCTCACACCTTATCCATTGAACGAGTGCTGCATTTGCGATATCGCACTCAAATTAACACCATTTGCATATCGGATCGGGCTTCAGATGTACACTGGTAGCAATCTCTGATATACTGGTAAGTTTATGACATATGTTGGTCAAACGAAAATGTTAGAGCTGCACATAAAACAGAAACGAACGGTCAATAAGTGCTAGTCATGTCAGAGATAAAAAAAACACCTTGTTCTGTTGTCATGCGGTTTTTTGTCCATAGCGCACTCAGATATTTACAACTTTCCGTTTGCTGTCACATGGTATTTCTGGTGGTGATGAATTAGTTAGGACATCGATATGTAATGTCTAGCTGGGTATTGATTATATTATTGTTATCTGAACTGTAGACTTGATGACAGATTCATATGGTCACGGTAGGTGCACCAACGTCGCCAACATCACGACACGTTAACCTTTTCAGTGTGGGGATCGATTTTAGACGTTAGAATCTGACATCTGTAGACGTCAGATTCTGACGTCTAAAGTCGATCCCTGCATTGAAAGAGTGAAACGTTTGATAATGGCCGTAGACCCATAAAATAGGTATTCAAATAAAGCAAAAAGAGCTGACTAAGACATTTATGATGATTTCAAACTGAAAATAACCCTTTGATCTCCATGGTTTACATAAAAAAATCAGCGTTGAAAGGGTTAAACAACACCTGAAATATTTGTAGAATCAGATAATCAGTACTTTTACCCACTTGAGCTTGCGAGCTTTGGTGAGTCAGATACGCTTTCAGGCGTTTGGAAACTTTAGTAAAATAGTTTGTCGTTTAACCCTTATGGCACGACGATAGTCGTTTTATTAGCAGGTTATATTACATTTACTGTGAACGAAATGAGTTTTTAAACATCACTATTTGCAATAAATTGATTCGCCTCAAATTAAGAAAATATGAGTACTTCTCACCTACTTGTTGTGGGTCCCGGTTGCGAGACTTCAAGAGTATGACAATTTAAATTATTAAATTTAGCATTTTAAGGCTTATTCAGCGGAACATTACCTACTGGCTATACTGGCCGTATGAAAATAATAATTTTTTAATTACTACGATGCCCACCTAAATAAATAATTTTATGACTTTAATAATTTTATTTCAGACGTTAACACATAGTTATGAAAGAGGTGTATAGTAATATGCCCCCTGCATGGGATAGCCACCATCATACATTATCAGGGGTCTCCTGAAATATTCTACTTGTTTTGATAATATATATCAACCTATTATCAATGTCTATGTCAAATAAATCCTTGATTGACTGATTAATTGATTGATTGATTAGAAAACGGTTACAATTCCATTATCAACCAATACACAATAACAATGAAATAAAGTAATTATTATCCACGCCCTGATGAACATTAACACGTGTATTACACGATCTAAACACCTCAGTAAACAGGATATATTGATTCAATGCTGGATCAACGTTGGTCAACCGTCTTAGAGGCTGTCCCAGCTTTGACACAGCATTGGGCCAATGCATCGTGTTTGCAGGAAAATGAATAACTTGGAGGCCACAGCAGCATCCTAGTACATGTTTAACCAATGTTGTTGGACTGTTGGGCCAACGTCGTGGACGGTGGCCCAACATTAAAACAACATTGGTTCAAAAGCTTTTGTTTACTGAGATGTGACAATACATTGTCTGGTAGCAGCTGCTTGAAGGTCAAGGTGAAGGTCATCGAACCATAAAAAGGAAACACACTGGACTCTTTGGACACCCTTGTCTTGCTCGAAATAATTACAGGCTCTGGCAGAGAGGTCTACAAGATTTATGTCTCTGTAATGTTATATGGTTTTCTTTTCGCCCCAGAAACTCCCCTGATTGTGAAACACGTCTCTGATTAACTTACTTCACCAGAAATAATATGTTAACCCTTTAACCACTATAGTCGTTTTTAATCCGTTTTATTACCCGAATAAATCATTGCTATTGCGAACGAAAAGTGTGTTCAAACAACAAGATTTGCAAATGTTTGGTCTCAAATGAGACAATTATGAGTAGTTTTCACTCACTTGAAGTTGTGGATCGCGGTAGCGAGACACAACTTCAAGTGGGTGAAAAATTAAAATATTTAATTTTGCGCTTTAAGGGTTAACTGACTTAAAGATACCTCTGTATGAAATATGTGACTACCCAGCAAAGGCGAGATGCTTTCCCAAGGTTGATTAAACGCTGGGCCACCGTCTGTGACGCCGCTCCAGCTTTAAATAAACATTGGGAGAGTGTCTCCTTTTTAGCTGGGATAATATACGTACAAATTGGTCTATTTGTTGCGGTAGAGTGTTTGTAAAATGTCGCACACGAGGAGACGCCAGTTTGTGGTTATTAGTTTTCCAATGACCGTGACAGATGGTAAGTGTGACTTAATGACAGAACCTCGTACGTGCTTGTTGTGCTTCATACCATGCTCTACGTATTTAGGTACACTGTAATTATGTTAACATAAATACCCGCAAGTCAATAATCAGTGTTATTATATCAGGGGGCGACGATCCATTGGGTCGATGTTCTCAAATACATTGCCCTAGATTTTGGACATCGGTCGATGAGATCTTCTAGTTCAATCCGATCACTAATATCCGATCACCCCATAAATGGGGTGATCGGCTATCATGTGACCCTCTGAGAGGGTCACATGATAGCCGATCACCCCATCACCCACTTGAAGTTGCGTCTCGCTGACGCGATCCACAACTTCAAGTGAGTGAAAATTATTCAGATTTGACAAAATGGAGGTCAACTCTTTTCAAATCTTGCTGGTTGATGTCACATTTTATCTTTAACATATTTAAAATTTGGTACATAATGTGCTAATAAAAAAAAGAAAAACTGAATATATGCGACACCGGTGGTTAAAGGGTCAAAAAGCTAAATATTATTAATTAGAGCAACATTGCGAGATGATACACCACTGTTGCTGTTCTGACGGGCACTGGCTTCTCTGGTTACATTCAATCAATTCACTGGATCTAAATTGAATTTGTTCCGTTTTCTCGGTCATTGGGTCGCATCCTAACCATTGCATTACTAGCTGATTTAAAATTTAAATCCCTATTTTGTCAAGACTATAATAATCGAATAATCGATCTCACAGACTCATGGGGTATAATATATTGACGAGTCAGTAATATTATGATATCATTCTTAGCGAGAACAACAAAATTCATAGAAATACCCATTCAAATTGCAAAATAAAATGTGTTGACCATGGCTAAAAATGTGTTCAAAGTATGTCTTGGTCCTTGGGACAGGACAACCAGGACAGCAACAAGCACTGTTCTCTCTGGAAATGGAATACCGGTTAACGTAGCTTCAATGTTGGGCAAGGAGTGCCAAATAAAAAACCTTAGTTTCACATACGACACCAAGACGTTCGATTTCCGGGAAACCATTTAATAAGAAATAGTTATCTTCTGCTCTTAATGGGTTAGAAAAAAGATAACAGAAATACGATAATTTTACAATGCTGACTTAAACTGGCAAACGTTCCAGCGTTGATGCACCACACATCGTGCTTGCCGACTTGCAAACCTCTGCAACGAGAAGTGGCGACGTTGGAGCCTTCCAGACAGTTGACCTGTCAGATGGGCGCTTTGGTTTATCGTCTTGTCATCTCCCGCATTGATTGGCAAAACTTTGTCAACTGCAGTTTTGTGTTTCGCGGGTTGGTTCTGTAGTCATGGCGTTACTAATCCAACCGAGACTCATCCCAACACAGCCTACTCAGCAAAGACTAGACATCCGTTTAACCATTTTCTGGCTGTTACTGTGTACAAACTGGATTTAAGCTAGTTTCAAACTAAATTAAATGCCACGGAAATTGATAAATTATTTTTTGGGAGATGATCTGTTTTTCATTAATTTTAATTTGAGAGATGTCTATTTCAACAAAATATAGTTATTTTTCATTCATTTCAAGCTGGAAATTGCGTCAGTAATTCCGACTTGAAATGAATGAAAAATACTCACAAACTATTCAGCAGTACAAGGGTTAATGTTGATACAATGCTGGGCCAGCGTCGTAGACGGTGGACCGACATTGATTCAACATTAGATCGATGTCTTTTTAGTAGAGTACTCAGTATACGTGACTGGTACTGATCGATGGTTGTCTGAATTCAAACCTTTTCTCACATGTATGTATTTATTAACTCTACCTTGGAGAGCATGCATGCAAAGATACAGGTAAAAAGATTTAAAGTTTAACAGTCAACACACGCAGAGTGAGAAATTTAAAAATTAACATTATGTATTATACAATACAAGTCATATTTACAGTGAAATTTAATACATACTATTGAGAATAATACTAGATATCCTATTGAATAATCATTTTGATATGATGAGAAAAACAAAAGTTTACATTTTATTATATATAGTTTGTGCATACAGAGTGTTATGCTCTGCACAGTACCTGTATACAACGCGCCTAACCCTTACAACGCTGAAATATTTTTTTATAAACCATTGATGCCAAAGGGTTTTTATCAATTTGAAATCATCACGAACTATACAAGATTTACTGATATTGCTTTGGTTTGCTACCGGTACTGTTAAGTTTGATCCTCTCTAGTTTGCTGTTCTTCTGCGGACTCCAGTATAATGTCTGTAGCTAGTAAACATGACGTTATTGGCCCAATACCGGTTTAATACCGTCTGCTACTGTTAGAAAAGGCCGTTAAATTCCAGTATTCAACCGTTATAACTACACTGATGTCTTTAATGTACAAATACTGAACCAAAACAAACATAAATATTGTTGTAATGGTCTAGTATCGTACCAATGTTCAAATTGTATGCGGACCAAATTAACTAATGCTATTGGGTCATCAAAAAACAGCAACTGTTCACTTAAAAAGACAGAAGTTACACCTTTTTGGCTTTTCACAGCAGTGTACTTATGATACAGATCCGTATTGACTGCTGTTTTTCTGTTATAATTTAAAATGAAGATCTGCTTGTTTTTTTGTGCTGGTTCTGCTCCTGTCGTTTTGCATCGGCTTTTGATAGATTTGTTCTATGATTTTTTAACTTCATATTGCTTGTTATGTACACTTATTCTTGGTTCTGTAAATATTTTCTACCTTTCTATAAGTTATGTTCTAGACTTTTGTGATAGCTCTATATTGATGCTCCACTAGCTTGTTCAGGTTTTGTTATACTGTTCCTGTACTAGTTCTCTACGGTCATTGTACAGGTACTGGTACAGGTAAGCTACATAGTTTTGTACTGAGTTTTTACTTTTTACGTACATTTTCTGTACTGGTTCTGCGTATGTTCTTTACTGGTTATGTACTGTTTTTGTAGTAGTTTTGTACTGGGTCAGAACAGAACAGAACAGAACAGAACAGAACAGAACAGAACAGAACAGAACAGAACAGAACAGAACAGAACAGAACAGAACAGAACAGAACAGAACAGAACAGAACAGAACAGAACAGAACAGAACAGAACAGAACAGAACAGAACAGAACAGAACAGAACAGAACAGAACAGAACAGAACAGAACAGAACAGAACAGAACAGAACAGAACAGAACAGAACAGAACAGAACAGAACAGAACAGAACAGAACAGAACAGAACAGAACAGAACAGAACAGAACAGAACAGAACAGAACAGAACAGAACAGAACAGAACAGAACAGAACAGAACAGAACAGAACAGAACAGAACAGAACAGAACAGAACAGAACAGAACAGAACAGAACAGAACAGAACAGAACAGAACAGAAAAGAACAGAACAGAACAGAACAGAACAGAACAGAACAGAACAGAACAGAACAGAGCAGAACAGAACAGAACAGAACAGAACAGAACAGAACAGAACAGAACAGAACAGAACAGAACAGAACAGAACAGAACAGAACAGAACAGAACAGAACAATGGAGTCTATTAACTCTGGTGCTGCTGAAATATTTGTTTACGTTTTTCGTTCATTACTTTTGAAACTGGAATTAATATCGCAATTTCCAGCTCTAAATGACGAAGATTGTTTGTATTAATGTAGAACATACACGTGATAAACTGAATAATTTTATTTACTGATCATCTACAAACAATTTAATAATTTTCAGTGGCATTTCATTTTGTTTAAAGCTACCTTGAAGTGCACGGTCCTAGCAGCACAAATATTAATCTAGTGGATGTGATGGTGATCATCTATCACAGACAATTTAATAATTTTCAGTGGCATTTCATTTTGTTTAAAGCTAGCTTGAAGTGTACGTTCCTAGCAGCACAAATATTAATCTAGTGGATGTGATGGTGATCATCTATCACAGACAATTTAATAATTTTCAGTGGCATTTCATTTTGTTTAAAGCTAGCTTGAAGTGTACGTTCCTAGCAGCACAAATATTAATCTAGTGGATGTGATGGTGATCATCTATCACAGACAATTTAATAATTTTCAGTGGCATTTCATTTTGTTTAAAGCTAGCTTGAAGTGTACGTTCCTAGCAGCACAAATATTAATCTAGTGGATGTGATGGTGATCATCTATCACAGACAATTTAATAATTTTCAGTGGCATTTCATTTTGTTTAAAGCTAGCTTGAAGTGTACGTTCCTAGCAGCACAAATATTAATCTAGTGGATGTGATGGTGATCATCTATCACAGACAATTTAATAATTTTCAGTGGCATTTCATTTTGTTTAAAGCTAGCTTGAAGTGTACGGTCCTAGCAGCACAAGTACTAACACCTACTAGTGGCTGTGATGATGCCCCATGTGTGCTTTATCCTGTCTCTCCTCTTAAGATGTTTAATGAAGGGGAAATCAATAGGCCTACCCGTGAAAATCAATCCACAGTCATGCTTTAGCACCTACAGCACTAAATTATTTTGTATAAACCATGGATATTAAAGGGTTTTTTCAATTTGAAATCATCATAAATGTCTTTAGTTTCTGATTCATTTGAATACCTATGTTGTGGGTCTACGACCATTAAAAATATTTTCAGTGCGGGGACTGTCTTTATAGGGTGGTCAACTTCACAAGTAGCAGCTTTATGGTCTACATACGCACATACACATACATGAGATAACAAGGACAGAAAAACAATGTATAATATTGAAGGAAATCCTTGGGATGAGACTTTATAAATTTTGAAAATTTACTTGATATGAAACTATATAGCCTACTGATTCTGAATAAAAGACAAAAACATAAAAAAAATTAAAGCATTGAAAACGACTAAACTAGTTTCATTTACAAGACTATATTTTCATGTAAATAAGATGCCCCCTATCTCAGACGGCATGATCAAAGTAATCTTCTGGTCACATTAATAGCTGCCGCCCTTACTTGGTCTGGAAACGCGATGATCGGGGGGGGGGGGGCTTCTCCTACAGCACCGATGGTCTGCTCAACGCTGGGCCGAATTCTCTGTATGTTTGGGTTTTGTTCTGATTCTTATACATTTTGTTAAGAGATGTTTCTAAAAATCTAAAATTCTTGTAAAAATTAAAATAATGCTCTGTGGGATACACTACTTCATTGCAAAATTAAAAAAGAAAATTGATGTCATCATACTGAGTCGCTTTAGTGTTAAAATAATTGCATTGGGTAAAACCCATCACTCGATTTCGGCATATTTCATAGTACATAATGAGGACCATGATGAAATGATTTTATTTCGAACATACTCTGCACCGCGTGTTTTACATTGCATTGACTGAACGGTACACTTTTCTGCTGGCCAAAAGGCAGTATCGTAAGCAGATACTGCCTTTTGGTTTTGCATGACAGTGTTGGTCTGGCAGTAAAGGGGGAATTGTGGGTGAGCTCTTCTAAAATTGATTCAATGAGACGATGCATTGCATTCGCCGCTGTGTTCATTCCATTATTGATGGCAATGTAGTTGAATCTAATAATGTTAGCCGTTACGCGCTAAATTAAATAATTTCAATTTTCACCCACTATAAGTTGTGTCTCGCTACCACGACCCACAACTCAAAGTGGATGAAAAATATTCATTTTTTGTTTAATTTGAGACCAATTTGCAAATATTGATGTTTCACGAGACGTTAATCCGCTGTTGTTTTCATGTTGGCCCGCCGTCTTCGACGTCGGCCCAACAGTAAAACAACAGCGGATCAAAGCCTCGTGTTTTCTGGGCAGCGGGTCATATAGGTCAAACAAACATCGATTCAATGTGTCGTATTTGCCGGGTATAAATATAAATAATTGTCGACATTTGAAGTTTGAGCCGCCCAGCCTGTACCATTTTCAAACGAAAAAAAATACCAGCAGACAAACTCAACAAGACGAAGACTAGGGGTCATCTAGTCGTGCAATCCACCAATAACATTTATAGAATATCTTATTGACTAAAGTCACTGAGACCCAACCCATTCTGCTTCAATCTCACATTTACACCACATGACATGGGCCTTTTTGAATAAAATATATTTACTTTAATTCACCCTTAAAACGCTGAAATATTTTTGTATTAATCATGGAGACCAAAGCCTTTTTTCAATTTAAAATCATCATAAATGTCTTAGTTAGCTCTTTCCGCTTTATTTGAATACCTATGTTATGGGTCTACGGCCATTATAAATATTTTATTGCTTCCAGTGCGGACAGGAATCAGCTTTATACGTCAGAATCTGACGTCTACAGGTTCCCGCGCTGAAAGGGTTAAATAAAACTGGTATGATCCTCCGAACTGATGATCATGTTTTACTGTCGGTAATATGCTTACCCTAATCTTTTACACAGGATCGCAAAACACATAGCGAAAAAGGCGCATGGGGATGAAGGGGAAGTCTCTCCCGGAACGGGAACACGAATGACAGCTAGGATGCTTCCAGGAATGGGAGATAAAAGGAGGATAGCGCCTGGGAATGAGTGATGTCCCGCCGGAGCATATGTCAGGGCATCGTAGCGTGGCCCATTGTGACGTGCAGAGCGAGTGTAGGCGGCTAATACCATAGGCTCATCATAAGGAGGGTGGGGTGGGGGCACAGGTAGTGTGGTGGGGTCCATTACTATCACACTGCAACCAGCACAGACACTCACTGATGATGCTGCAGCTCATGCCGCAGCTGCTGCAGAAGCTGCTGTTGCCCTTCTAGGATTTGCTCTTGCTGTTGGGCAGCAGGTTAACTAGTACCCGGAAAATACGATACATTGAACCGATGTTTATTCAATGTTGTGCCAGCGTCGTAGACGCTGGCCCAACATTAAATCAACATCGTGTTTAGGACTGCTGCCGGCGGCCAGAAAAAGAAAACAGGGACTAGATCAGAGTGCACGCCTGTTGTTGTTTATGAACAGTCGGTGGAGATGGTAGTGTTGGGAACACGTGCCTGGTGGTTCTGCGCACAGTTCTTCACGCTTGACGTGTTCACGTGGCCAGGTGACGTTGCGCTACACGTGATAATCTCACGCATGACGCACCACGCCGTGAGCGCGACCACACAATCAACGTGTGTATGATAAACTATTGTCTATAGATCAGACGACAAACCACTGACATTTTCACCAGATTGCCACTGGATTGATTACAATGGAAGATGGAGACAAGTATCTGGGCAAACAATACGGAGTCTATGCGCTAACTGAAGTAAAGGTAAACTGCAAACATGTGATGTCAATAGTGTGTCCTCTACCAGTTTACCTGCGCGATCATTTACAGCGGTGGAGCACAGGGCCATAGTTTGAAGACGTACATTGACATGTGAACAGTTGGCAGATGTTTTAGTTGAAAACATTTCTTCTTCACTCTTGCTGGCTTAACACCAAGTCGTCCATTGTGATACGATACCATGTGATCACAATGGTAGCAAGGGATTATAAGCTCTCGAATCATCAAGTTGACAATGCTGATGAACCAGTTTGAATATGATCACAACATGTGTACGTGATGAATTTTATAATCCGCAGAGTTTAATCTCGTGGACAACCTCGACAATGACCTCTAAGCCACACACTTATATAACCACTTATGCATGGATACTTTCTCGTGCGAGTAATTGTGATGCGCTCAATATGTACACAAGCAACTAGGAATAATAGTCGATGACCGTGTTTATTGATATATAAAAAATATAAATATAAAAATGAAAAACCTCAACATAGTTGCTTTATTTTGTGTGGATATGACACAATATGAATGCGGATATTGTCGGTGATGTGAGAGGAATTGTGTGTTAAAAGAAGATTATCAAATATATTATGAGTACGCTAGCGGGGGCTATGATTGGAGGCGGTAGATACTTGATCAATCAGATGATAGTACTCGTCAGTACTCAGTCTACCTGGTCATGAGTACCCCCTTAATCACCAGATGGACCTGTCACCTGACACATCCGCGGCTGATGCTACTGCTCTCTTTGATATTTGGGGGTGAGTAACATTATCATTGTCATTATTATTATTATTATTTCTTGTTATGGTCCCTTCCCTATTACCATGATTACTGGAACGTTTTTAATATTGTATCTCTCCGTGACTTAGTTTTACATTTTATCGTTCAAAGTGAACCAAAGAAAACTTTTACAACTCCCTCTGTATTTTGTATTTCCGTTCACTTTGTATAGTCGTTAACAGATCAATACCATGGGGACGATGTCTCCATATACATATTTATGAGGGACAACAATTATTTTGCTTGAAAGGTCTTGTTTTTATCATTGTACGGCCATGTAGTGTTTCCAGATACCCGATGTATCTAGCTATTTAAGTCTGGTAAATATAATATGAATTCGAGCTGTACAAGGATAAAACAACCGAAATAACAATTAGAGTGTTAACAATGATATCACACTTCCCTCGTGAGTTTTAAATGTGCGTCCGATTCCAGATTCCATGTACCTCAAATTTGAATAAACGCATTTACTATTGTTTGACATGCCTGGCTCAAATATAGCATTACTCTGGAGGCCAATCGGGAATAAAGATGCTGTTTTAAATACATTATGTCAACGACGTCAAGATTTATTTTTTAATTAAATGAAATATCCTTTGTATAGCGTACATATAACAAGACATCAATATGTTGGCACAGACATATATTTATTACTGATTGTTCAGATTGTTCAGATCGATAATTCCTGACGTCATACGGGCTTCATAAGTTCTTTTATCACAAATGAATTATATTCTGTAATCGATGATCTAATAGGTTAGAATAGAGGACATGCCCAGAAATACAGTATTTCTACTTGTCAATATGCCTCAAAATAACTATGGCAATAACCATAATTAGTGTGCACATACCATATCATTGGCGTCGTGTGACAGTGTGGAAGACTGACGAGAAATATTTTAAACATTGGCATAATTATTATCAAATATATTTCCCACGTGGTAGTTTCTCAACTACATCTCATACAAAACGGTATAAGATATGGACGACATGATTACAATGAATTGATGAATATGTTATGGACATATTTATATTTCATCACATCTCACTTGTGTGGTCGAATCAATATAAATCTTACTACATCTTAGTTGAAAGCGGTTTCCAAAATATAAAAATCGCATGTACATGCAGGGTTTGCTGTCTTTATTTTCTGATAAAACATAGTGAAATGAAAATAAAATATGTAACTGTGTTGCTAAATAAATTATGATGGAAATTTTATTTATGCAATGAATTTATGCAATGCATGGGGATTTCGTTTTTCGTATTTAGCCTAAAATTATATCTAAAATAGAAGATGCGCATTTATTACATGTCCTCTCACGCCCAATGTTGTTCAAGTGATGTATCACTGTCTGCGACGTTAACACAACATTAAAACAACATTGCTTTAACATCTCGAGTTTGCAGAGACGCTGAAGTGTCAGACACGCCCTTCCTTCAAACACAGGGCATTGCTCAAGTGTAGTTTCAATGCCGAGCCACCGTCTGTGACGCTGGCAAGGTATTCAACCATCATTGGACTATATCATGTATATCATGGGTATCTTTGTAGAGATATAGATTTTTTTTCAAAGAAACGCTACAATGAATACGAGAGCGTGCGCCTGTGCCGAATCAATCAATGATTGTCTAGTCAAGTCTATTATGTCAGTGACTGGTTGTAGACAACGTGTACAGTAGAGCTATCACGTAGTGCTGGGCCGACGCTGGCGTCATTCTGGGCCAGCATCTTCAGCGCCAAGACATCATTGGAGCAGCTACCCTTGTTAGATGTGTGTGACGTAGGCTCTGAGACCCCCTGTCGGATTTGTGTAACATATAATATTGTGAAAATAGTTCTAGAGTATACACCCAGCCAATGTTGGTACAGCCAATGTTGGTACAATGTTAGCCTATCATCTTCGACGCTGGCCCAACATTGTTTCAACATTGGCTGAACGTCTCGTGTTTGGTGGGTGGCATATTCCATTAAAATATGGCTTTTCTGATCTTTTGTTTGATTATTATTGCATCTGGACATTTGATAAAATAATGTATTTTTAATCGCCTTAACCCTTTAACCGTCGGTGCCGCATATATTTGGCAGCCCCCAAGATTTGAAAAGAGTTGACCTCCATTTTGTCAAATCTGAATAATTTTCACTAACTTGAAGTTGTGGATCGCGTCAGCGAACTTCAAGTGGGTGAAAATTCAAAATGAATAATTTGGCGGTTAAAGAGTTAATGCCACAAAATTAGGCTAAAATTATAAAAAAATCGGTAATTTTGTTTTGGCTTCCTGATTTGACCATAGGATGTAAACATGTCCATAGACTAGAATCGTAAAAGTTGTTTAATTTTTGTGCTGCGCATTTTCCAGTGAAGCGAGATATAGAGACGAAATTCCCGTATTTCTAATTTTGGACATGCATGTCCGAAATAATAAATCGGGAATTTCGTTTTTATATATCGCCTAACTGGTAAATGCGCAGCCCTATATATCGCCTAACTGGTAAATGCGCAGCCCTATATGTGCACACTCTTTTGATTTCATCTCATGTACTCAATCCCGAATATCTCCGGGACTAATCCCAGGAGGACAGTCACAAATCCTGAATATATACGAGATTGGTCATCAAAGGGTTACGATTAGATTTTTGGCATCACATCCCAGAGTGAATAGAAATGAAAAGAAAAACATTATTATTAAATACATTAATCTTGATGTAAATAATGATCTTAAACACATTATTTTTTGTAGTATATTATGTTTACATAAGCTGTGTAGCATGCAGTAGCGCATGTCGTGTCATTCCTTTCCTACCAAAACGAATACAGTCGCTAATAATAGTCCTTATAATTAGGCAGAATATTATTTTTAACCCTTTCAGTGCGGGGACCGTCCATAGACGACAGATTCTGACCCCGGTCCCCGCACCGAAAGAGCTAAACAAGTTATACTGATCTTAGACCCATAACACACGTATTCAAATGAAGCGAAAAGAGCTAACCAAGACATTTATGATGATTTAAAAAAAAAAACTTCGGTCAAAAAACCTTTGGTCTCCATGGTTTATACAAACATATTTCAGCGCTCCATATGTCCGCATCTCAGCTGTGACTACGATGTATCCATACATGGCTGAGATGGGGACATACTAACCCTTTAAACCCTCACGATGCATCAGAGCATCATCTTGCATCTCTGAAGAATGACCTAATTTCGTGAAACCTAGTGGTTTTGGAACGAAAATTTTCATGGAACAGTTTAAAAAATAACAGTGTATTTGTTACATTTGCCACCCACTTCAAGTCATCTTCATCCACTACAAGTCGAGAATTGCGACAGCAATCCGCGGCTTGTAGTGGATGAATATCACAATGGTAAACTCAGGCTTGAAAGGGTTAAGAACTATTTAGATGCCGTTCTCATTCCCTTAACTGTGAGGTACAATTAAATCTAGTATATTACTACAACTATCTGTTACCGTGTTTAGTCTATGCGCATATAATTATAGGGCGTGACATCTAGATTATATCTTCTCCTTTTTAATAATCTTGAGATTTGAATTGTTGAGGTGTGATTCCATTCAAAGTGTGTATGGAAATGTCAATGTTTGATAAAATAGCGGAATGTAATACATCAATTAAAATCCCAGTACTTCCTTGTTGCGATGGTTTATGCCAGTCTTTATTATATGAATTTTGATCATGAATCCGACTGGAAAATAGGTATTCAATAAGCCGAAAGAGCCAAATAAGACATTTATGATTATTTCAAATTGAGAAAAAACCTTTGACCCCTTACATACAAATATTTCACCCTAAGGGTTATATATAGATACAATAGATGTATAGATACAATATATTATATATGTACTATATATACTAGCTTTTATTGAAGAAACGACACTTAGAAAATCTCATCAACCAATCTCAGGTCAATATTCTGTGAAACGCAGTGACGTAACCGGCAACCCTTTTGAATTTCGTTTGCTCAATTTATCCTATATTATATGTGCATAGAGTGATCAACAACCTTGCTTACTTATATTACATGTACATGTAATTACTAGAATAAAAACTATACCATGAATACAATCACAGTAATTGACTGATTATCCACACCAGGTCATTGTGGTGACTTTCTCAATTAATACGTCGCACTTCGAACCCGCGGCAGAAACTTGAGGACCACATATATATCACATGTTAATGAATTAGGTTCACGTTCGGTCTTTCCCTTTGAAGGTCTGTGGCGAATGTGGTGCTTGTTTGGCAAATATCCATCGTTTCAGAATAATGATGATGTATTTACATGTTTTACTACCGCACCAAGGCCCAAACACATTAAATTCAACTCTTTCAGGCCTGAATTTACCATTGTCATCTTCATCCACTACAAGCCGCGAATTGCTGCCGCAGTTTTCGACTTGTAGTGGATGAAGATAATTTGAAGTGGGTGGAAAAGTATAGAACATTTCCATGTATTGGTAAACCAGTTTAATGGAAATTTTCATTCTAAAACCCTTGGTTGTAGGAAAATTAAGTCTGTTTTCAGGGATGTAAAATGATGTTTTAATGCATCGTGAGGCTTAATGGGTTAAATAAGATCAGTTTTATGTGCACGTTTGCTGTACATTTTCGAATAAATTACATTTTATTGTGACCAGTTCTTTAATTCTGCACTTTTATCACACCTATAGACATATCTTTATCATGTGCAGTATCTATTTTAAATAGTATTGTTTATATGATCTTATTACGATAACAAATTAAATATGACCATGTCCGATGTACTTACTGCAATATATATTTTATGTACTTCAAATCCTATTATCTATAGATTCATTTCATCCTCACATTTTCTTGTTTGAAAGACAAACATAACATGGCTAAAAACGGCTATGGACGCGATTAGCACTTTTTAATTAATAGCTTATAAATCGTCAGATGCTCGAAATCAGAGGCGGAACATATCCTGGACCATTCTCACAGTTCACTGTCGTATAAGTGTCTCTGGCATACACCTACGACTAAAGAACTGGAAGAATCACCATATTTTGATTTAATGTTAGCCCAACATCGCAGACGATGGCCCAGAAATAGCAGAATCGGGTCGATGACTTGTGTTTAAGTCAAGGTTAATCCCGTTATGCAATTGTGCAAAGCGAGAGGTTTCCGGTGGATCGTGTATGGAATAGTGGCAAACCTATACTATAACAAAATGAAAAATCTCAAATGTGTAAATACCGTAAATTATAAATGTGATTCTGGGCAAGTTTGATCACGGATGAGTCAGGAAAATAGACCAAATTAGAACCATCTCACTTGTACTCTGGTGGCGGATCTAACGGAAGGGTCAGAGGGGGGGGGGGGGGCAATTAACCATATATTACCTGAGAAGACTAAAACAATCATTGATTAACCTATTCTTTTCAATCAGACCTCCCCTTTTTTCAAAATTCTGGATCCGCCCCTGTATTTTTATTAAACTAAATCATCCGTGGATGTTTCACTTTTTTCCTCGGTAACCAAGGCAACAAGAAGTGTATGCAGTGTCTACATGACTCATTACTTAGAGGTCGGTGACATCAATAAATGACTATCTATTCTATGAGATGTGATGAATAAATAATGACGGTAACTCTGTTGCATGAGCCATAGACATCATGTTGACTGTACCATGAAGTAGCGCATGATCCGTGAGCAGATTGAATAATAATCATCAGGTTTCTCAAAACGGCTGATCCGCATCTTGGGCATGTGATAGCTCGCAATGGTTGGACCAGCCAATCACATGAGCCCATTAATTTTTGTTAGAATAAGAAATTAGCTGGACGAATGATCATGAGAATAGAGACCCAGGACGAGTGACCAGGACAATATCGCTCATCTCGCCCTTATTCTCTGTGCCAGTTCAGCATGTGCTCGATGCACGCTGGGAGTAGTTAAGCTCGTGGCTGGCATCTGTATCTCATGTTTGAGGTTCGTGTTACATAAAAGCCCTGTAACCTGGCTTCACGTAGACGACACACAGCCCACACACAAATATTTAGCCAGAGCGTAATTGTTCGCTGGACCTGCGTATATATTCGTTGCTTGTGAATGGAACTTCCTCATAGATATGTGTGTGTAGAGACCGCTGTAATTTTTGTGTATGTTCAAAACCTGAACGAGGTAGCAATAACGCATGGCACCTGCATATGAACCAGCACAATTACTTAGATCAAGCACGAAATGTGTTGTATTTTGTGGACTGAGGTCTATATTGCAAGCTTGCAGCATACCTGGGCTCGTATTCGTGTACATGTTACGATATATCGTATCGTAACTTGTTCTAGAACATGGTCCCTAGAGAACACCAACAGCTCTTCTAACGCATTTCCAGCAAACATGCATTCATATGCAGTTAGAAGCACGGAAGTTTTTTGTTGAATATTGCATTTTTAACATTTTGTCAAGAGCATATGTACACAACGCTACCCTGAGATTCGTTATTTTATTATCATTGCATGGGTTGAGCGTGGTATATATGACTGGACCAAACCGAAGCAGGCAAAAATAACATAAATACGTAGTGTGCTCTGTGTATGGTTGATTTTGGCCTGATGATGGTCATGCACCAATCATTTCTCACATTTTTGCGCATGCAGAAAATGTATAATGACCTCCATGCCCACAATAATTGCATGGAGCTGGTCCAACACGCTGACATATAAGTAATAAATTCTGAGCGAAAATTCCGAAACGTATGAATTTGTTTAGTGTTAATTAATAAGAAAATGTGAAGAGACAGACTAGGCGATTTTCGTCTCATCTCATTCTGGCTGCGAGCCTGAATACCGAGCAGTATTTATATTACATTGTCTCTGTGTAGCTTAAATAGAAAAAAAGAAGCGTTGCCATATCATGGTAGTGATCATGTCATCCTGGTGACAGAGGGCTCTTTTCAACTTCAAATCATGATGTGTGACGAAATAAGGCTATAGCAATGTTAAGCAGTAGCGTGAATTTGCTGACCTTCGCTTGTTCCACATGTATTGTACTTTCTTTTGTTTTAAATACTTACAATTTGTTAGCTGGATGTTTTGGAAATATCAAGATAAATATTTCGCATGATGAGGCGAAGTAGAAGTGTCTATGTCATTCTAATGAAATAAGAAGACCATGATAAGATAAGAAACATATATTGGACTCTCGCGATATAAAGTGTGGTAAACAATGTATTACTGCACCAAATAAATCAGAATACTGTTTCGTGGAGCGAGATTTCAGTCAAAAAATATCTGATGAAGAGGGTCTAAAAGTCCGCGTCAATAGCAACATATATACGCTGTAATGCTTAAGATCAGTATACGCTCTTGTCTAAAATATTTTAAAATGAGTCTTTTAAAGATAATTATTCACCTTCCATACTAATCAATTTTAAATTTGCTTCTGAAACACTTGATATTCTTAAAATCATTGATCCTTACGAGTGGACCAGATATTATAAATCCAAGAATGTTGAATCTCACAGCTTCATCTATAAGTCCATCATTGACCTGTTTACTCAAACTGTCCATAACAGGTAAATGTCACCTCTCTAATTGAAAACAAACTAACGTCAGTCCTTTATTCAGCTCAACTGCAGCTGGGATTCAACCCTGAATATTGCCCTGCCTACCAAGTCAACCACTACACAGCATATACTTATTTAATGCGCCGTACGTATTGTCATTGATATGACGTTGCCTTATAATCCTGCCAGTAGTCACATATATCTTCACATTTGTACTTACCTTTAGATGGCAATTTCTTCCAAAATGTCCACCTCAATGTAGCCCTTGAAGCATTCAAATATTTTAATATAAACCAAGATAGCAAATGTCTTTTTTTCAATTTAAAATAAATTTCTTAGTTAAATATTTCCGCATCATTTGAATATTTACCATTATAAATATTTTAATCTTTCAGTGCGGGGATCGACTTTAGCCGTCAGATTCTGACGTCCATAGACGTCAGATTCTAACGGCCAAAGTCCATCCCCGCTCTGAAAGGGTTAATGAAATACTGAGTGATAAAATTTTAAAACAGAGCTGAAAACGAACTTATTGTGACGAATTATACTTTTTTTTTGAGTTCTGCAAAAGTTTTTTCAATTTTTGTGTTGCGCATTTACCAATTAGCGAGATATAAAGACGACATTCCTGATTTCTTATTTCAGACATGCATGCCAAAAATAAGAAATGCAGTTCTAGTCTATAGACATGTTTAAATCATATGGTCATATTAAAGATCCAAAATAAAATAACCGATTTTTTGATGATTTTAGCCTGACTGTGTCGCGTTAAAGGGTTACAAAACCACAGCTGCGTCATCGTCGGAGAGGGATAACACAAATGGCGACGTGATATTTACACAAATCCTGCACATATGTCACATTTCAGGCAGATGTTATGTCTGATTATGGGAATAAACACACTACATGTGATGTACAGACTGTAGTCTGACTGAGGTATGCGTCAGATATATGAATAACTTTTTGGAGGGCTATTATAGTTTACAATAAAAATATATTTCAAATGATAAACGATGCACAGGAAGTAAACAAGTATTTGATCACAATTAAAGGAGAATTAATGTTCATGTGGTCAATCAGACTGATAATTTGGTTTGACTACGTTACAATCACGTACGCATCAGTATGTACAAACTTATCCGTGCCCCTCCCTCACCATCTATATACGCCATTGCTATCGCTGCACGTCACGAGAAGAGTTTACTTATAGTGGGAACTATACAACATATCGCTCACAATATGTTCGATCCTCTAGAGGCGTATGGTCTATGTGAACATCGTCCTCTCGTATCGTGCTAGTTAAAGACTAAGGTATTTCAACAATAAAAGATAAAATTGAATGACTATGAATGCTTCTGGAAAAGCATTTGACTAATAATAATTGGTGGACTAGTCCCTTTAATTAACATTTGAATTCCCCCGTGGCCAAACCCTGGGTGGTTGTGTAAAATATGAATTTGATCCATCAATGGCACGGTGGTTGCATAAACATGGCATACATAAATACACACAGGTTCCATTCTTTCAGTTGTTCAAAACTTTTTTATCGGAATTGCAACTAAACTCTACTAGTTGCCTCAATAAAGCGACCAAATTATTTTAAATACTTTTTAGCCAGTCTCCAAATAGCTCTGACAGGTTAATAAGCATACATCACACAACTAAATAGCCTGACCATCACATACTAACATAACACATTATTCAAAGATGAAGGTAGACACAACATATCCCAGAAAACATGGCCCACGTGTCGTACAGCGAAACGACGACAGAAAGTCTGTGCCCAGCGCAAGCATAATTCAATCATCCAAAGTAAGGTCAATGTTGGTCCACCATCTACGACGCTGGCCCAACATTGAACCAATATTGGTCCAACGCATCGTGATTTCTGGGACTGTCAGTCATCGAGTAGGTGTCGAAAGCTACATGTTGACCCATCCACCTTACAGTGACATATTGCGTTCTCAGTAAATTACCTGAAAGCAGTATGCGCTTTCTTCCAATTACCACAACAACAAATTATTTGCCTGCCCCACATCAACAAAGACAACAACTTTACTTACAAATTCCCACAGAGCGTGGCATATCAGGAATCATGAATAACACAACCACTGCTGTCTAAATGTTGGATTAAAGGCGAGTGAAGCAATTTCAATAACGTATTTTATACATTTTCATACAATTTTGGTCCACTAATTATCAATTATTAGCTAACATGCAGAATGCAAATGCTTAATTTATCTGGTCGGTGCATTTTTATTAGCACATTACATTAATATATCAGCTTTTAAACATGTTAAAACTAAAAGTGACATCAATCAGCAAATTGTTGACCTCCATTTTGTCAAATCTGAAGAATTTCCATTCACTTGAAGTTGTGGATCGCGTCAGCGAGACACAACTTTAAGTGAGTGAAAATTCCAATTGAATAATTTTGCGGTTAAAGTGTGAATGACGTCACACACAACGACCAGTCATTATTGACCCTGACAAAAAATACATGTAGCGGGAGATATCATGTTGAGATCCGGTGAACTGGCCCGACATGTAGCAGTACCGAGTCAGCGCCTCGTGTTTGCATGATTGTACATGATTTTACACTAATACCTGCATATAAAACCGACTTAATTATGTTGATTAGTGACATTATCCAGAATTTGTAATGGGGTCTCGGCATCCAAGCAACGTTTGACTGACTTGTGTGTTGACTGGGGTCGACATATTTGAAAATTTGCTCAGCAACAACAGCTGAATGTACATGATAATTACTAAAACCATCCAGGCATTAGTCACCTCATGACGTCAAAAACAGTCACCGCCCACTTCTTTAGGATTTGGGAAAAATCCATCCCATTGACGTATCAATCAATCAGATTTCAGTACGGGACCGATTTTAGACGTCAGAATCTGACGTCTGTGGACGTCAGAATAAGTCAATCCCAGCACTGAAAGAGTAAAATATTTATAATGGCCGTTGATAGGTATTGAAATGAAGCGGAAAGTATTAACTAAGACATTTATGATGATTTCAAATTGAAAAAAAACACCTTTGGTCTCTTGATTTATGCAAACATCTTTCAGCATGTTAAACATGTTCAACATGTTGAACTTCACTAGGCTTTTAAAGTCTTATAGTATCTGTGCTGTATCCAGTAAATAGATAAGTGCAGCTTTGCGTCATTTGCTGTCATCGTAGTAATTTACAGGGCTGATCTGATTTACAGGGCATATAACATTTACATTGTTATATTCGAATTACTTGTGGTTTAAAAAACAGTTAACATGTATTATGTACATGAACACTGCTGAGTTAAATTACAGTAGTTGGATTCTTTTTTTCAATTTTTGTTTTCAAAAATGTTATTTGTTGTGTATGTACAGTGCAATAGAGAGCCCTGTACAATTCACACGTTTAAACAGTTTACATGTACATGTACGCTCACCAAGATTTAGGGCCACCGGGTTTTGAACCCAGAACCTCCAGGTTTCAAATTCAAATCCAAACCGAATGAGCCAGCGCGCCAGGTCGCTTCAGAGCAAGGAACCTAGGTTAGAGTAAATATGTAAACACCGAACGATAGCCTGGGTTGTTTCAATGGTGGGGCAGCATCACAGATTATTGCCCACCATTGAAACAACGCTGAGCCACCATCCCGTCCTAGGTGAGTTTTGCTTCGCAAAGCCAAAAGGCAGTAACTGCTTACTTTCAAGTAAGCAGTTACTGTCTTTTGGCTTTGTACGCAGAACAGAAAGGCAATAAGAACAAGTGCATGTAGCCTGAATAACAATGTCTCCCGCCGCTCTGGCAGGAGACCTGTCAATCATTCCGGATCCTGACAATGACTGACAGCTGGGGATTGATTCGCCTGGTGTTGTTCTTGGCCCACTGATTCTGTTATTTCGCATCCCAGTGCGAAATAATACCCAGACAATAACACACGTCTGCACAATGCTGCCTCAAATTGGGGCCAACTGTTCATACCGTGGCTCAATCTCTTGCCGACATTGGGGTGCGGACGACTACACGATTGCATTTGTTTTGCTATATGCGAGCATGGCGCCTGCCCTTCTGACAATCCATGTGTTTTTTTGGTACGCAATATTTCAAAGACAATCGACTTATTATTTAGATTAAAAGGCTGCACTCTTTTTGAAGACATTCAGCTTTTACAAATGTACATCGCTATTGATCTTTGTGTTTTCATGACCTTCCACATCTAATATCGTATATAAATATTCTTATTATCACGGTATATTTATCTTCTTTTAAGAAGGATTTTATAAATATTTATGGCCATTAGTATCACTACACACTATCTGAATACCAGATAGGGTAAGTGGACTCAGTAGGTAGAATTGCACGAATTGCAACAATACATTTCATCAGAACATGCTTTGTAAGGGGAGTATGTATCAGAAGAAAACACGTGTGAACCACGCATACCGCTACATGTGATTACAGATAGGTCGGATTGTTCTGCCAAGGAAAATATAGAGCCACTGATTTCTATTTTCTCGGTTCGGCGATATATACAACTACTCTTATTTCTATGCACATACTGTATGAAAACCTAAAATTTGAAAACAATATCAAACCTCTCAGAATAATGCTACAGATATTTTGAAAAAGTAAAATTTATCCTCCAAAATGTAAGGTGTGTGGAAATAAAAACATCACTTCAAACGCATTAGGAGATTTTAGTATGTGCTGATTTGAACATAGCAGTATAGATCGATAAAAATGTCTAATAACACATAAGGCATTGGTTTAATGTTTTCTCAACCAGTGTGTTATACTTTGGGCCAGCGCTGTGCAGATAATTAAATGTCAATCAAGAAATCTGTGGACACAACCAGCTCATTAACAATCAATATTAGGGAGTCCGAGCCAGATGCACCAAGCCCTATTTTATACGCCCAACCTGGGAGTTTACACGACTAAATATAGTGGTGTAACTTTATGGAAGCCATAGCAAGCAATGACCTGTACATATCAGACGGTGTTTAATGTAGGGCCAACGTCGCAGACATTAGACCACCATTAAGCCAGCATTAGATAAACGTCTATTTTTTCCGGTCGGCTAGCCATGTCTGTGTGGTCTACATGGTCTGGTAAATGCTAAATGATAAATGTCACCATTTTGCACAAAATGCACCGGGCTACCCGGCGTTGTACACTGTGGTTGTTTTTGTGTAGCAGTGTTATTTAAAAATACATTGTGGTAAAATCATATCACATGTTTCGTTCAGCTTCATTTGTGAAGATAACCTTTTAAAGCGGAGAAAAACATGTAAATTTGAGTGAACAAGTTAAGGTTTATTGATAAAATCCTTATCACACTCTATGACATGCACGATGACGTATTATAAATTATTTAACAACCCACAAAATAATGTGCTACTAAGCAAAAAGCCTAGAAAATAAAAAGACATAGCCGCAGCTGATGAGCCTATAGAAGTGATATATTATCAAACCTTTTCCCAACATCATATATAAAATATATAGTTACAAATGTAATGTGAATTTTAAAAAAAATATTTAGACTCCTATACTAAAAATAAAATTAAATGTTTTTTTTTAAACCTTTGTTTTTCAAATATCATGTACCGGTAGATTTGAAAGAGACGACGTTTAGTAGACATGGCGGCATAGACTAGTGATGCTAGTCATCAATGGTGACGTCTAATTAATACTTTTATTGCTGGGACAGTATATCTTTCTAAACAAGATATGTTGTTAGAAGCTCTTTGTTCTTTGTTCATATTTTGTCATAAGTATAAATGTTTCTGTCTGCTGAAGCTTCAACCCTTTAACCACCGGTCCCGATTATATTATTTTTATTTTTGTTTTTATTAGCATATTAAGTAACAGCTTTTGAACATGGTATTGACGGGATCAATCAACAAGATTTCAAAATAGCTGAATAGCTGAATAATTTTCACTCGCTTGAAGTTGTTGATTGCTTCAGAGAGATACATGTAACACAAGTACATGTAGGTGAAAATTCAAATTAAATAATTTGGCGGTTAAAGCATTAAATCGCGTTAGCAATTCTAGCTTCAAATAAACGAAAAACTAAAACTTCAGTAAGACGAATGTTTTAAGCGATAACCCAGCAAACGAGGCACAATAACCCTTTAACCCTTGAAGCGCTGCATTAATTTGTAAAAACATCGCGACCAAGGTTTTTTTTTAATTTGAAATCATCATTAATGTCTTAGTTAGCTTTTTCTGATTCATTTGAATACCTATGTTATGGGTCTACGGCAGTTATATATACGTTGATTGTTACTGTGCGGTGATAGACTTTAGCCGTCAGAATTTGACGTCTACAGACGTCAGATTCTGACGACTAAAGTCGATCCTCGCGCTGTAAGGGTTAAGCGATAACCCAGCGAACGCGACACAATAACACTTTAAACGCTAAGCACGACTATAGTCAGGATTTGCAAATGCTTGGTTCCAATTTGAACAAATATCAGCCATTTTCGCCAACTTGAAGTTGAGGATCACGGACGCGTTCCTGGCAATCAAATAGAGCAGTTTGATCCAATGCAGGATTAATATTGAACCAGCGTTGTCGACGTTGGGCCAATATCAAACCAGCATTGGGACAACTTTGACTCTTTTCTGTGTCACTGTCCTTGACCTTTCTCTGACATACTTTAATAAACAGGTCAAGATGAATTGAGCGCGTGTTTATGACCTTGGGCCTTATGTTCGTGCAGCCGGCACTTACTTCACTAGAGGTCATTGAAGCGTGTCGTTGGGACCAGATGTTGCACGCCAGTTATAACAAAGATTATGTGCAAATAAATGTCAGAATCCACAATAGGCACCGTTTGCACTGTGTCAGCTCTGCTTTGTGTACACACCGAGTTATCTGTAAATAACTTAATATGTTATGTTCACGTTTATTAGCAAAATATTTCATCTATTCGCAAAATTATCTAACATTCAAAAACACATTCTCAGTTGATGGCTGTTAACCATGCGAGATGTTCAGATGTCTCTCACTCGGAGATCTGAGGATTTGTGATGTTAGAGTGAAAATAAACAGGCATCAAAACAAATAATTTGAAATATTATTTTTATTACAAATTTCATCGAAATTATCATTATTCTTAATGCGCTAATCAAGTTTAATTTTAAGATGTCCTGTCAATTAAATCACATCGTCTTAAACTAGGGATATTATATTGCATAGTCGTTTTTAACATTGGTTTAATCAGCGAATAGTACATAAACGCTGTGGATCTACTTTGAACATGCTGAATCCACTTTAATGTTTGTTTTCTGATGAATTTCTTAGAAGTGTGGCCAAATTTCTGGCATGAGTCTAGCATCTGCTGTAAGATTGCACTCAATAAACTTGAAATGTGACGCACTGGTTGACTGCACTAACAGAGTCTGTCACTTACATACGTGGGTAGGCCTAAATTTAGATGTCTGCTGGCCGATTTATCTGAATAAATTTCAAAGTCCTAGATATAATTTTGAATTTGAAATATTACACCCTGTTTATTCCACCCGTCCTGGAAGCCAACCGTATTTCACAATTCGTGAACTTAATGGCGACTCAGGCTGAAGTTACGATTTACAAGGAGCAGTTGATGAAAATGGTCCTGGGATCCCCCATACCCCGCCCTGCTAATATCAGGGCCAATATTCTCCAACAAGTTACGATATATCGTAGGAGATCCCGACCAATCCGAAGCCTACGCTATATCGTGACTTGTACGAGAATACGGGCCCTGACAATTATATAGCAATATAAAGTGATTGTGCTCACTTTACCTCTATAGTGTTTTGTTCAAGCAACTAATAACATCGCGTGTGATGCTTTTACAGGTATATAAAAAACACCCTGCCCACCCCAGCAAACTCTAGACTTTCACCCAATATTGTATTAATGCTGGGCCAACGTTTGCGACGTTGGCCCGACATTGATAAAATATTGTGTGATCAGTGGTGATGTGATGTGACGCCTCTATCAGAATCCGGCTGATTACTGGGCCACCGTCCACCATCCTGGGGCCGACGGTGGGCCAGTTTATTGCCAGTGGATTGGCCATCAAGAATTGCCCCCCCCCCCACCCGGCAGATTTTTGCTGATCACGCACATTTCTAATCACCTGCACTCCATGTCACAGTCCCGGAGAAGAGCTCTCTTCGTTTCAACAGTTTTTTTTGCCCAGGTTAGGAAGGATGGGTATATTAGTACACGGGTAAAAGTACTGACACTTTAGTTGCAACTGCGCTTTTCATGATTACGTAAAACTTATTATTTATTAACGTATTATTTATATATATATTTATATATATATTTATTATATATATATATATATATATTATATATATATATATATATATATATATACATATATATATATATATATATATATATATAT
>OZ024904.1:18140360-18184790 GCA_964017125.1 Flabesymbios commensalis | reverse complement strand
AACATTCAAAAACACATTCTCAGTTGATGGCTGTTAACCCTGCGAGATGTTCAGATGTCTCTCATTCGGAGATCTGAGGATTTGTGATGTTAGAGTGAAAATAAACAAGCATCAAAACAAATAATTTGAAATATTATTTTTATTACAAATTTCATCGAAATTATCATTATTCTTAATGCGCTAATCAAGTTTAATTTTAAGATGTCCTGTCAATTAAATCACATCGTCTTAAACTAGGGATATTATATTGCATAGTCGTTTTTAACATTGGTTTAATCAGCGAATAGTACATAAACGCTGTGGATCTACTTTGAACATGCTGAATCCACTTTAATGTTTGTTTTCGGATGAATTTCTTAGAAGTATGGCCAAATTTCTGGCATGAGTCTAGCATTGCACTAGCATCTGCTGTAAGATTGCACTCAATAAACTTGAAATGTGACGCACTGGTTGACTGCACTAACAGAGTCTGTCACTTAGATACGTGGGTAGGCCTAAATTTAGATGTCTGTTGGCCGATTTATCTGATTAACTTTCAAAGTCCTAGATATATTATTGAATTTGAAAGATTACACCCTGTTTATTCCACCCGCCCTGGAAGCCAACCGTATTTCACAATTCGTGAACTTAATGGCGACTCAGGCTGAAGTTACGATTTACAAGGAGCAGTTGGTGAAAATGGTCCTGGGATCCCCCATACCCCGCCCTGCTAAGATCAGGGCCAATATTCGCCAACAAGTTACGATATATCGTAGGCGATCTCGACCAATCCGAAGCCTACGATATATCGTGACTTGTACAAGAATACGGGCCCTGACAATTAAATAGCCATATAAAGTGATTGTGCTCACTTTACCTCTATGGTGTTTTGTTCAAGCAACTAATAACATCGCGTGTGATGCTTTTATAAAAAACACCCTGCCCACCCCAGCAAACTCTAGACTTTCACCCAATATTGTATTAATGTTGGGCCAACGTTTGCGACGTTGGCCCAACATTAATAAAATATTGTGTGATCAGTGGTGATGTGATGTGACGCCTCTATCAGAATCCGGCTGATTACTGGGCCACCGTCCACCATACTGGGGCCGACGGTGGGCCAGTTTATTGTCGGTGGATTGGCCATCAAGAAATGCCCCCCCCCCACCCGGCAGATTTTTGCTGATCACGCACATTTCTAATCACCTGCACTCCATGTCACAGTCCCGGAGAAGAGCTCTCTTCATTTCAATAGTTTTTTGCCCAGGTTAGGAAGGATGGGTATATTAGTACACGGGGTAAAAGTACTGATACTTTTCATGCGCTGTTCATGATGACGTAAAACTTATTATTTATCAACGTATTATTTATTGGCAATGATTTGATATCTTCAACATTTATTCATTTGAAGTTGAAGTTGGACAGCAATACCCAGAGAGAACACATCGAAGTCTGAAAAGTAATACATTGGGTCTAGTGGTCATTGTGAAATACATGAATCTATTAATTAATCGATAATAATATATCATAATATATATATATATATATATATATAATATTATATATATATAAATATATATATATATATATATATATATATATATATATGATATATTATTATCGATTGAAAAGCTAACTATATAATGGAACAGTCGCCCCAATGTGGTATTCCACTCTGTACCAATGGCAGAGTGGCTCAAGTGGCCTCACCTCCTGCTCGAGATCAGATGGATGATAATGACGTAAACTTAAACTCACAGTAAATCCGCGTGTAAATGATGAATACGTCCTAATATTTAAACGTCCATTGGTTTTCCTGGAAAAGGAGGGTTTGTATTATCTGATAGACATGATATACACGAAAACAGAGCATACGCAACAGATGGTCACAGGACCATGACCTGTATTTACGACGTGGTTCACATGCAACCTAAACATATGATTGGTTTACATCTCACCTGGTTTGCGGATAACGACCTCTATCAGCAGGGCGGGGTGGTGCTGTGGTTAATACGGCCTGCTTGAAAAGTCGGAGATCGTGGGCTCGTCCTCTGCTCTGGGTTTCAAGTTTCAAAGAAACAAAATCTTTATTCCCTGCTCACTCGTAAAGATTGAATATTGTGGAAAGGCTCCGTGACCGAGAGGCAGCGTGCTCGGCCTCAGACCGCCATGGCTCGAATTTCGAATCACGTGTCTGGAGGGCAGTGTCGCCTCATTCATCTCACCATCCTCAGGTTCAGCCTAAATCTGCATAAAGGTGGCCTAAAACCACATCAACATGAGATCATCTGTTGCATCCTTGCATAATCATGATAATCAAAAGACTATTTTGAATATGCATGGCTGTTTCACTTTAACAGGGGGTCTCATGTCCCTGTGCCTAAAACCCCATTCATTTTATTCTCTTTCAAGCATCAGTAAACATGAACTTCAAGGTGATCTATCACACCTTATATAGTATGAATAAATCTGTTACAAATAAAGCAAA
Source organism: Flabesymbios commensalis (assembly GCA_964017125.1). Lineage (NCBI taxonomy): Eukaryota > Metazoa > Annelida > Polychaeta > Terebellida > Flabelligeridae > Flabesymbios > Flabesymbios commensalis. The sequence goes on along the minus strand of OZ024904.1, from coordinate 18,182,323 downwards.
GTTGCCACAAGATGGGGCACAAGTGTTTCCTTATATGTAGTGATTGGCTATCATGTGACCCTCTGAGAGGGTCACATGATAACCAATCACCCATATAAGTACATAATTACTCATACCATATAAGGGGTGATAGGTCACCTTTAAACCCAATTCTAGGTTATTGTTAAAACTGCCGTTTGCGACGCCGGGCCAACATTAATCCAGAATTGGCTCAACAACTCAGTCTTACCAACGGCCCGTTTTCTCGTACAAGTTACGATATATCGTTGGCTTCAGATTGGTCGAGATGGCCATCTCGACCAATCTGAGGCCTACGATATATCGTAACTTACGTACGAGAATACGGCGACGAGTCACACACAGCCGCTTGCATATCGTGGTAAGAATCCACCGCGCTTCACTTTACGGGACTCATCATAGATTGTCTCGGAGAACGAAAATACTACCGCTGATTAGTGGTGTCCATAGATTACACATACATACATAATCACTTTAAATCCCAGTAAGCAGCATACACTGGACCAATGTTAATTTATTGCTGGGCCAGCGTCGCCGGCGGTGGGCCATCGTTAAAACAGCATTGGTTCAATGTATCGTGTTTACTGGGATTTGAAAATATATGGCCTACAATTTCATGAATTTGACAAATCTACATAATTTTAAAACAGATCGCTTCAGCAAAACACAGTGTGTGGGTGTGGGTGTAAATGGTAATATAATTATCACTTGGTGTTCAAACGTGTTCAAGTTGATTTTTCACAATAGAAAAAGACACGACACATCGACTCTATATTGGACCACTGTTGGCCTAACATTGGTTCGATGTGTCGTGCTTGCTGGGAATCAATGCAGAACCCCATCATCTATGTAGCAATCAATAAGAATTATTTTCAAACCTCATTTTAAACACAAAATACATGTAAACGTAGCTAATCTGATATACATAGATGCTTACCTGATGACGAGTTGTACCATTTATTAGACTGCTGCTTGATGTGTTATGTAAAGTTTTTATCCAATATAGATATGATTTGAATTGCGAAGTAAACATGAATTAACCCTTTCGAGCCTGAATTTACCATTGTCATCTTCATCCACTACAAGCCGCGAATTGCTGTCGCAATTCCCGACTTGTAGTGGATGAAGATGATTTGATGTGGTTCAAACATTAAAGAAAATTGCCATGTATTGGTAAACCAGCTTCATGAAAATATTCGTTCTAAAACCCTTGGTTGTAGGAAAATTAAGTCTGTTTTCAGGGATGTAAAATGATGCTTTAATGCATCGTGGGGGTTTAAATGGTTAAGATATGCGGTTACACTGTTACAAGGTATTGTTTTGGGACAAAGAAGTCGTGTAGTTCATCAAACGTAAGTGGTCAAATTGTTGAATACATGGTAATTTTCTTTAATTTATCACCCACCTCTAGTCATCTTTATCCACTGCAAGTTGAGAATTGCGACAGCAATTCGCAGCTTGTAGTGGATGAAGATGACACTGGTAAATTCGGGCTTGAAAGGGTCAAATGTCTTAGTTATCTATTTCCGCTTCATTTGAATCCCTATGTTATGGGTCTACAACCATTATGAATTTTTCATTATTTCAGTGTGGGGTACCGTCTTTAGGCGTCAGATGGACGTAAGATTCTGACGTCTAAAGTTGATCACCGCGCTGAAAACGTTAACCGTGAGATCTAAATTTTTAGCCTGTCAAAGCCGTGCATGCATAAGAAAAAATATCACAGCGTCACCCACCAATATTATTAGAAAATATTATATTGCAGACGTCAACAGGTCAAGGGAAATGCGTGTGTTTTTCGTTCATTTGGAGACTGGAATGAAAAACTGTAGCTCTTCTAATGAATGCATTGGTAATACAACGGGCTCTTCTAAAGCGACAATTTCTCAAAAAAATTATCAAAAAATGTATCTGTTTTAATAAAACAAAACAGTCGTTGATTCTATAATGATGTATTCCCCTATGTTTTTATCATGCATCTTATTGATATCACTATATGTCGATCAACTGATAGATTCCTTGTTCTTCGATCAATTGAAAATAATATTATAATGCTGCCTGGATAATCAAGGTAACATCATAGTATTTTTCAATTGCAGCCAGCATTTTTTTATTACGCGATAAGGGCCATATGATGACTGAAGTTACATATCATCAAACCAGCAAATAATCGATTTTGCAAAAATATAACGTGGCTTCTCAAGTAATATGAAGCTGATAATCTGTTTGATTGAACAAGTTGTAGATCCAACTGAGATTAAAGAGTTGAAAGATTGATGGCAGCTTTTGTCCTTCTTCGTCTATATGTAGATTATTGTATATCAATTGTTGTTGTGCCACTATTATCATGATAATGTTCCCCGTTGTGCGCAGTTGTTGTAGTCAGCGTATTTCTAAACAATAAGAGACAATTAAGCTGAGATATAGCCTTCATATCTAATGTAATACTATACCATTCTCATGTCTTATTACAACATTATTAGTCGTAAATTAACTCTTGTCTCTCCTATTATGTTTACTATCTTCCTTCTCACATAGAGAAAAATGTAATACAACCGTATACGTTTTTTATAATAGCCTGTATTATGAAATCCCCGCATTATGATACTATATTCACTGCATTCAGACTAATTTGTAAAGTTGAAGAATTATCTTAAATTATCCTAAAGTAAAATATTTTGTGTCATGTTTCCTTACATGATGGGGATAAGCATGTTACTTTTAATTAAGTAGTTACACTTATCACTATTCCACAGTAGTTCTATTTTGTCACAACGAATACTGAAGAAGATGTATTAGCATGCAGGACACCAAATACCAAGGTCGCATTTATAAGGGAACAACAGTCATTAACAGACATAATTGAAGCCATTCCGCTCGATGACCCTTTCAAAGCTACGGACGCCATATTGTAAACGCGTGCCTATCAATGATCAATGATTTTCATGATAATGATAATTACATTATGATTCAAATCCTTCTGTAGAGCATTGAGCAACATTATGATTAATATCTATGTTTTATAGTGATATGCATAAAATACATGTAACATCTGCACATGAAAGTTAGCATTTCATGGAACTGGACAACTGGTAGAGTACACTATAAGCTGGTAAATGTTGCTTTAATGTTGGGCCATCGTCTGCGACAATGGCCCAACATTAAGCCAACATTGTTTCTATGTCTGGCGTTTTCCTGCAGACTACACACCTATATAGGTCATTGGGGAGCGGTATGTTTACCCAAGCCAGCAACCCAGGAGGTGGCTGTGTCTAGTCTCTATGAATAATGCACACTCCCCGTCCCCACATGAATGCTAACTCACATACTAGTACCTAGAATAGACCACCAGAACATCTCAAATACTTAAGCATCAGTGATCATGACAGAGATTATTGGCTAATTTAACTGGATCTGTCAGCCTCATCAATTCCAAGGGAATATGCATCTTTACTAAAAAAAGTCTTGTGTTCACAATTTTTCCACTAATTGTTATACTGTAAATCTGGTAATTATCGCGTGTTTAAATTTTCTTGAATTTCTGATTTTGGGACTTTTCACGAAGTTAGAATTCGCGAATTTTTATTTTACTTTAGTAGCGCTATTGTGAAAATTATTTTAAAAAATTAAAAAATTAAAATCTCGCGAATATTACAAGATCTACAGTATTAGGAATTACGCCTGCTATAAATAAGGTAACTATGGGTTATACGTTTACTTTGTTGGAACATAATAAAGTAAATGAATGTTCGCGGGCGAATCTAGTGTCTGACCAAGATGTGGTTTGGACTATCACATGTTATATATGTTATGACATTTTCAGTACGGTTATCTGCTTATAGGAGTGGGGAGTTGAATCCCCATGCACCACCTCTAATAGATCTGATCTACCAATGGTTCAGACGTCAATTAATAGTAGTCTGAAAGAAGAAATAATAGAAGAATTGAATCCGATACTCGGCTTTCACAATAAAAGTATTCACTACGAGACGAGATACATATGATAAACTATGATGAGATGATATTTCCATATAATTATGAGCTTATATAGATAATATGAGTATATATCGTGATGTACCGCTAAATAACGTTATTATTATCAATCCCTTGTGGAGATGTCACATGTGACTACTGAACATAATTTTGTTAACCGATGACAATAGTTAGGGTGTAGGCCTACTTGTAACATTCAGCGCTATACATATTTTTGCCCAGATCATTAAAACCAAATATTTGCGACCCTGTTGACAGAGGGAGTGTGGGGCGATTGTTTCAAATCATTCGATATGTTTTGTCTTACTCTGCAATCTTGAATCAAACAAATCAAACATCAGTGGTGACGAATTATGCGTCTCTCTGACTCTTTTAAGCCTGAATTTACCGTAGTAATCTCCTCGACTTGTAGTAAAATTCTCGACGTGTAGTGGATGAAAATGACTTGACGTGTTTGGCAAATAAAATAAAATTGCTGCTTTTTACACCTGAAACACTTAGATGTAGCACGTAAAGTCAGGGATGGAAATTATCTGGATGTAAAGGGTTACTGCGCTTGTAAACAACATATTATGCAAATAAATCGATACATTATATATTTTTGGTATAATAATCTTTCTTGGAACCTATCTCAGTGAGACTGGACGGTGATTCCGGCGGCACATGATATATCAGGAATTATACCAGTAAACACGAGATGTTGATCCACTGTTGGTTTACTGTTGGGCCAGCGTCTGCGACGCTTGCCCAACGGTAAACCAGCATTGGATCAACATCTCGTTTCTATAGGAATATTGTCACCTTCTAAACGGCTGGCACATTGGCACGTAGAAGCTGGGCAACAGGAAAAGACCACACCCATCCCCAGAGACTAAACCCTTTGACTGTCTGAGAACAGATTCACATTTTCCAGGTTTAGTCACACTCCATATCTGGACGCACAATGGGTATTCTCAATCAGATGCAGGTGCAATAGGGTTATTACGCTACATAGTAGATGGCATATTCTGTCATGAAATCAATCCAAAATTTGCTAAAATATTAATATACGTAATTTTGCACAAAATTCATCTGCTGCGCTGGGAAAGGTAAATTAATCTCCCTCCACTAAATCTTTGCAGATAAACCCGTATTGATTCAGTTTACCGGGAACTTGTAGAATGAGCTGGGCTTTGTTTTCCAGACGTGTAAAAAAGAAGGAATTCTCGATAAAGCTTAGCGAGCCAATTTGTCACGGTTAATCTGCACATAAACTGGGCGATTTCTCAGGGTAGGCTAATGTCCTGTAGCCTGGTGTGGGAATGGTAGTCAGCCTGAATCCAAGAAGTAAACTACCCGGTGTAGATTTGTTTTAACTGAGAACAGAGCAAATTATATTATTGTGTGATGTATGCATCTATGCATACTCTGCAACTATATAACGTAATTAATAACCCGATATGACTGCTGTGTTTTCGTCCAGCTGGAATTGCTTACGCCATTTTCTTTTAAACTAACTGGAATATACCATTATGACAAAAAAAATTATGATGAATTGTAAAGACCGAGCAATAAATCGTGTGAACACGTCACCAGCCGGTCACTAACTCTTTCACTTAATTGTTTAATGCTACCTTCCCACGAGCTATGTAATTCTCCGTCGAGGCGAATTTATCAATTGCAAAAAATATTATGTATAGAATAAAGCCCAAGGAGCTCTACATTCTTAGCTGTGAAAAGGGTCGAGGCTTTTTTCACAGCTAAGAATGTAGAATTCCGAGAGTTTTAACTGACTTAATACACATCCGACCATACTGAGGATCTCTCATAATCAATAGCTCGGCCACACCTAAATGATTTTAATACCATATGCCTACCATGATAATTGGTCTGTACTTGATCAACTGTAATTCCCCATTCCCGGCTTAGAATGAATTAATAAGAAATTAATGTAGTGGTGTGTTTTAATGGAGTCTATGTAGTGGAGTCTATGGTGTCAATAGTGCCAATATAGTAGTGTCTATGGCGTTCTAATGTATTGTAATGTAATGTAATGTCTATGTCGTTATTAGTCGCGTGTATAGCGTTGTTACTATAGCGTTTGTTTTTACGGACTTGGTCCATGCTGATGTTTCGGGATGATACCTGTGGCTGACCCTTAATAAAGCGTGCCCTGTTTGCTGACCGGCTGTTTTGAGAAATCAACCGTCTAATTGTCTAAGCAGATGGTATCAGCCGGTTTAATACTGGTCAAAAAAAAAAACCCCAGCTAAATGGAATGTTTTATTTAGCAAGCCAGCATCCCTGATAGACGCATACAAATGGCTTTGCGACAAATTGACCCCCAAAATAATCAACTTAGATATTTAGCCCCACTGTCCACTCTTTTCGTGGTTTAGGAGTAAATAAAACACCTGCTATTATATACTACACGAAAGCTAGAATAAAATGTGGACTTGTAAATTTCAAAGTAAAAGGAGCCAAGCATAGTCGATGGGTCAGTGAGGTACATTTAATTATAAACGAAAAATTACAACTTAATTTAATTTCACATTTTTGAATGAATCATATAACATCTATAGATAACTATTTTTTTACAATATAGATGTATTTTGCTCTGGTCATTTATCATGGTTTAAGCTCGTATATTTCAACAGATATTTCACCATAGCAATGTTTAAAGACACAAACGACACGATGCAGCGCATGCATGAGAGTATATCTGTATGATTACCCGTTACCTTGTGAAAATAAACAGGGACATCCATTGATCATGAGCTATTTGGAGTGTTTAGGGGAGAGATATCATCATGATCATTAACTGACTTCAATGATCATCTCTGCAATTCCAAGAAGCTGCTGGACGCCGGTCAATTTGGCTGTTTCTTGACCAGACACAATTTCCTGTCATGCAAACATTGGATTTAGGTCAAGCTGTGGTTCAATGCTGGGCCAACGTCGAAGACCTTGACCCAGAATAGAACCATAACTTGACCACACTCTATTCTGTGAGCAGTCCTTCTCCAATGACGTTGATTGTGACATGATGGTTCAGATTGGACCAGTGTCACTCGGTGCAATGACATGTACTTTTTGATCTGTTCAGATTGCCTCTCGTTTTGCCGTGGTTAAGATGACCGACTTGATTAGTGTTACTTTCTATAGATCAGTCAACGACTATCTTTATTGTTTTCGTGGGGATAATCATTGCCATTTGCTCATGCCTATAAAACACGATTCGTTTTTGCTGATTCCCCAAGCGATCTACTTGTTTTGCTAATTTGTCCAGATCTTCAAGGTACTTGTATAATATGGATATAAAAATGGCCTCAAATCAGTTATAATTTGACATCCTAATTTTGAAAATTAAATCTATATCAAGTTATATAGCCCACTGATCATGATGAAAGTTAAAATTTAAATTAAAAGACACAAACCAATTTGATTTCCAATTCGCATAATGCAATGTAGACAAAACTATGTGTATTATACATGTTAAACTACATATTATACCACGGATACCCACCGTTTCACACTGTTGAAGTTAAGGTACTTTAAAGCAAGCCTATGCAAAACAATATCGATTATTTATTTATTTTACATTTGTTCATATTTGCTTGTAATTATTTATCATTTAGATATAGCTATTCCACAGTGCTAATTCATAATGTCAGAGATTAAGATGTAGTCATTACAAAAGCATTACTCCGCCTAAAACTATATAGTTTGGGAAAATTATTTTACTCTCCATACCGTAACTGGACGACGCCACCAGCTTGCAGATGATAGAATAATTGTTATTAGATTAACATTACCAATGTTATCCACCGGAAGATTCTAGTCCGTATATAGCGTCAAGATTCATACATTTAATGACGAATTTCCCTGTAGTAAAGGTGATAAATCAGACATGAACAAAATATACTGAAAGCTCAATATGTCATTCACTGTCGCCCAACAAACACGATACATATTGAGTCAATGTTGGTTTGATAACCAACATTGGATCATAACTCGTATTTTCTGGGAGACCGATTCCAGAAAATTAGAATTCGCAAATTGTTGCGTTAATGTCGGCCACCGCCTGACACTATGGCCATGATGTAGCCAACATTGAATCCACGTCTCTTGTTTGTTGGAACGGCATTGTAAAATAACATTTTAGTTATTGTCTACGCCGAAATGATATTGCATATATATTATTTGACCTCCTTGTTATGTGTATTTCATACACTGGAGATAACCAAAATGGTAAATACCATGTATATGTGTTTGCTGTTTTAACGAAATGTATATTGCCCCATGAACTGCTTCCTAAGAAATATTAAGTACATGAGAGCGTATTGATTATCAGTGGACAACGGTCTGTATCTGACTTATACAGTACAATCGATAATCATGTCAATCATGCTAACAAACTGCTCATTTCACGGTCAGCTGTATAATAACGAGGTCCGTGATGTTATTGTCAGTATATGTGCATGATGCTCTATATTAAGCCCTTTTACAGCGCGGGGTCTTTAGACGTCAGATTTTGACGGATTCCAAAGTCTAAAGTCGATCCCCGCAATGTAAGAATTAAAATATTTATAATGGTCGTAGACCCATAACATAGGTATTCAAATGAATCGGAAAGAGCTAACTAAGCCATTTATAATGATATCCAATTGAAAAACCCTTTGGTCTCCATAGTTTATAAAAAATAATTCAGCGCTTTAAGGGGTAAACATTCTCTATATCTATACAGTAACTCGAGTATTTCTCTGTATAAAGATTATTGAGTTGTGACGAATCCTTGTTGTCTATGATCAATGGTCACTGACCGTAATTATAACATCCAGAAAATCAATGGGGATTACCCACTTGCTGATTCTCCAACCACCAAATAGGAAATTGAAGCACATGCATGGCGATGGTTAAGGTATCTAATGTGAGGAGAAGTCTAAATATAAAATAGAATATTCAATGGTTGTCGCTAAAGCTAATTATATTAAAAATATAACCTGCAAATTGTTAGATATTATGCAGTGAGGTACTATAATAAACCACCAGAAAGAAAGTTAACGTTAATTGTACATTAAGACCTTGCATAATGATCTCTGATCAAGAGAGTTTACCTGTCGCCGAACTATTCAAATATCTATGGTGTGTGAGAAGGAAACACTCAATGACTGACACATAATGTTTTTATAAACAATTTAGATGTAATGCTCCTGGGTATAACAAGATTTCGTTTTCTTGTGAGGACAATAAACGGGACATTTTTCTCGCAGACATATCATTGCAATAACCAAACAAAATAATGTAACCGTAGCTCCAAATCTGGGACACGTGTACCGAGTAACTGTGGACTGAGTTGCATGTACTAATTATTCAACTGTTGACTCACGATCAGTTAATCAGTATTCTCGTAATCTATCTGTACTATGCCGGACCTCAGGTCAGTACGTTTTTCATCTCTTTTGGGATGATCCTCCCATCTGAATGGACGTCCGCACCACACGGCGGCCAGTGTGACCCCACCTTTATGCCCGTAGTCATTAGATATTTATCAAAGAAGCTAATTTACTGGACAGATGGGCCGCAGATGTTTCATTTACTCCCACACTAGCAAATATTGACCGATGGCCAGTGAATGAAATTCAGAGAACGATCAACACTCTCATCTTTGACACCCTGGGAAAGCCCTGTCATCTAATAAGACAAGACGGTAGCTTAATATTGGGACAACGCCGAAAGACGTTGGTCCGATATTAAGCCACCGACCTGTGTCAGCTGCTGTTAGTGTGACTGCCAGCAAGAGTCTTATTGTTGTAACTTGGAAATTGTGTATTTGTTTGACATCTGGTGTAATAAAATCTGACAGATTATGTTTACTCTAGTGAGAATCTTTTCTCCATGAAGGTCATTTACCACCTTTAAAGTACCAAGATAAAACAAATTACTCTCGTTGAATTAGTTTTCATTACCTTACAAAATAGTACATGATTTGACTGCGATAGGCGCCAGTCCTGGTTCCAGTTCCTGCTAAATGTGCAGTTTATATCCTTAAATTAGCAGATTATAAAATATTTGTTCTACGGAAAAGCATTTCGTCGTGAACCTTATTGAACACGTTTACTAAACAGATTGTTCATATTAACTTGTTCTCATATAAATACGTTTTCGTTGCCTTATAAAATATTACATTCATGATCTGTCCGTCGCATATGTCAGTACTGGTTATAATATACCAGCTAAAAGTGCAAATTATGTTTATAATATAGGTCCTACAACTTAAAAGTGCATTTTTGGTTTATCATAAACGAGTTAAAAGTGTTGTTTCTTGTTTTAATATACCAGTTAAAAGTGCTTTTTTGGTTTATAATATACCAGTTAAAAGTTATTTTTTTCTAAAGGTGAATAAAATGTGATTATGTGTTAAAACATTATATTAAGTGATGTCTCCTACATTGCTGTTGGGAAGCAAACCATAATCACCACAATATAGCTAGGCTACTCTTTAACATGCTTACCTATTTTAGCACGTTCTGAGAGTTTGAGTCTGAAATGAATCAGTTAGCTAAAATGCCACATATTATCTGTTTGTATACTTGAGCAATTTAGTATGATGTCTTAGTCTCTTTGGTGCAACTACTGAACTATTATAGCTGCAACCAGAACACTAAAACACACCTGATCTTGAGACTTGACGTGCATTACTGATTACAGTCGATACTTTACCTGGCAGTCGACTGTACTCTTGACCTCGTAGAAACGTCATCTATTTAGTAGAAAAAAATGAGGCTTTAAAAGCATGACAAAATATTTTGCTCTTTAATAAACCCTAATCATTGTAATGATTGAGTGAATAAATAAACCTCTAATGCGTCTAAATCGAGCTAAGAAGTCCCGAGCTAAAAAGCGCGGCTTATACGAATCAGGTTAATTCTCATAGTCCATTTACTGGCCCGTTTTGTCAATAATATTGAGAATGGTGGAACTGCTTTTAATGCTTTTAATGCACTGGTCTTTCATGAAATTGTATTATTTTAACCGATTAATATTAAATGGCATGGTGTTATGTACAGGTTGTGTACAGGTTGTGTACAGGTTGTGTAGAGGTTCTGTACAGGTTTGCTGATGAGAGGTGAGATAAGTGGGTGCAGTGATGTTATCTTCTGCTCTTTTGTCCTGGTCACATCCCATGGTGATGAGCAGGAAATTAGAAACCTGACTCTGGAAACGCTCTGTGAGCAGACTGTCTAGCTGATCCCGATTCTCCTCATGGTATATACACTGTCTAGATCTACCTGGAGATAGCATCCACGTATTGACCTCTAGCACGTAAAGTGTCATATGGGCCACACACTTAAGTGGCACATATTACACTTTGCCTGCTAGGGGCTGATAATCAAATGAGTAGTATAATATACAGTTCTGCTCCGACTTGCTCATTGTATTAGTTTTCCCGTATTCTATGGATTTTTATCTGTGGATGTTTTTTTTTATTTCTTCGGGCGGATTATTTTATTGAACGGCATAGTGTTCCAGTAATGTTCTGTTACCACAGTTATTTCATAACCTAGCAGGACGATGGCCCATCAGTTGTGCCGTGTTCAGGTGATGGCTCAGCTGATCGCCGTAGCTGTCAATGAGCCTCATCATGCTACATATTACCTTATACGGAAAGCTGGAAACAATGAATCACATTTTAATTAAGATACACATTTGGCCAGAATAATCAAAATAGTATCATTGTATTATATTTATATTTTAAGCGAGTATTTCGATGTGAACCTGTCTGCTTTTCTCGTTTCTGTGCCCATGCCTCTAAATAAACACATTGATATTTTGTCTGGTATTGTCAATGTTACATTAGACTCCACAGAAAAAAACTGCTTATATGCCAGCCAGTCCTTCATACTATACATGCACCGTTTTATGTTCTAGTTACACGGTTGTATATGAGAAGTTAAAAATTCAAAAGATACATCACAATAGCAGAATTACACTTTGTGACAAGGATGTTTACTATGTTTGCCAGTAATAGTGTCTGTCCAAACATTTCTTCGCACAAATGATAGTGAAAGGGTACAAATTATGTTTTATTATGCGGAGTATGAAAACGAAAGAGCAGTCTATATCTGGATGCTCTATGATCCTCTCTGGTTGTGCAAACGCACTTAACAGTTAATGTTATAACATGACATTAAGAGACCGAGTACACCATATAAATCCCATAGCTCTGGTTATCAGTTCATGGTCCTTTACATATCAACATAAGTTAATAGGGGATACACATTATGGTAATTAATATATTTTAAAATATTCTTAAAATAATGGACCTGATGTTTTATTCTAATACTTAAACTACTTGTTTTATTTAAATACATACATGTACATGTATATAATAGTAATAGAGCACAGCTTTTACACAATTGTGTCATTCATTTTAATTGTTTGTATTTCAAACAAAATTGGTTTATAAATCCGGGTTTTTTAAGTGATACTCTCAAATTAGTAATGATAATATAAACTGTAGATGTTATGCCCGATGTTGATTTGATGTTGTCCACCCGATGCTGGTCTAACAATAAGTCAACATTATGTTTGCTGGGTAGGCGCTGTTATGGGTCTATATCATTATAATAGTGTTTAGTAATCAGTGGGCCATGTTGATGATGACGGCGTACCTTAACGGAACATTTTACTGTAAAACAGGACTAATCATTTAACGTTTATTATTCAAACTATGGAATACACACATGTATTATGGCCGAAGACGTACTTGGCCTCATATTTCTATTGCTTGAATTTCAAATCCTGAGCAGGACAGTGTCATCTGATTCATCTAACCAAAGATTGTCCATAGAAAGTTCCTTGTCTCACCATTATGAGGAGGTTCTCCCAATCCAATTTAGCCTGTATATGCATAAATAAATCAAACCTTATTCATTTAACAAGCTTATCGCAAAAGATTATCGAAATATTACAAACATGTACATAAGGATTATCTAAAGCTAATTATCTATAATATAACAACGGGTTTAAATTAGTGCCGTCACATTTCTAGTTACCACAGTGTCGGGTTATCTGACCTTTCATGTAGTCACGCTAGACCAGGGGAGCATTTTACTGATTAATTCTCTGGAAAAAGCACCACCGTTTAGCAAGTCAGATCGATTGACATGGGCTTTGATGTGAGCCAGAAACATGAGATGTTCAAACAATGTTGGTTAAATGCTGGCCCACCGTCTACGACGCTGGCCCAGCATTAAAACAACAATGGTTCAACATCTCCTGTTGGGTAGCCAGGCTGTAAACCACTGACAGATTATATTACAGGCCCAAATAATAAACATTCTTGTCACATCATCCAACAAACACGAGGCGTTGACCCAATGCTGGGTTGATGCTGGGCTAGTCGTAGACGATGTTCCAGCGTTAAACCTACGTTGGGACAATATATTGTGCGTGTTGTATAAATTTTCAGAATATTTCATTATTAAGTGGCAGATGAATATTGATAGCTGTATTGTTTTCTGAACACAAATTAGACATTTTTAATAATAACATTTGAGCAAAAACGTGATATTATTCCAAATTCAGACATATTCCCCCGCTCATAGTATGTTAATCCAGCTTTGCACACGTGATGAGCCCACCTTCCTGAAATGCTAGCCGTAATGCTATTATATGGCTTTCTGTGAAAAAAACGCAGACATTGCATGCATATTGATACTGTGGTAGGGTGACCTTTTCAAAGCAATCGAGTAGTAATTAAATAAATGAAAGGAATGGTATAACCAACATGACATAGAATATGTCATAAAACAGGGGGGGGGGGCAGAGAAACCAGGAAAATCCGAGGGAACTTGCTTAAGCAATGGAAAATGGAACGATAGAACACGGTGAACTATTGTGACAGAAGACTCCATCGGAAAAACAACGATACATGTTTAAATACTGGGATAAAAGAGGTGTAGTTAACCCTTTGACTTCCAGGCCGGGGTACATGCCAGGATCCAGATATACTGGTGTAGGAGTTCTATTTTTCGTCATTTGAAGCTGGAATTGCTAACGCAATTTCCAGCTTCAAATGACGAAAAATACATAAATGTAGTATATATTTGACGAAAATTTGTTTCATTTTATGGTTGCGTTCATTGACGAATGACGACGGAAATTTCCGTCATGTATGGTAGTGAAAAGGGTAAACAAATGGGACAGACGGGATCTGGTCAAACAAAGGAGACAGAGGGGAACTGCTAAAAACCAATGGGACAGTAAGGACGTGGGCAAACCAACAGGACATGGGGGCTTTGTTTAACCCTTTCAAGCCTGAATTTGCCATTGTCATCTTCATCCACTACAAGCCGCGAATTACTGTCGCAATTCTCGACTTGTGGTGCATGAAGATGACTTGATGTGGTTTAAAAATTAAAGAAAATTGCCAGGTATTGGTAAATTAATTTTATGAAAATTCCGTTCTAAAACTCTTGGTTGTAGGAAAATTAAGTCTGTATTCAGGGATGTAAAATGAGGCTTTAATGCATCGTGGGGGCTTAAAGTGTTAAAGAATAAGAGGGAACAGACGAGGTGAAACCATTGAGACTGAGTGAATGTGGATAAACCAATGGTACGGAGACGGCATGCTGAACCAATACGGCCAATAATAGGCAAAATAATGGGAAAGAGAAGGGACTTGTTTACACAATGAGATAAAATAGACATCGTTAAAGCAATGATGCAGAGGGGACATATAAAAACCAATAGGACAGAGGGACGTGGTTAAACCAACGGGACAGACAGGATGCGACAAATGCGACCAAAGGGACAGCGTGGACTTTTTACAACGGGATAAAATAGAGGTAGTTTAAACAATGTGCAGATAGAGGGGTGTTACTACAGCTAATGACATAAATGGACGTGGCTGATCCAACAGAAAATGTTAGGCTAAAATAATGAGATAGAAGGTCCTAGTAGTAACATCAATGGGATAGAGGAGGCGAAGTTAATCAACGGAACGGAAAATAGGGGCTTAAAAACAAATTGCAAGCGTAAGTGTGGTTAAGCCATGATAATTTTGAGAAAAAGGTCATGTCATAAAATACTAATTTAACATCTACCAATAGGATGGAGTGTGTGCAAGTTTTATTGAAGTTTGTTTACCAGACAACACTCTTGAAGTCTCCCTTGTTTGAAATACGATGGGCCATACAACAATTATTTTCTCCTATATTTATCTTCCACAGATGCCAAATATTTGCCAACATGTTTATTAGAAAAATGTTATTTAAAAGTGTAATATATGGGTTGAATGACCAATTAAATGACCAATACAATTACTAAAACGCTTGCAACATTAATTTTACGGACTTTACAACCACCACAGATAAGTTTTCAGTTTTTTTTCTATTTGTTTATTTCAACCTGTATACACTGTACACCATGCCACATATCTAACCTCCTTGGTACATGTATAATCATTCAGTTAGCTCGTATAAGGGGAACTTTGAAACAATCCTGGCTCAATACCAGGACACTGCCCCAACATGGAAGAAACGTTGTGGAAAACTGCCGTACCACTTTGAAGCTATAGAGTGACAGTATCTAGAATACGTCAATGTAATTCTTAGAAAATAAAGTTAAGTTGGTGCTGCTTTAATGTTGTTCTGTAACGTTTTCCAAACATTAAGCTAGCACTGGGCTAACGTCTGTTGCTGGTCGGGATATACATTACATACATGATGTCGGTGCGTTATACATATTCGCTACAGTAACTGTATCCAGGGTGTGTTAATCTGATCTCTCTCCAGTCTACGAGTCCAGTCGGCATCACGACTCCCAATCCTGAACTCTCAAATGATCCGTAGGCGTTGGTGCAACGCTTACTAGCGGCTGAACCAGCATCCACCTAGATCACTGATATTGGCTATGCTCATGATAAGGCCTACTATATTTTTTCTGTGCTTATATGAACATTTATGTCATCAGCTCTCAAAAATAAAAATTATTTCCATATCTGCGACATTGATATGCTTTGTAATCTAAATCGGACCAAGTCTAGTATTCTACCGCCGACCAATCGCAGAGCGGTTCAGCATGTCACATGATGCGATCGTCCAATCATTCATTCAGTCGTTGTTTAAATTATGGGGTAAAATACCAGACTTGGACCCCTAAATTACACAAATCAAGGTAATTTTCAGGCACTTGAAGTTGTGAATCGCGGTAGCGAGACGCAACTTCAAGTGCCTGAAAATTTAAAATTAAGGCTGCAGAACTCTAAGAGACATCTACCCCTCAGTGAGCAGATTCAGACGGGTCGCGTGCTTGCTGTCTCCCGCGGTTGTCCAGAGAGAGGGATACGGGGAGGGCGGGGGGTTGTGGAGGCAGCGGGGGAATACATGTCCTTATCCGGATCCCATCCCACGCCTTCTCTCTGTGTCTACACGGACTCCTGACATTTAGGATCCTCACACGATCCACACGACATGCGGAACTAATTCTGGTTTGATGCCGGGTCAGTGTCGCAGACGGTGGGCCAACATTAAGCCTACATTAGTAAACGCGCCTTGTTTTCTGTGGAGTTGTCAGTCTCAATTCTAGAGCAGCCAGTTGATCCTGTCACCATCGATCATGACCGTCATGCTAAGCTAAAAATCCTATTTTAATTTATTAAAGTACTATAATTTTCACCCACTTGAAGTTTGTGTCGTTGTCGCAATCCATAGATTCAAGTGCATTTTCTGATTTTTTTTTCAAAATTGAAGGCGATCATCATTCTATAAAGTTTTAAAATAGGTAAATAAAACGATTATAAGTGATTGTGGTGTTTTTGTCGCTCAAATCCTAGCACGCATCAAAATAAAATAATTTAAAATTTAGGGATGCAGCTTAATATAATCATTTTACAAATGGGTATGCATAATTACAAGACGGATATATATTTTTAGATCACAGGTTACACCCAGATTAGACTGGTAGCTCTTCTATGGTGGACAAATATTTACTCCATGAAAAAGCCATGGTGTGTTTTGAGCAGTCCATGAATAATTCCAGAATTCAATTGTTTTCATAAAATGACCTGATCTATCAATCAAGACAGTTGCGAAAATGTTTTCTTGCATTTGCAGAATTTTTTCAGACAGTTCTCTGTGTGCTTTTTCTACATTCATACCAGGCGTGTTTTGGGGACGTACGCTGTCTGCTATTTTTTGTCCTGTAGTGTCTCAATTCCCTCTCCCGAGTTGACGCACAGAGCGTGAGATTGGAAAACAAAAACTAAAATAATCAATCATTTTTACTGATTAAAAACTATATTTATCATCAGAGTTCTGCGTAATAATTATTCAAAATAATCCTACAAAACGAGATGTATTTTTCTCCATGCCAATGGCGATATGAGAAGTCCCATCGATAGCTTGCTGGACTCGGCTGCGGAATTGTAACCTGTGTCGTTGTGCCGGGTTCGATTCCAGTCGGGGCGAATATTAGTTAACATACATATAGTGTGCGCAATATCTTTGAATGCCTAGTGTGTGTAGTAGTATCTAAGCCACTTTGCAATATGCCGGACCATTGAGGATTATCGGGAATACATGTATTTTGACATGATCCTAACTTTAGGTCTCCTCTTGCCGTAATATTTATTGTATTACGAGAACGTAATTGTATGTAATTACATATGTGTATTATATATGGCTATATGCAGAGTGCAGACCACCTTGCCATTGATGGATCAGCTTCAAATTTCAAGAAAAGAAAACCCTTGACCCAGAGGGAGGCCAATGGGCATTGAAATTTTAATTAGTTTGCTGAAAACGCTTCCGGTAAACACAAAGCGTTGCACTAATGTTGGTTTAATACTGGCCCAGCGTCGCAAACCCAAGAAGGGGACGAGGCGCTTTAGTAGATCCCATGAGTGCCTCGCCAGTCATGCATGCGTCCTGGGTTCAAACCCTGCTGATCCTGCGTTGTTTTTTGCAGAGTAATTTTCTTGTTTCTCCCTTTTTAATGTGACTATCGACGTTAATCTCGCACAGGGCTACGCGCTCCGCGCTCCTTCACAAACTCAACGGGCTTAGCAAACAAAATACGGAGGACAGAAAGTGTTCACTTGGGCCACACGCCTCTAGAGGAGCGAACCTGTTGTGGGCGACATGTTGTCTAGTTTCTACAACAAATACATTTAAGGCCATACATTCACATCCACTGCCTAGTGATAGCGTGGCGTACTCGGTCCAACACTGTCATCAACCCTTTAACCGCCGGTGCCGCATATATTCGGGTTTTCATTTTTATTAGCACATTAAGTACCACCTTTTAAACACGTTAAAGATAAAATGTGACATCAACCAGCAATATTTAAAAACAGTTGACCTCCATTTTGTCAAGTCTGAATAATTTTCACTCACTTGAAGTTGTGGATCGCGTCAGCGAGACACAACTTCAAGTGGGTGAAAATTCAGATTAAATAATTTGGCGGTTAAAGGGTTAACCCCTACAGCGCGGGCATTTAAATAAAAAATGAATAATTGAATTCCTTGACTCCAACATAATAATTATATCAGTTAACAGAACAGGAGATAAAAGTGTTTTCACATACATGTGTAAGCCCGACGGCCATCTTGGAGTTATATGTTAAGAAAGAGCTGTCGTACATTCGGGATGGTTGAATCATCTTACTAATCATCTACTAATTATAAATTTTTTGGGGGTTTTTCAAAAAGGGAATACCTAAAAGTTACATTTCTAGGTAATTTGTCGGTCATTTTGGAGTTCTGGCCGCCATATTGGATTTCAGGAATATCTTAGGTTGGCCCAGAAGGTTACTTTAATTAGTATGGTTTCAGATAGCTTCCAATAGAAAACCTTGACTGGAAAAAATGGCAGTCTTTGCCTGGCATGGACCTGTCTACCATGGTTTATACAAAATATTTCAGCACTCAAAGGGTTAATCATGCAAATACCGTATGTCTTGTTTACAAAACGTTTATCAGCACATGGCCCAATATAGTGGTTTACTTTCGTCCTGTGTACTTTTCATTTGTTGGCTGGTATTCGCCACCTATATTAGTTATATAGAGTTACATGTATATTTATTTTTAAATTATATATGTTTTTTTCAGTTTGTCATCAGGTGGTGTCGTCTGTGTACTTCACACAGCGTCCTTACCACGTGGTGATACATGGACGGCCTACAGATGAACAGGCCATCCTTCAGGTACATTGTCTGCACCATCAGTACCAACAACACAGTACCCCCTCATCCAGTCGGACGGAGAACTCTCATCCGCAGATGCAATATGGCCTGATATCTACATCTCGCTCACAGACCGGAAGTCTCAACCCGGAAACGGAGCCTGGAGGGGGCAGGTCAGCACAGGAAGCGCTGGTGACGTCCACCAATCAGACAGCGTTTGCCATCAACACCACAAGCGGCTGGGTTTACGTCAATGGAGGCTTATCTCTGAACACTCACGGTAAGAGTCTGTAGTTTAATCTGCCATTGCTAATGACCTTATTCGTGGCATTACGGTATCTCCTACAAGTATTCTGTTGACAGCAATTGACCTACGTTTTCACTATGACGTCATCGCATTTGGGACAACCAATGTCATTGGTTGTCTCAAATGCTATGACGTCATTGAATGACGTTATGCTTCTCCCCACACACCCGCTCATATCAGCTATTATTTTTATAGTTCCACTTTTCGAGTAACAGAAACGGACATGCTAGGATATACCATCACTTATGAAACAAAATAGCTTTTTAAATTTATAATGTGTTTATATAAATGTTACTTAAATCAGTGTTTGGTGGTTTCGATTATCTCCAAAGTTGACATATCTGGCACAATTAATATTAACACAATTAATAATTACACAAACACAAATAAATATTATAACCGCATTGGTATAACATATTGCTCTATATGGGCTTAAAATAAAGTAATTCTTTTATCATGTTTATGACACTACGTAGATACATATAATCGACCCATCTGATAATTTAAAATGAATTTGTTGTTATGATTTTCGTTTAGATTGGGAAAAAGCTAATACACTGGACCTAGATCCATTCAGCACTCCTATAATATTGCTATTATGACACGGGTTTGAAGAAAGCGAGGGACCAACCCCACTAAAAATCCTAAAAGCAAGATTACTTAATTGTGTCTCATTTATATTAGAAAAATTAAGAGAAATCTTATTTTTTTAAATTAAAATCATTCTCCGCATAGATGTCGCTCAGGCAAACCCCACTCTCTCTCTCTTTCTGTAACCATGGTAACCATGTAACCAGTTCGAGCAGTTTTGTTGTCATAAAAACTACAGGCAAAAAAACTATGGCAAATTTAAAACGCCTCTATTCCGTCACATCTGAGTTTTCTATTCACAGAGAAATAGAAAAACATCAACGATTACATTTTCCGCCTACGCGCTGCTGTGCGCTTTTTGTTATTGTTTTTTTTTTTACTATTTTACAATTATTGGGTTAAACAAACTGGCGAATGGAAATTCCTAAATGACATGCGAATTGTGATGGTTCAATATGTATCCACAGCTGAACAAAGTATAAATAGCTTTTACCTGCAACAAAATATTAGACTAAACGAAATAATAATAAAATGATAAACAATGAGTTGAAGTGAGCGTCGCAAATAGCTGCGTGGTTATAGGAATGGTTATTGAAAAAATGCAAAACACGTCATAACGGCTGATAAATCAGGTCAATAGTTATGCGTGTAAACGGAAATATCCGTGTGTGGAGAAGTAATGGAGAAGTATGTGAAAAATCTCTGATGAGATGATCTTAACCCTTACAGAGCGGGGATCGACTTTTGTCGTCAGAATCTGACGTCTGTAGACGTCAGATTCTGAAGACTAAAATCGATCCCCGCGCTGTAAGAGTAAAAATATTTCTATTGGTCGTAGACCCATAACATAGGTATTCAAATGAATCAGAAAGAGCAAACTAAGACAGTTATGATGATTTCAAATTAAAAAACCTTTGGCCTCCAAGGTTTTCATAAAAAACCAGCGCTTTAAGGGTTAATGGTGAGATTCTTGGTGGGATGGATCCCAGGTGTGCGGGGAGTGCGCCCTAGGTTTTGCTAGTAATATATCGTCACTTTGGATATGAAAGGGTGTATCTGCCACTTTGTAAAGTGGCAGATACACCCTTGCATATCTAAGGGGGCGATATAATAGGTGTTCGCAAATAATACAATGAATACAGAACTGTTGTTGTACCTGTTTGTGGTTGACGTTGGTCTAGCGCACTCTATGGCGTTCATCTCATTTGAACATTCATGCATCAAGCTCCGACATTTCTGTGCGCGCACATAATTTGTTGGGAGTTTGCAGTACAAAGTGAATGTATGGCATTGGTCAAACTCATCCGAAAAAACAGTAAAAATTTAAACGCTTGCCTAGAAGGGATGCCTGCCTAGCACTGCATTTCCAGACAGGGAGCAGGATGTTGGTAAAAGAGTACATAAATTCAGACTAATAATTAAGGGGGCCGTTTATACTTATTAAAACTGTTCGATTCGAATTTTGAATTGTTTATATTTTCTTAACGTGACCCTAAACATTTATTGGAAGTAACGTTAGGGCGCAAACATCGAACATCTGCATATGGTCAGCCAGCCGTGTGTGTGACCGCCGACAACGCCGGCTAACACTTGCCCAGCGGACAACAACACAACAGTCAAACTTGATATTGTCCATTAGGAGCTAGTGCATTTTGTATGTGTGGCTGTGCCGTATATATAAATTTGAGGATAATCTTAAATTTGATAGAAACCAATAACTGTGTTAATTATACTCATTAAGTTTTTTGGTAACATACTAGGGCAATACAAGACGTTGTTCCATGACGAATTATTCTCTGCATATTTAACCAACATATTTATCCTGTTAACTTTAGGCTTACAGGCATGTGCAGTCAGACGTGGCATGAAGAACAATTTCTGGGTGGCTCCACCGGCCTTTTGAACGTTTCATCAGTGTTATGTTATAATCAACTAAACACTTAAGCTTTCTCTCATCCTAAGTTTAATACCGAGCCAATGTCCTAAACGTTTATCCAGCTTTAAGCCAACGATGTCCAGTGTGTGTTGTAACAGCACACTACACTTGAGCGCGAAACGGGAAATTCCAGCAGAACAGCAGTCTACAAAAAACACTTTTCTCTCTTGTTGATCGTTCACTCTTATTCTCTGGCTAAACCCTTTAACCGCCAAATTATTAAATCTGAATTTTCACCCACTTGAAGTTGTGTCTCGCTGACGCGATCCACAACTTCAAGTGAGTGAAAATTATTCAGATTTGACAAAATGGAGGTCAACTGTTTTCAAATATTGCTGATTGATGTCACATTTCATCTTTAACATGTTTAAAAGGTGGTACTTAATGTGCTAATAAAAAATGAAAAGCGGAATATATGCAGCACCGGCGGTTAAAGGCCTAAAGATCGGCCTAGTTTTGTACCATTCGAGGGACATCGGGTGCAGTTTTGTCTGGTTGTATGAGCTTTTCTCATGTCCATGGCTAATTCTGTTGATTAGAGAAGACCGCGTGGGCAAATACTCACATACTCGTCACAAAAAAAAATGTTTTTGTTCTTCAGATCATGGGCATTCGTGCATGCACTAGAGGTGTCACCGGGCCTGCCAAGCGCATAATTGCTACTTATATACAAATATATATATATATATATATATATATATATATATATATATATATATATTATATATATATATATATATATCAGTGTAATGATGTGGATTTTTTCTATCGGCTGCTAACGGGGTCATTGATTGATTTTTTTTGTGTTGTCGTTAGAAATGTAATTTACAGGGTGGCATGATGACTTTTTATAAACAAGAGGAGCGGTGCCACCTGTCATACATTTTGCGCCAGCCTAACCCCTAAAGTGGTCATTATGTATCACAGCATCATTCGCATCCCTGAAAACTGACCAAATTTAACCCTTATAACGCTGGATTATTTTTGTGTAAACCATGGAGACCAAAGGGTTTTTTTTCAATTTAAAATCATTATAAGTGTCTTAGTTAGTTCTTTTCGTTTCGTTTAATACCTATGTTAAGGGCCGACGGCTATTATACATTGTTAGATTTTTTCAGTGCAGGGACCGTATCTAGACGTCGACACAAACGTCTAAAACCGATACCCGCACTGTAAGTGTTAAAGGTAATCTATCGCCCCTTATATGGTATGAATAATTATGTCCTTATAAGGGGTGATTGGCTATCATGTGACCCTCTCAGAGGGTCACATGATAGCCGATCACCCCATATATGGGGTGATTGGCTATCATATGACTCTCTCAGAGGGTCACATGATAGCCAATCACCCCATATAAGGACACACTTGTGCCCCATCTTGTGGCAACTTTGAGTTATTTGTCACAAAATTATTCATACTATATAAGAGGTGATAGATCACCTTTAATATATATATGAATATTTCTTTACGTCGCATTCTGCACAATCATGACAATATCGCGACAGAAGGAAGCCCGAAGCCGGACGAATGACTTCAAGGGTTCTTTATAGTGCTCAGTACCATAGGCAGCACTATACACTCCATGCCCTTGAACAGTTTGGAGCACTGTATAGGCACAACCACGATGACACAAATATCCGTCCGACCGGGATTCGAACCCCCAGTCGATACGAATGCGCCATCGGGGCCGGTCCTGTAAGTGTTAAGAGCTAAACACGACTATAGTGGTTTTTGATCTGTATTAGTAGGTTAAATCACAATTATTTGGGAATGAAATGGGTGTTTAAACATACAGATTTGCAAATTATTTTTGATAAAAAATTAAACAGATATGAGTATATTTTTAAGGGTTTTATAATGAAACAGTTCATGGAAATAGTTCAACAATATATGGTTTATTTAATGTGTCACATACTTCCACTACAGCTTATAGTTGATGGCGGTTGCAATGGTAAATTAGGGTTTGAAAGGTTTAATTGGGCGGAAATTGTCATGTGTTATACTTCATTTATTGGTATATTTAATAATTGTATGTCTTGTTATTTTCAGGTGACTCCACCACGTTCAGGTTATCCGTGGAATGTCAAATATCAGACGACCACGATACAGATACTGTACATAAAGACGTCACAGAACTTGATGTCCAGGTTCTCCACCAATGTCCAGCTACCAGGGGTGAGGAAGCAGGGCATAGTGCTACCTGTAACGTCACAGTGACAGCTACAGATGTCACGTTCCGAGTGGAGGAAAATGCGGGACGAGTATTTCTGGGCAGATGGACTGGTCTCTCTGACTGGGCATCTCACTGCCCAGTGGTCAGTCTACAGGGATCTCAAATCATCACGTCAGGTAGACATGCACATGATTCAGCTGGTGTTGTCCTGGTGTTGATTCAACGCTGGATTCAACGGTGTCTGTTCAGAATCAACTAATGTGATACATTGTTTAATTATCTCTTTGTCCGGCAAGTCATCTAATTTAAATTTAACCCGCTTCAGATTGTGATCCAAAAAAATACTTATATTTATTCAACTTGAGACCAAACATTTGCAAATATTGATGTTTAAGCACAAAATCACTTTATTTTCAACAATGTGGTTTTAATCAGCTAATAAAGTGGTTTATAAACGATTACTATCCTGATTAGCGGTTAAAAGGTTAACCCTTTAACCGCCGGTATAGCATATATTCGGGTTTCCATTTTTTATTAGCACATTAAGTACCACATTTTAAATATGTTAGAGATAAAATGTGACATCAACCAGCAAAATTTGAAAGGAGTTGACCTCTATTTTGACAAATCTGAATAATTTTCACTCGCTCGCAACTTCAAGTGGGTGAAATTTCAAATTGAATAATTTGACGGTTAAACGGTTAAAGCGTCATCTTATGTAATGTTTACCCTGCTTGGACCTCTGTACATCTCGATAATAATGGTATTAATGCATAACAATCATACCTTCAATAAGGTCAATCACATTTCAAGGACAAATTCACAGAATCATATTTGGGATTTGAATATTTTTTCAGGCGGGTAATTATTATTTTGTTTAATTTAAAACCAAATGTTTACAGTTCTTGTTGAATAAGCACACATTTCTCTCACACAGACAGTCAGTTTTGATATGTTAATGTATAATAACATAAAGATATGTATAAACATTTTTGTTGCGAGTACATTTACAAGTAGCGAAGTCAAAAATATTTTTTATTTGTTTTTCTGTAAACAAGTTATTAAAAGCAGACCTTATTCAGAACATGACAGAAAAACGGCACATGCATTTTGTATCTCTAAATATGCATTATTCGTAGTACTACTACTAACGTACTACTATCCCAATATAATATTATTCCTATATTATCTCGAATGCCATAATAATACGCCGCGAGCTGATCTTTGACCGTTGTCGGATCCTGACCGTAACAAATCTAACAAACAGCACATGTAAATGTGAGGCAATCAGCATAGAGAGTGACTGTGTCACGGGGGTATTGTTCATATTTCTCTGTGGCACCTCATCACCATACAAAATGCTGGCTATGTTACTGGATGTATTCTATTATTTGAGGGTTTATGACCAAGTAAAATTTACGTGCGTGATTTTGTTTATGCATTGTAATATGGTTCATATATCAGGACAGTGATACTAACGCGATCTCCTGCTATACAAAATATGCGCAGTTGTAAGTTTATGTATAAATACATGAATATCACGACTATATATGTATTTATGTATCTAAAAATAAAATGTGGTTCACACATTACTCCATTCATTTTCAATTTATTGTTTTAGTTATCAGGAAATTATCAAGGCGAACTATATATATTAAATAGACATAATAGACATATAGGCCCTAATAACTCATCCAACCAGCAGCTATTATCTTCTGAATTTTCCAACCTCTCTAAATGAAACTCACCCGAATTCGTGACATACTCAAATCTAATATACAAATTAAGGAGCCAAGCCTTCTATTGCATTATTATATTCAAGAAATGTCAATTGACGAATATATCCGTCATTAAGAGATAAGATAGTAGGCCTCCTGACACATAAGATACATGTAGATTACTCACTAATCTAGTTGCTGACACATATTTTGTATTTCAGATGGTGGCATCGCTGCTATTGGTGACGTTGTCAACCTGAATACGGACACTGATGAGGTCTATTTACTGAGAGGTCTGGACAGAGAAGGTGGTCGTGGGTGGAGGGATGAGTCCGAGGTCAAAACTATAGAGGTCAGGGTGGAGTGTGACAGTGACACACCAACTGACATCGTGACAGGCAGCGGGGGAACACCGAGGGCGTCAGCAAGACACAGTCACGGAATGATCACAAACTCAACTGGGAGAAGCCGAGGAAGAGGAGGTGGCCGACCATTGGGGTTCCCACCGAAGAAAAACACATCTCGTAAAATCCGCTCATTATCGTCCGGAGTGACTCAGCAGATAACCAGGTTGCTCCTAACCTTGAAAGTCCTTGACGTCAATGACCAGGCTCCATCTATGTTTGATTCTAATATTGGCAATCAGATACTGCACTTAATTGCGGTAAGATACATTAGATATAAAAATGTATATTTCAGCAGATCAGTATCATGCGATTGCCACCAAAACTATCAAGTAGAATCTGACGTCTTCAGAAGTCAGAATCTGACGTCTGAAGACGGTCCCCGCACTGAAAGAATAAAAAAATTGATAATGGGCGTAGACCCATACCATATGTATTGAAATGAAGCGGGAAAAGCTAACTAAGATATTTATTATGATTTCAAATTTAAAAAAGGTCTGCAAGGATTATAGAAAAATGTTTCATCGTTGTAAGGGTTTAATTAGGATTATAGAAAAATGTTTTATCGTTGTAAGGGTTAGATTATTTTAAAATTCGGCGGATCTCAGATATTTAAGGTTTAAGGTGTTATTTAAAATGCTAATACAATGTTTAAAAATTATTATGGTCTCGGTCTCATACTCACGCAAGTTCACGATCATTTTAATATTGAATGCAGTGAGTTAACTCTTATGTTTTATTGTATTTAAATTTGCACCCACTTGAGGTTGTGTCTCGCTACCGCGATCCACAACGTCAAGTGGGTGAAAATCACTCATATTTATTTAATTTGAAATCTATCCTTTGCAAATCCTGATGTTTAAACACACATTTTGTTCCCAATATCAGTGATTTGATCGACAAATAAAACAAATTAAAAACAACAATAGGCGTGAACAGCAGGATAATGGTTAATGCTGAATACGCATTCCACTGAACAGCTGTTATAATTATTATGATTTATTTATCTGACCAGGATGGGCGTGATCTGCCGACCACGTGTACAATACTTGATGCAGACTCTGACAGCGGCAGTTATGCAGCCACTATCTTCCCCACATCTAATGCCCAGTACTTTGAAACAATCTTTCGCAAAGTTAGAAACGGCTTTCAACTCCGTAAGAATACTTTATTTGAATTGTATTTAAACCGTCTGATTGTTTAAAGTTGGTTGGTTGTTTGAACAAATTTTCACCCACTCAAAGTGCGTAACAAATATTAAAATTTGTCTTATTGGACGATTGTTTTTGTCAAAGTGTGAAGTTTTGATAGACAGAAATGGTTTTTGAGATGATGAGTAAGACGGAGACCAAATTTAAGTTCTGCTGCAGCAGACATGATTTCTTTGTTGTACACATACATACTCTTAGTAGCATTAATACATGAGGAAGGAGTTACTGCTCATATAACCTAAATATTTATATGGAACTCTAATGCATATTACGATGTGACAGATCGTTACTTCATATTTGTTAGGTTTAAGAGCCAGACCTGAGTCGGATCCCCCTGAAAAAGATTACTATTTGAGGATCGTGTCTAATGACACCACCTACCGACCCAGGCATATACTAAACAATGACTGGCAATCCAAGTCAGCGGTAAGATACGTTATTAATGCTCATTTAAAGGTGATCTATCACCCCTTATATAGTATGAATAATTTTGTGACAAATAAGGCAAAGTTGCCACAAGATGGGGCACAAGTGTTTCCTTAGAGGGTCACATGATAGCCAATCAATCCATATATGGGGTGATTGGCTATCATGTGACCCTCTGAGAGGGTCACATGATAGCCAATTACCCCATATAAGGACATAATTATTCATACCATATAAGAGGTGAGAGTTCACCTTTAAGTATGGTATGCAAAAAAATAACAGGAATGTGGCGTGATGTGTCAGCCAAATGCGAGGTATTTTATCTCAACATCATCAATTTAAATGTCGAATGGGGATATTAGATTTATTTGTGTATAAAATAATAGATTTGTCTGCGCATAAAATAATACGAGTGTAATTTATAAAATGAAAGCAAAGGATGATGATGATTAGCTTTGTTTTTAATTGCATTACATACATGTACTACTACTACTGTAAGCCATTATTTTATTATCAGTGTGAAATCCTACTTTCAATGTGACCGAAATTTAATGCCGTACAGTATTTACCATTATGAGGTCACAGATGCTGATACGAGCTGGAAGTCAAGAACACATTGAAATCAGGACCAGCACCTGTTCGCTCTCCTCTTCGTCTATCCACTTTGACCATCAGACTCGTTAGCTGGGTCGTTATTGCTCAGATGCATATCCAATTATTTTCCAACAATGGACCAGCTCAGCCAAACGGACCGCAAATAATTTATTGCACTTCCCCAGCATTGTCCTGGAAAACAACTCGCTGCCACTAAATATCGTAAACACCAGGGTCATACAATAACTATTGTATAGTAAACCAATGACTAATTGCTTGTATATCCCTTTTAGGGCTTTATGTTTTGTCCTTTAATCCAGAGAATGTGCATTAAATTTGCTAGCTTGGCACATGTTTGGCTTCAAATTATGTATCTTTCAAGTGGCTAAAAATTTAGACTTGTGCAGCTTGACAGGTCTTTTATTTGGACACAAGTCAATTTTTGTAGGAGTGTTGAATTCTGTTTTCTTTTTGCCAGGTGACCTGTGCTCAGACTGTGAGTTTACACGCCCCTATAGTGCCTGTCCACCAGGAAACCCCAGCCACCCAGCTGTCCACGCCTTCAGCCTCGAACCCTGACCGCCAGCCGCCAGGTCAGGTGGTACCTGGAGCACACCCCAGGACAGCAGATGTGTCATCACCTTTTAATACCCGCCTCACATCATCAGATCCATCTGATAATCAGGTATAACATGATGATCAATTAGCTGTAAATGTAGATTATTTTAAATCAAAATCAATTTAAATACGTAAGTGTGACTCGTCTGTAATCTTTTAAACCTACAGTCGGTAACCAGAGTAATTTTCTGTGGTATCATCATATACATTTGGATGACTGTGTAAAAAAGTCTCTACCGGACGATTTTCAGCATCAGAGCCATACAATTTAGGATGCAGTATTCCAATTGTTTTCAATCAAATTTTACATTACAAATGTTATAGCCCTCACGATAGAAACCGTTCTGTAAAAATTGTTTTGCACATACAAATGTATATAGTGATACCTTGGGAAATTTCTCAGATTACCGACTGTAGTTTATTATTTGTATGATCAATAATACATTAACCATGTATTCTTGGTATGATGTATATGTCGGGTGAATTGTGGGAGCCACTTGTCCTGCGTTTTATGAACATTGGTCTATCCCTTTAAACTGTATTGTTGACCATATTACAATTTACACGAGACAAATTTACTTGTAGACACAAAGTTAATTTATATAGCGTTAGGGTTTTAAGGGATCTACCAACGTCCACTTACAACACATAAGTCGGACACCATATACAAAGTAATATATTATATCGATCTACTCGCTAATAACTTAAGATGAACGGTGATAAGCTGGTGTAAAATTATATAGGTGCCAGAATAATACAAATAATGTCACTCGACATCGAGCTTTAATGTGTATGCGATGTTTTCTGTAATGGCAGTAACTATGGGCAACGTGTATAAATGAAAAGGACAATGCCAAACACGTTGTAGAACCATAAACATAGAACCTTCAAGAATGTTTTACAAGATAGCTTCTTTACAACATCTTTGATAATATGTTGTGTGTGATGCTCATTTCCAGGGTGGTGTGGGGACAGGTTTGGTGTCCAGTGTCATGATGAGTGGTGCCAGACCAGACAGTCCTCCTGCAGGAGGAGCGAATGGAGGAGCAGGAGCAGCGGATGGAGGAGACACTCGTGATGCTCCCGCCCCAAACCCTTACGGTGGGTTCACACCGTCCACATTACTGCCCATACAGTACTTGATGAACCGGTCCAAAGGCTCGAGCCAACAGGGCTACCGGTCCATACCAGACTTTTTGATAAAAGCTCCCACCAGACCGTCCTGGAGGTATAGGACCACCTCCACCTCCATGGTCCTCCACATATCTGACTCCACAAGTCTCAACACGAACACGCAAGGCAAGTCTGCTACCCCAGCATACACAAGGCGTTTAACCAATGCTGGTTTAACGATGTTTAACTCTTAACGTGCTGAGCACGTCTATAGCCGCTTTCTTTCTTTTTTTACTCATTCACACGAGACAATTTGGGGGAGAAATGAGTGGAGTATTGAATTTGCCAGATTGACACATGTATTCATTCTGATTGTAGTACACATATAAGTAATTTTTACCCACTTGAAGTTGTGGGTCGCGATAGCGAGACACAACTTTAAGTGGGTAAAAATGTAAATTATATGATTTAGATCGTTAAAGGCCACCGTCTACGACGCTGGCCCAACATTATTCCAGCATTTGTTCAACGTCGTGTGTCTGCTGGGGTCTGCCTTCGGATCTCTGCAGCCCTTCTTTAGCACCTCCCCCTCCTGGATCCTGACCCACGTGTCATTATTTTTGCCCGATTTGTCACCCCCTCTTTTACTTCTATTTCAGTGAATCATAAATAGCATGCATAATAAGTGTCTGAACATTTAATTATTCTTCCCAATGAACTGTGTAGAATAAGGCAGAATATATTGGATGTAGTGTATTTCTGTGATGATCAACATATAGCCCTATTGAAGGACAGCTCTTCAAACATTGTGTAAGGCCATAACAAATGACTCAAGTTCATAACATTTACACAACGTGATCAATTTTAAAATTTATTGTCACCCATCATGCCCATTGGAAACATTTTACCGAACACACATCTTATTAGAATGTGGGTAGATAATAACACAATTGCACCATAAATACGATCTATGAAATTATTCATTTTGTCAAATCTGAATAATTTTCACTCACTTGAAGTTGTGGATCGCGTCAGCGAGACACAACTTCAAGTGGGTGAAAATTCAAATTGAATAATTTGGCGGTTAAAGGGTTAAAAATACGATCTATAAAATTATTTTCATTGAAGTTTTTATAGCAGAAATGTCTCGCGTCAACATGATTCAGCTCTGAGCCCACGTCACCCATGTCATTATGTAACTACCATAGACCTGTTCTAATTCTCTGGTAACTACATATCGTGAAAGAGGCGAATCTAACTTTAGCTTTTACATACAGTATGATACAGCCAAGACATAAATCATGCTACGCACAATCAATCATCGAATATACCAATGAGCACGCCAATGAAAACGCCTTCATATTGCCTAGGAATGTATTGATTTCCTATGCCCATTTTCTTGGATGGTGGGTATGGACTGTGTTAGATAATGTAGATAGTTCCCTGTTTAATTTATTTACTCGTTGTAAAATATGTCATACAGGAAGTTAATGTTTTATAATGTCTCGGTAAAGACGAACTATTAGACTTCTGTCAAAGAGCATAATTTGTTGGCTTTTTGTTGATGATTAAGCATTATATAAAACAGAACCTTTCCTAAGACTTAACAAATTACCATATGCAACAGAACCTTTCCTAAGACTTAACAAATTACCATATGCATAGTCTTCGGTTAAATAAAAGGTTTCAAATAGCAATTATTTTAAAAGATATATATATATTTTTTAATATTTCATAATTTAGATTGTCTATACCTCCTAGCAAATACAAGGCACTAACCCAATGCTGGTTTATAGTTGTACCATCGTATGCGACGCTGGCTTGGCAGTAAACCACCGTTGAGTAATTAAATGTGTATTTTTGGGCTATTGATATTTTTTATATCTCCTTCGATGTACTTCAGAAGTCACAGAAAGTGCCAAGCCGCTGTGTGGTGTGCGCTGCCGCCTAGCAATTGGTGCTGTACTAGCGGGCATCCTTCTCATCGTGCTGGTGTCACTTCTAGTATGGCGCCTCCACCGGAAACGGAAGCAAGCTTCCCTAAATGACGTGGAGAAGTTTGTGGGGAGTTCTGTATCCCTGAGCGCTCTACCCACGGGTATAGTGGACACACAATGTCAGGCGAGGTCATCTCGATGGTTTCTTCCGCCACATTCCACCATAGTTAATACAGGTAATTTTATTAGTTGAGAAAACTGATGGCGTGAGTACAATCCAGTTCTCGAAATGTTTGTTCCACCCTGACTCGGTGCTGCACCATTGTCCACATCATTTATAGAATAAGAAAACATCAGTTATGTGTCATCTCAATAACATGCATTATTTTAACAATTAGCGGTTGAATGTAAAGGGCAAAAATGACGCAAAATAACAATACAGCGAAATAAAACATTTGTACATGATTAGTTTCTTTTCGCCATGCAAAAAGGCACCTACAGGCGACACTGTTAAAATTATTTATGATACCATATCTATTTTAATTAGAATGATTACATAACTAAGATAAAAAAGTCAAAAGTATTAAATTGTTTTTTGCTCACAATACAATACAATGTGTAATCAGAACACGAATCAGGCATGATAAGCCAACACTTATATTATACTAGTATGTATTTTTATTACAATACACGACAGGTATATACGAATCGCAATGAGTTTGACTGATTTGTTCCAGATTATATAGATGGCAGTGAGAGACCTAATCACCAAAACAGTGTATTTTCCCCTCACGGAGCGGCGCCAGATGCTTCCGAATGGACAAATATAAACGGCTATGTTATTAAGGTGACTCCATTCATTTGCATACAGTTTTTAATATTGTTTAACATGTTTAATCCATACCTTAGAAACATATCTGTTTGTATATATTTTTTAGGTTCACATGCTTCCAGTGTCTCTTTTGCTAGCATTAGCACTTATTGACGTATTTTGTATTACCGGTATATTTTAGCCTGATCCTAAGTGGGAGTTTCCCAGAAGGAGAATCAAACTTGAGAAGACGCTGGGGGAGGGGGAGTTTGGTCATGTGATGCGTGCGCAGGCGTACAAGCTGAACAGCAGACAGGGGTGTACCACGGTGGCCGTGAAGATGCTGAAAGGTGAGCACGAGTCTGTGGATGACATATCATACAATATATTAACCCGAATCCTCACAAGCCTGTACATAGCCGTTTTCACGCAAATTTTAACTGATAATTTACATAAAATGCGTAACGGTTATCGCTTGGTAGCACACTGATCCATAATCAAGATACGTAAATATATAGAAACTATCCACTCAATTACACGCTTTAGCATATCAACGCTATTTCACCTGATACTCAGAAAGGTAGGGACTGACCACAGGTATTTGCATAGTTATTTAAATTGCAAGCGTTCTGGTCAGTCAATGTCTCCAACAGTCCACAGTCCATACTCTAGAAAAAGAACAAGGTGTGAAACGGCCCTCCACTCATTCATGGCTTTAAAGAGAGATCTATTGCTCGACTTTCGCCATCGTCCTAATGCTATATTTAGTAACATTGCGTCATTTGCACTCGAAGCTGCAGGCGGTGACGATTGGTTAAAAGGAAATATTCATCATGAGACACCATGTATTCTTTCAAGCTCAATGAAGGTCAACATGTGTGTACACCAGAGGGTACAATGTATGACTTGTAAGACTTGTAAGACTTATATAAGACTACTGGGGGTCTATAACGTAACAAGACAGAGGTGCATACAGCACTACTACCAACAAATAGACGGCGTCGAACCAATATTGTTTTAATATTGGGCCAGCGTCGAAGACCATAGGCAAATATTAAAACAACATATTTCTCTGTCAGAGATTCCTTGGTCAGAGTAGACATGACAAGTCAGCGTCGTAGACACCGAGCCAGCATAAAATCAACAGTGGTCAGTGTAGAGAGTTTGCTGTTGGCTCTACCACCCAGCACCTACATAAACACATATAATATGGACTGTTCATCAGGTGCGGATCCAGAGGGGGGGGGGCGCAGGGGGCGCACGCCCACCCGTTTTTGCGGTTATTTAAAAAGTCCCCTAAATTGGCCTGAATATGCCCAAAAACTCGCCCCCGAGCCACCTGCGCCCCCTACTTGTTTAAATCCTGGATCCACCCCTGCTCATGTAGGCCTACTCATCAGACTCAACGTATTTTGAACAATTTGGGATAATCAAATAATTAAACTTACATTTTCCAAACAATAAGCACGTTTTGGTGATAAATTGTTCCCAGCAAACACGAAACGTTTGTATAGCCTAACATTTGTACAGTGTTGGCCCAACGTCGAACCGGCGTTGTACAAATGTTAGGCCTATACAAATGTTTTGTGTTTGCTGGGTTGGTTAACTTTATGGTAACTTCTAAAATGGATGTAGGCCCACTTTTCTGGTCCATGGGTCACCGCCGGTCACGATTATATTTGTATTATTTTTATTAGCACATTAAATACCAGCATGTTAAAGATATAGAAAAGTTGATATAAATCAGGAAGATTTACGAATCATTGATCTCTATTCCGTGAAATCTGAATAATTGTCCTTTCAATTCCAGTTGTGAATTGCGTTTGCAAAAAATGAAATGAAGTGAGTGGGATTTTAGGCCACCTTTGTGCACATGAAGGCTAAACTGGGCCAGGAGAACCTCCTGAGGATAGTGAGATGACACTGCCCTCCACACACACTTCGAAATTGCCCTGGTAGTCTGAGGCCGAGCACGCTACCTCTCGGTCACAGAGGCTCCCCACAATATTGAATCTTTGCGAAACATTTGTTTCTTTGAAACTTGGAGGCCAGAGTGGGGTTCGAACCCGCAATCTCCGACTTTCCAAGCAGGCAGCTTTAACCACTGCAGCAGGGCCCCCGCCCTTGCGTTTGCAAGAAACAACTTTAAAGCGGCTCCTTGGGATGACAACAATTTTCGTTTTTATTTTTTTAATGACGTAGTGCATGCGTATCCCACAGATGATGATTATTTTTTTCAGAGTTTTTAGATTTTTTACATATTTTTTATTAACATTTCTATGAATCCGCTTAAATCTCAAACAAACTTTTTGTATACCTAAACACTTGCTAAAGGATGTCCTGAAAGACACTAATTAGCGGCGATTGCTTTGATCTCATGCACCGTCCAAGACGCTGGAATATGTGGTGTAAAGTGCTGTATAGTGCTGATTTATTTTGTTTACATGGCAATATACAACCTGGAAATATAACTATTTCACTCTTTTGCGGTGCTTTAAAATTGTTTTGGATTTTTTTTTGTATTTTTAGTTAAGATTAGAAGGCTATATAGCTTCATATAATTAAATTTTCAAAATTGACAAAATTGAAAATTTCTCATCCCACGGGTGTATGAAAATAACTTGGCGATTAGAAGGTTAAAGTTAATTTGCATATGTTATCTGCACATTAAACTGGTATTATGTTTAAAGGTCCTGTACCAATAAATGTACATATATTTTGACGGTCCAGCTATTATTATGATAATAATAGGATGTTCCTTAAGTTGGTATTCTGTTGCAAATGTATCTTGTTCTGCGAATCATATATTATCATAAAGTAATTTTTAGTTTAAAACGACTCAATCAGGCTAAAATTGTCAAAAATTCATGCATGTCCAAATAAAAAAAAAAATATCGGTTTAAAAAAAAAAATCGTCTCCATATCTCGCCTAACTGGTAAATTATAGCGCAACAAAATGTTTTTAAAACTTTTACAGTTCTAGTCTATGGACATGTCTACATCATATGGTTATATTAAGAAGCCAAAATAAAATCACCGCATTTTTGACGATTTTAGCCTGATTGAGTCGCTTCAATCCCCTTATATGAAACTTTATGATTTGTTGTATATTGTAAACAAAGGGATTAACATTACCCCCATGTAATCATGGTAATACATACACCATAAATGGTGGGTTTGTAGTTTAGCTCCTTTATTCTTTTTAATTTATAGGTTCCGTCATTTTCGTAGGTATCACAAAAGTTATCTGTGTAAGGGGCCAATACAAGGCTAAACTGAACCGTTCTTAACAAGACGAATAACGAGAATAGAGTGAACCAGCATATTCCGGATGTTATCACACCCTTCTTCTCATCATATCACAGATAGTGTAAAAGTGGAAATTATCTTCGATAATACCGCTTGTTACCCTACTTTAACTTTTAACTACATTTTATTATGCTTTAGGTACTATAGGTTCGCATAATATGCACAAAATGAGTACGAATACAAACACGGCAAAAATCCTTCTCATAGCATTCTTATATTATTTTGGTGTGGGTTTTCACACATAAAAACACAAATACGACATCTACATCTACATTATACAAATGTTTTGTGTTTGCTGGAAAGACATACAGAAGTATACATATAGTAAACTCGCATTTGGCCGTAATGGTCTATTTTGGCGCCAAAATACATTCATCTTTTTTTTCTAAAAAACATTGAGGGTTGGAACCTAGAACCATGCCCAATGTTGACCCCCACTTTAATACTGGTGGTTCAATAACCATTCCTGTAGGAATGCAAGCCAGTAGGCCTAATCGTAATTATGCTTCATTTAAATAGAGATAGATCTACTAGTTGTCTTAAAGTTTAAGTTTTCCCAGTGTGACATTGCCCCGTAATGATCAAATTATGGCATTCAATTGACAGATTGAGTGTTTCATAGCGTTTGTCATATAAAAAAATTATTTAAAACGTGAACACTATTATGTAAAATGTCTTCACTAATGATAGGCCTAATTGTACAAGTACTCCATCCACGTACACTCCCTAATGTGTACAGCTGAGTGAAAGGGAAACATCTCCATCCACGTGCTACACCTACAAACCACGAGACGTTGACTCAATGTTTGATTAATGTTGGGCTGATGTCGAAGACGGTTGCAAGTGTACATACAGGCTCATAACAATGATAGCCTACATCCACTGCCCCAGTTGGTTACACATCACTACAACCTGACTGAATATCATATTTATTTAATTATCTTTTACATTTTATGGTCACAAAATATGTTAATTATCTAGTTTCACTACTGAACATTAAAATTATTATTATTTTTTTTCTAGATAGGGATCATTGAAAATAGCCAATCATAAATGATGTTACCCTATGGAGCCCATATTATTACGTCGTCTCATGACGGCACTTATCTTGAAAGAAAGCCCCACGAAAGAAAATGACGCAATGTTACTTAATATAGCACATAGGCTGATGGGGAAAGTCGACCAAAGGATCTCTCTATAAAGCCATGAAGGGGTGGGGGCGTTTCATACCTTGTCTATTTCTATATATATGAACTGTAGCCATTGACTGATCAGAACGCTTGCAATATAAATAACTATGCAAATGCCTGTGGACTGACCCTATCAATTAAAAAAAAATATCGTACATTATATAGCTCAATGTTATATTCAGTGTCTGGGATACAAAATTCCAATATGTCAATTATACATTACTATACACAAGAGTTACAATATTAGCCTGATGTGAAATATTATTTTCACTGATCGTAAATTGGTAAAAAAATAAAAAAAATTATCTGGTGTAAGTAAGTAGTATCAAAAATATAATTTAACAATTTGTTTAATCTTTAACCGCCAAATTATTCAATCTGAATTTGCACCCACTTGAAGTTGTGTCTCGCTGACGCGATCCACAACTTCAAGTGAGTGAAGATTATTCAGATTTGACACAATGGAGGTCAACTGTTTTCAAATATTGCTGATTGATGTCACATTTTATCTTTAACATGTTTAAAATGTGGTACTTGATAAAATAAATAATAAATAATAATAATAATAAAAAATGAGAGCCTGAAGATATGCGACACCGGCGGTTAAAGGATTAAATGTTACTAATCTACAACGAATCATTTTTTGAACTAGTATTTTTAATGGTTAAACCTTCTGTTATTAGAGTCACACTCAGATGGTGAGTTCCGTGATCTTCTCTCTGAGTACAACCTGCTGAAGGATGTAAGTCATCGTAACGTCATCAAACTACTAGGAGCCTGTACACAACAAGGTAACACCCACCAGTAAAAACAAGTTATCCCACTGGCGGTGCAATTTACTCTATTCCGTCCTTTCGTGTTGCAAATCTGACATTATTCTGTAGAAGTTATTATTCTGTTCAATACTTTTCTGTCAAAATAGTTCGCGCAGCAAATATAATATTAATTTGTACAAATACTTATGGTCAATACCTTATTAAGTAAAGTCACTTGTTAATCATAACAACTAACGTCATATATTGATTTTTGTGTTATATTTTGTTTTTGACAGGTCCATTCCGTCCGTTCGTGTTGCAAGTCTAACATCATGCTGTAGAAGTTATTGTTCTATTCAATACTTGTCTGTCAAAACCGTTCGTGTAGCAAATCTATTCTATTCAGCACTTTACTTAACTAAAGTCACGTGTTTTATAACAACTAAGGTTATATAGTGATTTTTGTGTTATATTGATGATATTGCCAGGTCCATTCTATGTGATAGTGGAGTATTGTGAACATGGAGCGTTACGTTCATATCTGCGCAAGTGTCGCGGATGCCAAGGCGCAGCGAGCATGCGCAGGGAGGATACGAGTCCCAAACCGGAAGTGGAATTCCATTTAGACAGTGCGCACGCATGCGTGTCAGATTGCGAAGAGACAGAATGCTATCAAGTGACGGCGCAGGATTTGTTGTCATTTTGCTGGCAGATTGCTAACGGCATGTCTTATTTGTGTGATATGAAGTTAGTTCATCGGGACCTGGCCGCCCGTAACGTCCTGGTCACTTCCGGCAAGGTGCTCAAAATCTCAGACTTTGGCCTCACAAGGGATGTATACGAGGGGGATACATATCTAAAAAAGAGCAAGGTACGCAAATAAATATATACGTTTTGTTATTGAGAGAACAAAAGGTTCTATATAGAATGCCTTTCTAGTAGAATGCGGTAATGATATTGTGCTGGTTGATCTTATTTCGATTATGCGATTTTTAACTGCGATCCTTCAAAAAAGGTATCCTGCGGATTTGGACTTTTTGTTTTCCAACCTTTCCGATGTTCAGTAAAATATGGTAGTATAGGATAATACGTGGCATCTGACTAACTATATTTGCTTTTTTTAACTGACACGTTTAAATGTATTTGTAATTAAGTTTCAAAGCAAAAAATGTCGTTGGCATTGGAAAAACAGTTTGTTGTCGACTATTAGTTAAGAAGACAATTCTGCTTGAGATATGTGAAGTTCAACTGATATAGATCTGTGAATAAATACATTTATCATCGTTAATCTTATTATGTTATATATTAGCATGTATGTCAGTTCAGACCTTGTGAAACATAGCAAAGTCATTTTTACATATTCGTATGTTTTAAAAAATAGAATATTTTAGATCAGTGAAATACACTACACCACATCGGCCTAGGATGCAGCTGTAAAGCACAATTTGTTTGTTTAAATAACATTGTACTTTATCAATAAGATAAAGCCTAAGATTATTTAAGGAGTGTTAATGAAGGCACTTTATTCCCACAGGGACGAATTCCAGTGAAGTGGATGGCCCCAGAATCTTTATATCATAATGTCTACACACCGAAAAGTGACGTGTAAGTACTAGTTGGAAAGAGAGATGATCGTTATCTGATATAATGATGATAATACAAATCGTTTTCGTTTGAGTGCGATATGAAAATATGCAGCTCTCTTGTACGAATAATAGGCACCTTATTCTTTTAACCCTTTAACCGCCAAATTATTCAATTTAAATTTTCACCCACTTGAAGTTGTGTCTCGCTGACGCGATCAACAACTTCAAGTGAGTGAAAATTGATCAGATTTGACAAAATGGAGGTCTACTGTTTTCAAATCTTGCTGGTTGATGTCACATTTTATCTTTAACTTATTTAAAATGTGGTACTTAATGTGCTAATAAAAAATGAAAACCCTAATATATGCGGCACCGGCGGTTAAAGGGTTAATAAGTGCTGTTCATAATGCATGAGAAATGAGCCCAAAAAGACACCAGAATGTCATTTCATGTAGTGATTATACCGTCAAATACATCATATACATTTGTATGCTTAACCCTTCAACCGCCGGTGCCGCATATATTCGAGTTTTCATTTTTTATTAGCACATTAATTACCACATTTTAAATATGTTAAAGATAAAATGTGACATCAACCAGCAAGATTTGAAAAGAGTTGACCTCCATTTTGTCAAATCTGAATAATTTTGCCTCACTTGAAGTTGTGGATCGCGTCAGCGAGACACAACTTCGAGTGGGTAAAAATTCAAATTGAATAATTTGGCGGTTAAAGGGTTAAAGTATAACCAGCATCATTCACGATGGCAAATAATTTACGACTGATCTTTTTTTCAAGACTTTCTTTAGTTTAGTGCATATTCACAAATATTGTAAAAAATATAAATGCATTGTCAGAAACAGCGTATTTATTTACATGATTACGGAATTATAATTATTTGTGCATACATGTGTACATATGGTCACTATAATCGTTTAAAGGAGGTTATTTTGTGCATGCTATAATAAATATGATATGTAATTTCTCGCAGGTGGTCATTTGGGATTGTGGTTTGGGAAATAGTCACATTAGGTAAGTTTTGGTAATGTCGCTAATCATATGTTTTCTCTGTTTGGCATAAACTAAAGTATCATAATAACATAAATTTTTAACAGTATGCTAAGTATTATTATTAGCAAACACAATGATTAATATTTTTGTTCTCCGCCCAGTTAACTTTATATACACATATCAAAAGAGATTTATACAATTTATCATAATGATACACATAAGTGTAATTATTTCTTCTGGATCCATATTTAGTTTACGCTAATGTTTACAACTATAGTTTATGTGTTGTAATTGTTGTTGAATCTAGGAGGAACCCCTTACTCTCGCATTCCTGCTGAGCGCCTCTATGAGATGCTTAAGTCACAATACCGAATGCCACAGCCCCGAAATTGTTCAAAAGAATTGTGAGTATTAACACATAGCAGCTTGAACTAATATTCCACAGGCCCATTTGTTTTCAAGGCGGTTTTTAAACAAAATAAAACGCCACTGAAGTTGAAATATTTATGTTGTTGGTAAATATTCAGTTTAACAATCAATATTCAATGTGGGATATATCCGTTGCTCAATGATTTCAACTTTTAGCCGCTATATTATTTAATTGGAATTTTCACTCACTTGAAGTTGTGTCTCGCTGACGCGATCCATAACCTCATGTGAGTGAAAAATATTCAGATTCGCAAAATTGAGGTCAAAGATTATGACATCGTGTTGATTGATGTCACATTTTATCGTTAAAAGCTGGTATTTAATGTGCTGATTAAAAGTGAAAAAAACACAAGTACAATTGGGAACGATTGTTAAAGGGTAAAACTTGTAACTGCAGATCCAGCATGCTAACGTTTAAGAGCAGTTTACGGAGTGAACTGTAATTAAATAACATATTTAATAATACTGATTTATTACGCCTATATGTTATCGTTATTTATTACTAAAACGCCCATTTACAACAAACTAAAATGGATAAAGCTAACCACTGAAAACATAGACTCATAACAACACTAGTGTGCACGTCTACATCTATTATAATCGTACACTAAATATATGGTGATTTAGCCGAGCAGAGCTCCTTTCTCGTTTCAAAGATCAAAAGTT
>OZ024904.1:18057860-18135360 GCA_964017125.1 Flabesymbios commensalis | reverse complement strand
CCAGCTGTATCCGGCTGGTTGATTTCGCTGAAGCATTTATCAAAGTAATCTTGTAAACTATACTTTAAGCAAACGTGAGTGTTAATGTGTAAATATATGCATAATTATGCCCACATATACATTGGCATTCACGCATGTGTGTTTGTCAAATTACGATAAATCAAAATGGTAAGTAATTACGGTGTGTCTGTAAAAATGATGAAGCCCAGATTAGATCCATAAAACACCACGTTCTGTCACATTTTGTATTTTAATGTAGTATGGATAATATAATGAACGGTTTTATAAGTATACTACATCACGGTATCAGAACTATTTGTTTTAAGAGTACAATAAAAGGATGTTTTCCTTCAGTAGGCAAAAGTTGGGCCAGCCCATCGTCCCTACAACAAGGCTAGGCTTCTGGAGGTCGCAGACTCGGTCTGCGACCTCGGAAAGCTTAGCCTTGCTCAAGGGACGATGGGCCAAACCTTTATGTATGATTTGTAACAGCCGCTGGATCGGCTGTTAGTCGTGTAACTATAATCACTGGTATACATTTGAATTGACTGTATTTTTTTATAGGCAGCTGTTCTTGTTGCGGAATTGTTACGGCCTGGGCTCGTATTTTCGTACAAGTTACGATCGTATGCTTCGGATTGGTCGTGATGGCCATCTCAATCAACCCGAAGCCTACTATACGATATATCATAATTTGCACGAGCATACGGACCATGATTAGAATTAGCTTGAACACTGGCTTGTGTTCAGGCTAGGTGAGGACTGCTATACTCAAAGCGACTCACCCAGGTCTTGAGCACGTCTTTGGTCGAGATCTTGGCTAGTTGCTTTGAAAATACAGGACCTCAACCGAAAATGAGGTTGGACTGTAACAAAAAGAAGAGTATCTCAAATGCAGTCCTATGACTACCAGTGTATATCTTGTATGTACTTAATGACTTGAATACTCTCAGCGATCCTACGTGATTATTATTATATTAATATAACACACATAAGTAAGCACTGCTCGCTAGATATCCATGTGCTGGTTTTCGTGACTGGTGTTTTGTTTTGTTTACGTAAAAGTGTCCCTTGTCATTCACGTGCGTTGATCCCCTAGCAGTTATTGTTATATGTCATCTTCTCTCTGAAACATATACAGTCAATGGCTTAGACGTATTTCAACTTCACAAGAAGAATGGTTCAGAATCAATGCTGGCATTGATAACTTGCATTTAACATGATAAAATGCTATTTGCTAGACAATATTCTAGACGCAGTATGACAAAACTTCATTGAATCCTATGTGTTGACCACCAGGGTGTCGTATGTGATATTCATATAAGTATACGACACTGGGGTTCTATTCCTAACACTATGATTGAATGATATTTTTCAATTCAGACAACACATATTTCATTGTTTATTTCACTATGATATTTTTTCCCTAGCATGGTAGCAAGACGACACATACACACTTTTGTTTCTCCCTTAAGCATTAACCCTTTCAGCGCGGGCAACGACTTTAGACGTCAGAATCTGACGTCTAAAGTCGATCCCCGCACTGAAACAGTAAACTATTTATAACTAAAACATTTTGTATTGCTGTCAAATTAACAAAATACATGTGGGTCTTAGTTTATATACAGTTATTTAAGGCCTAAAAGGCCTCAAATTGATTAATTAAATCTTTAAGTTGTGTCTCGCTTTACATTTTCAAGCGTGTTAGAAGTAGTCAGAAATTGAAGCCCATCACTCAGTGAACGCAAATTTGGACAGTAGAATGAACTATTTGAAGTTCAAAAACTTGCAAAACGTCTACAGTCGTGACTAGGGTATCCTATTAAATGAAGTTATAATCCGGAACTGTTTTTTGACCGTGATTATAATAAGGATGGAGTTGCACCATATTTTTGTCGTCATGAAATGATTGTGACCACTTGAATGATCTCTTATGTAATAAAAATGAAAAACGTGCAAAATAAGAACAATTGTTTTGTCGTCTTTATATGTTTAAGTAATAAGCAAACGTAATACTCCTCTATACATTCATGTCCTTATTATTTCATTCCTTCTTTTCCTTCCTTTATTAATTAATTAATTCATTCATTCTTTTAGTCGTGCATTCATTATTTTATTCATTGACACGCTACATGTCGGTGAGAAAGACACCCTACAATACTGGAAAAAAGTTTCTTTACAACCTGTGTACCAGAGGTAACCACTGCACCAGGGCTCCCTCTGGTGGCAGAAATAATCATGACTTTGACCATATTCCAAGGACTATACATATTATACTGATATACATGTTTTTTCAGTGGCTTGACCGAATAACCCCCTTCACTGTAGGCCACTTCAAAACAGTGTGTCACCTTGACATTATGTGTGAGAACAAAACATGTTGTGTCTGACCGTGTCAGGAGACGGACCCCGGGTCGTAACTATAATCAAACGTCGACAACACTCAATATTCTCCTGGTTTTATTTTCCTCATAAACAGCCTGTTATTTATCCGGAAATGACGACAGGTATATCCCCCTGGATCTACTGATCCTTATCTCAGGACAATGTGTGAGGCACATATCCGACATCTTTATTCGAGACGGTAATCCCATGTTGTCTTAATGTCGGCCCATTGTCTGCGACGATGTGCCATCATTAAAACAACATAAATTTAATATACCGTGTCGCTTGTACGACCTTGAGAATGATTTCTTTAGAGTTTTTTAGGGTGTCGTGGTAAACACTAGACTCCCGCAGACAAATGTAATTTGCTGTGTTACTTAGTTGTCTAGTCATGTATCAATTCTGACACTTTCAGTTCTACACAGATATATATATGCCTCGTGTTCAT
The DNA here is from genome assembly GCA_964017125.1 of Flabesymbios commensalis. NCBI lineage: Eukaryota > Metazoa > Annelida > Polychaeta > Terebellida > Flabelligeridae > Flabesymbios > Flabesymbios commensalis. The sequence goes on along the minus strand of OZ024904.1, from coordinate 18,132,527 downwards.
TCCTCATTGTGATCATATGTGATGATGTTTCACATTGAGTAGCGTATTCAGCTTCTTTGTATCTAATTTACATTCAAATTGATTAGTGGAGAATCATTAATTTATAGAGGAATCATTAAAAAAATATATTTTATAATCCTACGTATTTTCACGCTACATGGACTGCGGGCATATTCCACTAAACGTTTGACTGAAGTTATCTTGACTTTCTCTGATTCTATTAGAAAAGTTAAAATCGATCTTAACTTTTCTGTTATAAATTCGATTACATCAATCTTAACCCTTACAGTGCCGGGACCGACTATAGTTGTCAGAATCTGACGTCTGCAGAAGTCAGATTCTGACGACTAAAGTCGGTCCCGGCACTGTAAGGGTGAAAATATTTATAATGGCCGTAGACCCATAACATGGGTATTCGAATGAATCGGAAAAGGCTAACTAAAACACTTATAATGATTTCAAATTGAAAAAAACCCTTTGATCTCCAAGGTTTTTATAAAAAAATTCGGCGTTTATAGGGTAAAGATACTTTTTTTGCTATACCAGCTGAAGAACAAATAACAATGGATACAATATATGAGGCACATAGTGTAGTCAAACTCAGTCACAACTATTTAAGTCTCGTACATATTTCCAGCTCGCACACTGAGGCTGCGTGTCAACCCACGCCTTAATATTTTGATATCTATTGACATGTATTATTCTTGATATGTATTGGTTTATTTTTAGTCTGAGCTTAATTAATAATCTATACCATAACGACTTGTTTGTTTAATCAAAGCATCAAAGTCACATTAGATTTAAATTCAGAATTTATATAATTAATGAAAATCCCAAATCTTACAAGTATATCTAATATAATTAAAAAAACTCACAGTTGAAACAATCATTTGTGAAACCCACAAAAAAATATATATTCATTCTAGCCCACGTTGCAAACTGTGTGGGCCTACAAAACAAATACTTGACCGGTCGGCAGTACGTCATTCTCGACATCAAAACAAGGCAAATATTGATATTGTGTGCTGGTGGCCTTTCACTGATCCTAAAGCTAATGTAGACCACAATGTCAACATTATTAACCCTAGACGCATCTTTAAGTGACATAAAATTGGAATTCAATATTTCTGAGCTTAAAGAGCAAAATTAATATATCTAAAAAATAACATAAATCGCGACTGGTACTCAAAGGGTTACCCTGAGCTGTGGGGCTGTATCATATATACTAGTGTTTAGTTTGTAGTTTTACAAAGAGAGATAATTATATTATTAGTTTCCTAGCTGAAATAATGGAATGAATTTTTTTTTGAGTAGAGTTATCGACAGCGTGTTTTTTAAGATATAAGATTACTACATTATGTATTAGATTAATATATCAAGAACCATTTTAATGGTTTTATTATTGTAAAATAATCGTAAAAAGTATGAATATACCAACCGAGAAAAATATTTATCAAGAATATGCATCACCACATATAAATAACTATCGATTACAAATCGATTTATTCAGTAAATTTCAGTATTTCGGTACCTTTGAGAAATGCTCAATGCTATGAGCAGTTGGCTCACACATAACCTTCAATATCCACCTTTATTTTATTGATGCTTCAATATTTGTTTGTCAGCGGCCATCACAGATATTGGTACTTAACCCAGTTGATGACTAAGTACGGTACCTAGCAAACTCAAGACGTTGACCCAATGCTGGTTTAATGTTGGGCCAGCGTCGCAGATATAGGATATAGTGTGTTCAGAGAAAGGTTGGATTGTATTATTCTATTGTACAACGGCTAACAGCAGTAACTGCTTACACAAAAAGTGACCGGTTACTACTTTATGCCCTCGCATTACAGTATTATCGTATGTTATTTCCTACATTCCTAAATTAGCCTGTCAGTTTATAAAAAAAATCGTTCACTTTTTTCTGCAATGTTAAAATTTGGCAGATATATGGAAAAATGCATACACTTTGATATTAGATAAGGAGGCTCGAAAGTGAAAAAAAAAACTAGGGAAAATCCAAGATGGCCGCCAAAATCGCTACAATATATTGGTTTTGTCAGGTATTGCTACAGTAAGTTGTCCTAAAAGTTCGTATCAAGTATATTAATTACTGTGGAGTAGGTTAATTTATAAAGTTGAGCACCTGAAATTATAAAGATTTAATCGAATTAAGACAAAAAACAGGCAATATTGATAGATAGTCGTCTTATATAACACAAAGTCCAATTCTCACGAACTCTTTAAAATGAGCTTTTTTTTTGACATGTAACATTCTTTCTTTAAAAAATACCTAAGAGAGTACCTATCTTTACCTCTCATCGTGTCTTCGATAGAAATATACATTATTAATACTGGTAAAATGCTTTCTAAGACATAAAAACTACGAAGCAAAATCACAGCTCTACCGGTGGTGATTCCTACCAAATAATGATGGCATCTGGATGGTAGCTGGTGTGAATGTTGAATGAGACATACGATTTCAAAAATCTGTTTTTTTTTTACAAGCAAATTAGAGGAATATTGTATCTGTCTTTTCACCATAAACATTACAGAGACCACACGAAGAAGTCACTATAGGCCAATCAGAAAACAATATCAAATTTAAAGTGAGCGGTTATACAAGTGAAACTTTGAATGTACACCAAAAAGGGATCGGCAACATGAATACGCCTAGTAAACAAAATACAATAAAACTCCTCTAATATTGGAGTATGAGAACATCATTGCATCAAATAACAGCATCACAAGTGAGCAGGGTCGCACGTCTATCACACCATGTGAAGAGATGGGAAATTCCTTTCCAGAAAGCAGCAGGTCGTATTTTTTCGGCACAACCAAGCCAGCATTTTCAAATAGATCAGAAACAGGGTTTTAGATCTAAAAAGGGTAATTTGGGGGTTTGGAACCCTTTCATCGTTTTAAACACTATTATCGGTTTCAAAACAAAAGTGGCATGTGTCTATCGTTGTTTTTAATTAAAGAAACAAGTAAAATTATTGATCAGTCTAATCGTTGTCACAAGAAGGCTCAGAGGGTCTTTAGACAATAGACTATAGTTTAATAAACTCGGGCCATACATGATACAATTATTACAATCATTGATGCGTAAACAAAAGATCATTCGGACGGGGGGCGCTGACTATAACATAACATTCACACCACCCCTTGTGTCCTATGACTTACATAAATGACACAAAGTTTCAGCATGTTGAATTTAGTCTTCAAGGTCATTTAAGGTCAACTTGAGGAAAACCAGCTGGGTGGTATTTTAAGGCTACACTTCATCTAAATATATTTTATTAATATAAATGACTTCCGTTGTATGTCGAATTTTTTATCTTGCGGTGATAAACAAAATTAGCTATATTTTGGATATATGTCTTAATAAGTCATCACTTCGTAAATAAAAACATTTCGAATAACTTGATTTCTCGTAAAAACCTAGATGTAAATATCAAAATAAGGCTAATTTTTTATCAATCAGGTTTGAAGATATAGCCAGATCTCGATAGCCATGGACATTTTGGCGGCCACATTGAATTTATCTCTGATAATAAACTGTCATCAATTACTTATGTGATTTTATCTGATTATATTTTTTAATAAACACTACAAATGAGTTTCTTGACTCTAAGAAACATGTGTAGTTGGACTAGCGATAAATACAGTCTTGAAATCATTGTTTTGGCGGCCATCTTAGATTTATCTGCTGTTAAGCTATGCTATATTACTTATTTGAAATGTTTACAGTACCCCCCCCCCCCTTCAGCTGATGGATTAATAGTACCACAAACAATTATGGCAATATTATATTTTGAGATAGAGGTTTATATATGCCTAAAAACAGCCACTCGTTGCTTATATATGACATATCTGCAAAATAAATCACAAACAGAATAATTCAGATGTCTACTACAGTATTTGTGTGCTCGGGTGCAGCTTTATAACCCTTCTGTACGACCTTAGATATGTAGGCCTATACGTCTATTCCCGGCCTTCTTGGCGGCCATCTTGAATTTTGAACACGTTACGATGACTCAAAGACTTGTCTCCTTATCTTATATATGAAGCAGCATATCATCCTTGACATATCTGCCAAGTTTCAGAATTTTAGAATAATATGAACGATTCTGCTTATATTTAACGCTTAACCGCTCTACTATAGGAATTGATATTACGCTATCGTACGTATCGTAGCAATTTGTTCAGTTTCTCATAAAAATAAAGTCTCAAATTTAACTGAAGTGATCTTTGTTGAATTTATCTGAATTTAATACAAGATTTTTTAATTGTACGTAAGATTGAAATGCACATTATTGTACAACTGATTGAAATCTAGAAAGCTGCACTCGCGAGTCTCAGAGTTTGAAAGATGTTCAGCATGTTCAATGGATTGCTGGGTGGCATCCCAGCAAACACGTGATGTGACCCAATGTTGGTTCAATGTTGGACCATCGTCTACGACGCTTCCCAAACTTTGAACCACCATAGGCTGAATGCCACGTGTTTGCTGTGATTCTGTGGTGACCAGCCCAACAGCTGATGGTGTGTTGACCAGGCTACCAGGCAACCAGTGATTGCTGCTCGTTACAATCACTGGTTAGGGACGGCTGATGAGAGAACTGTAGTTATCAATATCCAGATCGCTCCTACTTATTGATAACTGATAACCACCATGAGAGATCTGTCATTCCCACCACAAACTACGTGTCCATGTTGTCACCAAGTAATAATACATCAGTAGACACCCTTAACCTGATGCAAAAACAACTGTGTAAAATAACTCTCAGAAATAACGCATCATGGTTATTGCTTTTATTACATACACATTATCGTGATTATTATTTCAGATTGATGTAGCCGGATTTGTGTATGGCGGACTGCAGTGATTACTACTCTGGCCATTGTGTTGACTCTTTGGCTGGATTGGTAGCGCTCAGGCATCACAGTGTCAGGGTCGGTGGTTCGATCCCCGGGCTTGGCAGTTTTAACACTGTTACATAGAGTTGATTACAGTAATACACGTACGCATATATTTGCATGTAAAAACGAGAATAGATTTGATAAATCATAACGCTTGTGCACATCTTAAAAAGACGATTATGATAATGTATGCGATAAATTCTAAACGACAAATTGTGTAATATGTACAGAATATTCTTCTCTTCTTTACAAAATTCCTGCGGTAGTCGTGAGGCCTGTCACTGTGCTTTGTTGATTAGCAGTGAAGAGTTCATAAGCACAATCATTTTCTCAACTACGTTGTTGAAGTAAATCTACTGGTTAACCCTTTAAACGCCAAATTATTCAATCTGAATTTTCACCCACTTGAAGTTGTGTCCCGCTGACGCGATCCACAACTTCAAGTGAGTGAAAATTATTCAGATTTGACAAAATGATCGTAGGTCAACTGTTTTCAAATATTGCTGATTGATGTCAAATTTAATCTATGACATGTTTAAAAGGTGCTAATAAAAAATGAAAACACGAATATATGCGGCACCGGCGGTTAAAGGGTTAAAAAATAGAGATCAAAGGAGGACAACAAGACGGTAGAGTACTGTGTCATGTTGTCAGCGGTAGACTACTCTGTCATGTAGTCAACAGATACTCATGATTGTCACTTATAATCTAAATTGGAACTCCAACCAGTGGAAGATTGTCCAAAAGTTGTTTCAATGTTGGAGTAGGCTACTCGTGGCTTTCCCAACATTTAGACAGCTTTGTGCCGTTGTTAGTTGGGGACAAATCGTTGGCTTCAAAAATATCTTGTCAGTTTTGTTCTGCGAAATTTTCCGTATCTAATTTCACTATTGTTCTGTGACGATTTGTATTCAGTTACATAATTGTGTAGTTGTAAGTATATTTTGACAATGAAAGTTTTTAATAAAATTGTCCAGTCTCTTGGCTCCCACTTGAAGGCCTACGCTTGATGTATGTAGCAAAACCTCGAATTTCATAACAACACGCATCCAAAGCTTGGATTACTAATGATCAATGTCAAATTTTTCTTCGTGACATTATGTTTTATTTGCACGTGGTTTCGGATGACTGTTGTGAAATTGTCTAAAAGGACAGAATGCTTACCTGTGACTATGACCACCATGCGCTGAGTTCTCAATAAATCAAATCGACAATGCATAAAAACCTAATATCACTTCTGACCACTCGGCTGCTGAGAAACAATTGACGACCATTATATAATTTCGTGACTTTGTGTATAAATACAGTAGCTAGGTAAAGGACGTGCGAAGATTATTTATATTCTTTAAAAAAGAATTAGTAGCTCAACATATGTATGTAAGCCTATAGTTTCAAATAATATATATATATATATATTTGTATAATTGCATAGGTTATCCTGTTTTAAAAATAGACTGAGGTCATATGTGTATTTTAAGATCATATTAAAACGATGTTTCATTTTAAGTTCCAGCAAACGCTCGCCCATCACGCTAGACCATTATTAATCGGAACAAGTATATTATAATGTTCCACACCCGACCAATGAACACGTTACTGTCATATGATGAAATCAGCTAATCATCGCCGTCCTTCAGATGTTATTTAAATTAAGGGGTGGAATACCATACTTGGGCCTGTTAATCTAACATTGGATCATTCATTGAATTTAAAATACAGGCAATTAATAGATATCTTATAATAAATCACCAATGCATAATTTGATATCTAGACATACACTTAACCCTTTAACCGCCAAATTATTCAATCTGAATTTTCACCCACTTGAAGTTGTGTCTCGCTGACGCGATCCACAACTTCAAGTGAGTGAAAATTATTCAGATTTGACAAAATGGAGGTCAACTCTTTTCAAATATTGCTGATTTATGTCACATTGTATCTTTAACATGTTTAAAAGGTGGTATTTAATGTGCTAATAAAAAATGAAGACCCGAATATTTGCGGCACCGGCGGTTAAATGGTTAAATTGTAATCGCCACATTATATTTGTTGACATAAAACAGGTGTAGTCAGTGTGAATAAAAGTCACCTCCTGGGAGGACAACAGCAGGGCCTTCAAAAGTGGACCGCTCTCTACCCCTGCTGAGTTTGATAACCTGCAGAATACATAACACACTGTACAAATATAGACACAAAGGAATTAAAGTAGGCAATAATACCAGAGACGTGATATATTGTATCAGGGACCAATATTGACATTGTGAGAGATTATTCGTACACAGCGGTATTCCTGTCAACTTAGGTAATAAAGGTATATTTACACATGCATGTATTTGTGGAGCTGCAATGAATGAATATTCATTCAATTTAATATCAGACACAATTGCATTGTGTTCAAAACGTACAGAGATACCACAGATTATTCTATAATAATAATAATAATAACTAGAAGGGTCTAGTTTTTTGTGAATAAAAAGCTGAAGATGTCTCCCCTCCAGCAGCATAATCATAAAGGTTGATAGCTAATTAGACGTAGTGTCAATGGCCTTTGTAATTAATGTTATTAAATGGCTCCTGTGGACAGTGGAGACTATGTATTAAGCGGAATTTATTATTCCGTTTTGGTGCGAAACACTTGTCAACACTCCCAGCAAACACGATGTCCACCCAATGCTGGTCCAATGCTGGCCCACAATCTGCGACGCTGGCCCAACATCAAACCAGCACTGGTTCAACGCCTCGTGTTTGCTGGGCTGCGTTCAACCCAGTAAACACAGACAAATATTGTTATGTGTCCTTTGTGGAGTGTTTTGGAATGTTTTGAAAATATAAGAAACTACAAGTAAGAGACTATCTGTTCAAATGAACAGAATTTTTCTGCATGAAATATGTTAGATCTTGGGTTGTAGGCCTGCCTAATCATCCCCAATTGCGAAACTACATGACTCTCAGCATTATGATTCTTTTTCGTCGCCAGTGGCCCAGCATCAAGTATAAACATGTTGTGACATATCCCTTCATTATACCCAGCAAACACTAGACGTTGAAACAATACTGGGCTAATTCTTAGCCAATGTGGTTGACAATGGACCAACGTTAGTCAGCACTAAAGCTTGTGGGGTACCCGCACTTTAAGGTGCCAGTATGTCTGGTTGCCGTCTTTTGTTTGTTCTTCATACTTTTAGGCCTATTCAAATAAAAAACAAAGGCTGGTTTGATGTTGGCCCGCCGTCTGTGACGCTGGCCCACATTCAGCGTGGCGTCAAACCGTAACCCAATACTGTGGTAATGTTGGCTCAGCGTCGTAGACGGTGGGCCAACAATAGCCCGGCATTGGGTCAGCATCTCGTGTTTGACCGCCTGCACGATAGACAGAGGGAACGCACAGACACACAACTGATCGGACGAACAACTGAGCGGTGGGAGGTAAAGCAATATGTCTCCACCTCTATAGAGGGGAGACATAGCTAAAAGAGTCTAGTTTTTTGTAAACAAATAAATGGAGATGTCTCCCCTCCAGCAGCATAACCATAAATGTTGATAGCTAATAGATGTAGTGTCAATGGCTTTTGTAATTAATGTTATTAAATGGCTTCTGTGGACAGCAGAGACTATGTATTTTGATGTGGTGGAAGCCGTTTTTATATCTATAGTAACTAAATCGTCTTTAGGCTCAATCAGTTGGGTAGCAGTTTTAATATCTTCACAATGTGGCCTGTCAACAACTGCGGGTTTGGCAGTGCATACTGCTGGCGGCGAGTACAAGCCGACACCGAACCAATGTCTGTTAAATGTTGGGCCAGCGTCGCCGGTGCTGGCCAGTATCCATTCAGCCCTAGTCAGTACTTCATGCTGGCGGGCACGGTGCTTTGAACCAAAGCTGGGTTAATGTTGGCCCGCCGCCTGTGACGCTGGCCCACATTCAGAGTGGCGCCAAACACGACATGATAACCCAATACTGGGCTACTGTTGGGTCAGCGTCGTAGACAGTGAGCCAACATTAGCCCAGCATTGGATCAACGTCTCGTGTTTGACAGCCGGCAGGATAGAAAGCGCTGAACAGAAATGAATGGGAAACACAGACACACAGACTGAGACAGACGGAGCGGATAGCACAGAGGTAAACCAACATAATTTTATGTCTCCCCATCTGTGTACAGAGGGGAGACATAATAAACTTTATTTATAGAGGATAAACCATTTAGTACATTATACTAATTTTCAATGGGCCCTCTTTATACATATGCGATAGTACACAGATTAAAATATCTACAAATTTAATGGTAAAATATAATATAGGATTTAATACAAAACATAATACAAGATTTAAAATTGTCTATATTATCTTACACTGCAAAACATCATGGCTAATTAAGAATATGTACATGATAACTGTAATATTTTTTTTATTTTAATGTATTATTTAGTTATTGTTACACATGGTACATAATAATTGAAGATGATAATAAAGATATTGCCATATTGTGTAAATATTTTTTACTCACCAAAACCGGATTTAAATAACTACATAACTTGTTATACAACGATTCATTGTAGTAAATAAAGCACTCTGGAAAGCGTACAATTATCTGTAGCTTTGTAAGGTAAATATCAATGTATTCAAACAAAGCACACATGATGAGCCATTGAATAATTAAAAATTCAAAAGTCATTAACATGTCTTCACCTTGGTATCAAAGTCGTATCTCCCACTTCAATGCCAAGGTGACGATATCAACGCCTATTTCTGGTACTGAGAAATACTCTTCAGTTTGTTATGGAACGGGACAATCATGTCGGGACAATAATGAGTTCTGGATCACTTAACTTTCAGGCAGGCGATATAATCATCCATCTTCTGATGATATTTAGTATGTGTACATGTCCTACTTGTTTTTTTTCTCAGCATGTCACTAACCTGACATCAACTGTTTCATCGCCAATCGTGAACATAGCGGTCTTTATTCCTTTTAAATGACATATTATAAAGCGGTTCTTCAGAGAAAAATGTTTTTTTTAAGCAGCAATAATATAAATATTTAGTCTCAAATTACATTCATTACGCATTAATTAATTCATTAAAATATTTTTCAACGATATATATGCTATCTAAATATTTTCTAGCGAGCAAGTTGACAGCACATTGATCAAGCTTTGGCTTACATTTATTTAGCAACATTTGACCAACTATAGTAAACATCTTCACATTGTTGCATGACTAAAATGCCTACACCAAATATGAAATAACTAACAATAATTGGGATTGATATTTATTTACAATACACTATTAGTTTTGTTATCTGAACTCTCCATCTCCATTTCTGAGAGACCTGAACTGACTGGTCTGAAAGGTTGTTTTCGATCGGATCATCATTCGAATGATATGGATACCATGCCACCAACACCACACGTTTATTACCAAGTCTGACACGCTGGCCCAACATTAAACAATATTCACAATATAGATATATTGTGAACATTGTTCAAAGTTGGGCCAGTGGTTCAACGACGGTGGGCCAACATTAATCAAACGTATTGGCCGAGTATGTGTGTTGATATTGAGCTATGAGTTCTGGGAGTCTGTAGCGCCCAATATGTGTGTGCATCTGTGTGGGCGGAGAAATGGATCTTGAAAAGTAAGTATCTAGATCAGTATTATGTATTACATTTTTTGAGTCACACCGTAACCACTGGTAACTATTGCATCTATTCAGTCGAATGGTAAACATTACAATATTTTCTTAGTTTGTAGTATCCACTCCCCAAAAATGATGGGAAATATTGAGTATTATTTCTCTAAAAGTAAGTATAAATGGTGTATGTATAAATTCAAATCAAACATTTATTTCGCCATTAAGAATGTTACATTGTGTTCTGTCGCTGATGATACTATCCACATGCACATTGACTTCACTCGTATATCATCGGCATCCATGGTGACATATACCCTCAAACAGACCTGCGTACTGCTGACGACACCACTGCCTTAGAATAAGGGTCAATAAGACAAAACAATTGACGAATTGAAAAATATTTAGCAGTCAAAAAGGTGCTCAAGGGTGGAAATAGATGTTCTTCGGGGAATGTATGCGTAGAATAAAAACTATGAAATCTTCCTAATTTAACAACTAAATGTAGCACTAGTGTTAACCATAGAGGCCCATGTACAGTCCGCCATAGCACATTTTTTTTATCTTGGAATACTTTTAACAGGTCAATTTAATGTAGATATATGAATTTCAAGGACATGCCCCATATTGTGTTTGTATCCTGACCTATTGTATGTACCCCTCTCCCCACCCCCTCCCCACCCCCTTGTACTATTATTTACAAATATCCGCTTCATTTTGCGTTGTCACTGTGGTAAACTGATCCAATGTATATTGGGTAAGTTGAATCACGGGTCATGGTGTTTTACAAAGGCTGACCATTTCTACCCGGATCACATTACTCAATATTGGACGGATTGGTACGGCATATATTCTGATTTTAACCCTTACAGTGCGGGGATCGACTTTAGTCGACAGAATCTGACGTCTACAGACTAAAGTCGATCCCCGCACTGTAAGGGTAATGGCCGTAGACCCATAACATTCAAATGAATCAGAAAGAACTAACTAAGATATTTGTGATGATTTCAAATTGAAAAACCCCGTTTGGTTGCGATGTTTTTTAAAAATTTATTCAGCGCTTTAAGGGTTAATAGAATGACCTGTGGCGGCGATACATGAGACGTCAGCTAACGTGAGAAGCTCATCGAATGTTGACTTAACGCTGGGCCAGCGTCGTATAATTATGGAGGTTCAGCGTTAAATCAATATTGTGCAAATGTCTCGTAATTGCTAGGAAGAACAGCTAATCACGTATCCTGCCATGCAAAGCCAATAGGCAGTATTTACAAGTAAGAAGATAGGTTTGCAGAGAAGTATATTACCCAGAACGCAAACGCGAGTGCGATATATATGCACGCGACGAGAGACGAGACGACAGACATGAAAATCCCTGACTCTCAACACATCAACGCGAAAACAATACTGAGTTTTTACACGTGGATGGGGAAGAAACACTTTTGTTTTTTTCAAACCGCCGAGACCGGAAACCGAACCCCGGACTCTAGCGTGAAAGGCAGCGGTGCTAACCACTACCCTATAGGGCCCCCGCCCCAGATTTTGGTAGTGACGTGAAAACCGGCGCGACGCCCGAAAACATGTAACAGTTATGTAATTGTTCGTGTTGCCAATCGCGCTCGCCTTCTCTATCACGCTGGTATGTTTTGGCAATGAGAAAATAGTGTGTTTGATTATACCACTACCCACTACCACTACCCACTATCCACTACCGCTACGGAATACGGCGTTCTATACGGAATACGGCGTTCGCTCATCGTGATTGGCTCTATCACTGAAGTTAAGCAACGTCGCGCCCGGTCCATAATTGGATGGGTGTCCGCCTGGGATTGCCAGGTGCTGTATACACCCGTAGGGCTCAGAGAACCACGTAAATCAGATGGCTCGTCTGACTGACCTAGAGTTGGACGTAAAAGAACCTCGATGGACGTAGGCGCAGTTTCCATCCGGCGAGACCCCAGAAAATCCACAATGTGTGAGTACTTGGCACATAAGGCGAATTTGCTTGGAATAAAAATAGCTTGATGCGCCTCAATGGCAGCTCAGCTGTATATCTCCCAGGAGACTGAGTTGGAATTTGAATGATAACAGGCCTTGCTAAGTTACTCTCGATGTTCAGCGCTCTGAACAGCCTCCGGCTGGATACATGCGCTATACAAGATTTCATTCATTCATTCATTCATTCATTCATTCATTCATTCATTCATTCATTCATTCATTCATTCATTCATTCATTCAATACCAACGCGATGTCAATATGTTCAGCGCTTAATGCTTTGGAAATAGTTGTTTTCAGTCGCACCATTGTAATAATATAACGTGATATTATTCCACTCCGTCAACTATCGAGTTCGGGGTTCGGTTCCCGGTCTCGGTGGTTTGAAAGAAACAAAAAATGTTTCTTCCCCATCCACGTGTGAAAGTCAGTGTTGTGGGGAGCCTCTGTGACCGAGAGGTAGCGTGCTCGACCTCAGACCGCCAGGGCTCGAATTTCGAATCCTGTGTCTGGAGGACAGTGTCATCTCAATCATCTCACCATCCTCAGGAGGTTCTCCTGGTCCAGTTTAGCCTATATGTGCACAAAGGTGGCCTAAAGCCAGATTCATTTAATTTTTTGAAGATTAGAAATAGTTAAAGGAATATGTTTTTTCTGTCCCCAAGTGTCTGCTTAAGTTAAGTCTTCTAGAATAACATAATTATTGAAAAATAAGCAGTTTTTAATTTTATTGCTAATTGATAATAATTTTGTCCTCTTGGTGATGAAAGGGTGTTCCTACTGATCTATTGATGCTCATAACTACAATATTCCGTTTATTATTTCTTTTAGCAGAATCTGACGTCTATAAAGTCGATCCCCGCACTGGAAGAGTAAAATATTTATAATGACCGTAGATCCATAACATAAGTATTCAAATGAAGCAGAAAGCGCTACGTAAGATATATATGATGATTTCAAATTGAAAACAAACAACTCAGGTCTCTTGTTTCATATAAACATATATCAGCGCTCTAAGGGTTACGGCAAGGTATTTTTTACCACTCCGTGACATGATGTCTATGTTTTTTGCTGCGTGAATGACTTTGGATTAGGCATGAATAAGCGACATCATGTTCGTGGAAATTATCAGGCTACAGTCATTTTTGCCTTTCAATCCATACCGCACTTCTGAACATGACGCCATGGCTCGTCTTCCACAGCGGCTTTGTTTGGAATGCACTACAAACTCATATTCTGTTTTGAGGACTTGAGTGACAACAATAAACAATATGCTAATTAATACTTCATGTGTCAGTTCACCGTTCGTACATCTTTATTGTATTTTCAGTGTAGCTTAGCACGCACAGCGTTGCATTGAAAATTCTTAATTTGAAGCTCGCATTTTATGTGTTCGTTTATTTAAATTAGGCACAAAAACCTACAGTTGTTGATGCGTGATTTATGTGCGATGCAATAAACATGATATACCGACGGGCCTAGATTTAAAATAGGCTACGAGAGGACAATGTAAAAATACGATGAGGAAGTACACAATTGACACAGAAAACACTGAAATGTAAACGTGTGTGACATGTTACATCCCCATTATCACATATGAGATATCTGATAATTGTGTAATATGAAGAACGTCAATAGCGTCAGTCCCAAGAGTCTTTTAATATAACGTAAGCCCGGACTGAGTTTACCCACTCACAAAATTATCATTATCGATCCAGAACCATTTTTAACATTAAAACAACTTTTAGTAATAAATGTATGGCTGTGTAATACATGGCCTAACGGGGACAAATGATAACCCACCCTGGGGATTACTAGCCTGTTTCCGGTATTAATTCCATTCTCAATAGTTTTTTGTTTTTTTTCGATACCTCGAGCACTGCTGAAATTAAAAATACTGCACTTTATATTTATGGTGCATAACCATGACAACAATAATATATAGATGTGAAATTACTGCTGGGAAAAACAGTTTTCCCAACTGTGTTTTGTACTTCCATGTTTTATTGTTTTTTTTATATACATTATGTAGGATCGTAGATTTCATTTCAATAATACAAACATAGATCACATTTCGTATAACCAGTAAGTTTTTTTAGACTTACAAATGTCCAATAAACACAGTATAAGACGAGAATGAATGGAATGGTGTCTCATGCTTAAGATAAAAAGATATAGCACCCTCTTAACATTCAGATATATGTTCTAATTTTTATTTACCCTGGGCTGTGAATAGCTGTCGGTATTCACAATCCAGGGTAAATCGAAACAGCCAAATTATACCGAACATACAGGTGCAATATCTGAAATTAAACCTAAGAACATCTGTTTTTCTCATATATACACCTATTATTTCTAGAATTGCTTTTGACTTTTCTATATATAAATCATCAGAATGTCGTAATTATTTTGATGGATTATTATACTATGTTTATAATTAAAATATTGAAATTCAAGGCGATTTGAAATAAATAGTTTTTACTAAATACGAAAGTGCAATACCCCAAATAAAAATTGAAGCTAAGAACATCTGTTTTTCTCATATATACACCTATTATTTCTAGAATTGTTTTTGACTTTTCTATATATAAATCATCAGAATGTCGTAATTATTTTGATGGATTATTATACTATGTTTATAATTAAAATATTGAAATTCGAAGCGATTTGAAATAAATAGTTTTTACTAAATACGAAAGTGCAATACCCCAAATAAAAACTAATTATATCCTTTAACTTGAATTTATTTAAATATATCGTTCCTTCGTATATGAAAGGGTGTATCTGCCACTTTACAAAGTGGCATATACACCCTTTTATATCCAAGGGGACAATATGTCATGTGGTACTGATAGGGTTACCACAGTAACCAGGTATCTATCTGAATGACTAATGACTACTTGTGACAGCTTTATTGATCTCTTGATCTCTACGTCTATCATGTATCATACAATGTCCATCACATCAACACCTTTGATCCTCAGTCACATTTATAATATAACCCCTTATTCACTACTATTACACAACTACAAAAACTAAAAAATTAAAATCAATGTACATAATGGTGTTGCTGGAATAATTTGCGATAAATAACTTATCGAATTAATATGCAAACCGATATATAACTTAATTATATCGACAGCATATTTGTATTCATCATTACAACTAACCCAAGATAATTAAACTTAAAATCCATATAATTTAAATTAAAAGGCTTTCATAGTCCATGGCCTCAATCATAATATTGACATTAATATCGACCCCCAAAGATTTTTTTGTAAAAGTTAACCCACAAATAGTCCTGCTTACTTTTGACGACGTAACTGCTATGATAGAATATTTTTCTGTTTGAGTTGTTTTTTAACATTTTTTCTAACATTATTCGCCAAACGTTCAAATAAACCAGATCTTACCATTTCACTGATATATTTTCAGTAAATTACAAATACATTTGTATCCAAATGGTTGTGTGTGTAACTTGTGAATAAATTGATTGACAACGCGTACTTCACTTTATCTGGTTGTTGTAGATTACAAGCTCCCCAGAAAGCACGAAACATTAAAACACTATTGTTTTAATGTTGGGCCACCGTCGCAGACGGTGGACCAGCAATAAATCAATATTTGGCTTATATATTTTGTTTACCTGGTAGGACCACATTTGGACCTACATCTTTGGTATCTGATTCTTTGAAATCGCGAGATCGGCCAATCAGATGCCTAGTATCTAGGTTAGACTAGCTGAGTATGCCGTTATATAGCTATACATGCTGTAACCAATGGTGACGGTAAAGCCACCAATAAATAAACAGATAACATCATGCAAATTTCTCTGAACAGCTTGTGTCTAAAAGCGTTATTATCTGGTTGACGATAAACTGGCATGTTGATCGTTGTTGAACATGCGTTCACGAGAGCCCTTTGCCGTTTGCTATCAAATAATTATAGCTATATATAACCCGTACTGGCCCCTCCATGCTATATGTACCGGGTTCACAACTGAATATCAACGTATCAAACACCATTCTTCTATTTTTCGTCATTTTAAGCTGGAATTGCTGACGCAAATTCCAGCTTAAAATGACGAAAAATATTAAAATTAATTAAAAATCGATAACTCTTCAATTTGTATCTTTTTTTTTAAATTTTCAGTGACAATCAAGGATATGTATAATTGTATTCAAGCGGTGCCTACAATTGTTTATAAAATATAGCTGATTTTTTTATTTGGCATATGTGCCTACATGATACATAACTCACATTTTACACGTATAATCCCGCAAAGTTTAAAATATTGCAAGATAGCTAACTGATAGCAGGAAAAAATGAAAAATGAAAACAAACATGTCAATTAACTTAGATAGATGTACATGTTTTTGCATCAAGTAATAATAATTAATATATTCTACCAGTTACTGATAGCTAAGCTAAACTATAATGTGTACACGTTATGTATCACACATGATTACTGTATTTATGCACTTATACGTCATTGTCAATCAATCAATCAATCAATCAATCAATCAATCAATCAATCAATCAATCAATCAATCAATCAATCAATCAATCAATCAATCAATCAATCAATCAATCAATCAATCAATCAATCAATCAATCAATCAATCAATCAATCAATCAATCAATCAATCAATCAATCAATCAATCAATCAATCAATCAATCAATCAATCAATCAATCAATCAATCAATCAATCAATCAATCAATCAATCAATCAATCAATCAATCAATCAATCAAGCAATCAATCAATCAATCAATCAATCAATCAATCAATCAATCAATCAATCAATCAATCAATCAATCAATAAAACTTCTATAGCGCCTATATCTTCAGCGGACCGAGCTCAAATCCTTAGCGTGATCATGTGTCATAATCGAGGCCAAAGCAGGTTCGTCAACAGGGAGCCGGGCTGCTGAGGGACTAGGGTGGAAAAGCCAGGTCAAATAGGTGGGATTTAAGTAATTTCCGGAATGTTAAGATTGTTTTGGCATTACGTATTGGCACAGACAGGGCGTTCCATAAGGCTGGACCAGATATAGAGAAAGCTCTTGACCCAGTCTTAGTCTTTATACGAGGAACAACAAATCTATTCGGATTAGTGGAGCGTAGATATTTTGAACATTTCGGCCGAGCAAGTAAATCAGCCAGATATGCAGGTTGGTTTTCTTTTAGGGTTCGGAAAGTTATTGCGCATATTTTAAAATGAATGCGAAACGTGACAGGAAGCCAATGTAATCGTTTTAGAATTGGAACGGAACGACTAAATCGTGGGGCCTTGGTTAAATCGTGGGGCCTTGGTATTACCTATACAGGTAACCTTTGTAATATGTGGTAGGATGTAATCACCATAATGCCACCTACATTAGTCTAGTCATGTCCATTAGCATGAGAGGTATTATGTTGTCATGTATTTGAAAGAGAATCAACACTGCTATAATACAAGTCTGCTCTACCAAATGCTGTGATAGAAGGGCACCATTTATCTGAAGCAAATCCATTAGCATAACGTTAGCATACAATATGACATGACTTGAGCTCCGATTTACATTTTACACCAGCCAGACAGACTGTGCCAGACAGACAGACATACAGACAGACAGACGGACAATATACTCTGTTTTATTATCATACATTTTACAACATCATATAATGTCATGACCATATCTATATGTATATACATACAAAATATATACCTTAAACTACGCCGTAGCTATGTAAAGTTCTTATAATACCTATGTAGGCCTACATATATTATTATTTTTCAAGCAATATTATTAGATATGGATATAGCTCCATGTATAAATTCGTGGAGCTCTATATGTGTTTATATAGACATTAATATTTTAAAAATAAGCATCACATAATTGTATTGATTTCATTCCAAAAATATGTATTCAATACGAAATTTGAAAAATAGGAGTCGAGCTCCACTTGCTTATTTTTCCTGTCACAAAATACAACAGTGAATGTTTATCATGTTTATAGAAGCTTATTTCGCATGGATATACGACAATTAAAAAACAAAGATATCTTTATTATATCAAAATGACAAAACAGACACACACTACAATTATCCATATAGCGCCTATCTATGGCAATGTCTGTTGATAGATTTGAATTATAATCCATTATAATTGAATCTAATATCCTAGGATGATTTCAAACATATATATTTCAACAGATTCGATGTGAATTATTCGTGCAATATAGACAAACAATCAAAGAAACCCATCTGCATGTTATATTACGGGCTATGGTCATATATATCTCCCTTGAGAAATAACCAGCTGATTTCACCTCTTAACCTTTATGTTTAACCCTTGAGGCGCTGAATTCTTTTTGTAAAATCCATGGAAACCAAAGGGTTTTTTTCATTTTGAAATCATCATAAATGTCTTAGTTAGCTCCTTCTGATTCATTTGATTACCTGCGTTATGGGTCTACGGCCATTATAAATATTTTTTTCTCTTACAGCGCGGGGAGCGACTTTAATCGTCAGAATCTGACGTCTACAGACGTCAGATTCTGACGACTAAAGTCTATCCCCGCGCTGTAAGGGTTAAGCGCTAAAAACGACTTATAGTAGTACTCTTTTTATTGTCACTTTAAACATACTATTTCTAGTGTGAAATTAGTCATATAACAGTAAACTTTGAAAATACGTAGCCTCGAATTTGACGAATTTAATATGTTTTCATCCACGTGAAGCTGTGGATCGCGTCAGCGAGAGATAACTTCAATGGGTGATATATTTTAGCTAAGCAAAGGGTAAGCCACTGTATCATTTTGAATTAGCCAAGAAAAACGAAATGACATCGTTTCCAAAATACTCGAATGAAATACGCCATATTTATATAATGCGCCATGCATGCGCTGCATATATGCGACGAGGATTTTTATAATACGCCATGTATTTATATAATGCGCCATGCATGTGCTGCATAAATTCGACGAGGGTTTTTATAATACGCCATGTATTGCCTTTAACCCTTTAACCGCCGGTTTTCATTTTTTATTAGCACATTAAGTACCACATTTAAAATATGTTAAAGATAAAATGTGACATCAACCAGCAAGATTTGAAAAGAGTTGAACTCCATTTTGTCAAATCTGCATAACTTTCACTCACTTGAAGTTGTGGATCGCGTCAGCGAGACACAACGTCAAGTAGGTGAAAATTCAAATTGAATGATTTGGCGGTTAAAGGGTTAGAAAGCTAGGAATGTAAATATGGGCTGCAGCATGGGAGAAACATTAAAACGAGGAATGTCCTACATTTCTCGCCCATTAATCCCTTTCTGTATCGATTGGTATCGCTTTTGTCATTTACTTTGCCAGGTCATCGGGTTCTATACACCGGTGATTCCAAGGACAAACCCAGTCTGAGACGATGACTGAGCCTTGAGTAAATGTTAGGTGGTACATGTACGTACATGCTCATATTGATCAGAAATGCATAAATTTATCTGATATTGCAGTCATTTAAAAAAAAATTGAGCGTTTTGCTGCTATCGACGGACATATGTGCACAAATATTAGACATATTAACCCATGAAGTGATCAATTAAATTATTTACATTTTCATTCATTTGAAGTTGTGTCTGCTTTCCGCGACTCACACTTTCAAGTAGTTGAACATTACTCATATTTGTTTAATTTGAGACCAAACATTTGCACTCTTTAATTTATTCTCAACTATGAAATGAATTATCATCTGTATATTATTTGCTTGTTTGCTAACAAACTAGATAACATGTCGTTCGCAATGTGTTCGCACATCTAGAGTCGTCTGGCCTACGCTACCATGGTTACATTAATCACGTCCCCCCGTAATATGTTTGCTGGGCCCTTTGAGCTCCGACGCTGAGCCAGCATTAAACCAACATTGGTAAAACTTCTTGTGTTTAGTGGCAGAGCTTCCAGTAATTAAACATAATATAAAAGCCCTTTGGCCACAATCTACGCTTGTGCAAAATATGAAGTTGTCCCATCGAAGGCACGGCAGCTATTATTATGGTATTCATTTCAAATATCATCTACCTTGTAAAATCGGCTTGACAAAAAAATGAATAAAAAAGTGGGTAGCTGTTCATAATGAATGAAATAAAATGTGAATTAACTAGTAATGTCTGTGAATTAACTAGTAATGTCTGAAACTTCTGTATAATGTATCTCTCTCGTGTTCTGTTGACAACTGTACAGCATTTTATTTTCAAATAGAGGTGTTTGAACTATTTTCCTCTCAGAAAATATATTTGTCTAAATTAAATTACATTAATTAAATCTATTTCATAGGGATCAGCTAATTGGTTGGATAAGGGACACATCCTCTTTGTATCGTCATAAAGGCAATAATTTGCATGCACGACCTTCTCATTATTCCATTCTTCTCAAGTCCACACTGCTCATTGTGTGATGTCCTCAGCTGACCTATCCGTCTAGAAAGGACACACCAGCTCAATGTTTAAACAATGCTGGGTCAACGTCGTAGACGTTGACCCAGCATTGTTGGTTGACCCAGCATTGTCCAGAATTCACAGTGAGAGGACGACAGAAATAGATCCCTGATCGATCTCACTGCATCATCGAATTATTACCAAATGAATTGTTCCCCTCTGTAGCGAGCCATGTATATCCTGTCAGGGGAAATTTGATTCGCCTTTCAATGCAGATTAGAGGTACTTTGTCCAGACCTGTCACCACGGTAATGCAAATATAATCACATTAATTTGATATCAATAACCATATTATGACAAGTGTAATATCGATCAAATGCCGCACAGTTACGATATATCGTAGGCTTCGGATTGGTCGAGATGGCCATCTTGACCAATTCGAAGCCTAATATAAATCGTAACTTTACGACAATATGGACCCAGAGGACTTCTAATGTGATTAGAATACAGTGTTTTATCGATACAATATTACCAAGTTGGAATATATTTTCGTCTGCCAATAGTTATGATACAGTGATTTAATTGTAACCGATGTGGTAGCTAACATTTTTTTGATAGATTGTGAATTATATATTAAATATTATATACTAGTTTAGGAAATAATTCCAATTAAAACTTACACTATTAACAACAACAATAATTTACAAGTTATTTTTTTATTAGAGTAGTATTAACCATAGAATGAATGGCTTCAGAGTATTTACAGACGGTTTATACGATTTGACTTTAACCCTTTCAGTGCGGGGACCGTCTTTGACTACAACCCTTTCAGTGCTGGGACCGTCTTTATACGTCAGAATCTGACGTCTGTAGACGTCAGATTCTGACGTATAAAGACGGTCCCCGCACTGAAAGAGTAAAACATTTATAATGGCCGTAGACCCATAACATATAGGTATTCAAATGAATCGGAAAGAGCTAACTAATACATTTATGATGATTTCAAACGGAAAAAAACCTATTGGTCTCAATGGTTTATACACAAATATTTCAGCTTTGTAAGGTTTAATGTCATAAAGTCATCTGATTGTTATTTTAGTGTTTTATTGTTCCTCTCATACGAACGGTTAGTACGAAGTGAGCTTCGCTGATTGATCGTCCATCATGTTAAACTGACTCTTAAACTTGTTGGGTGAGGCGATAGCAGATTTACAATATGTTTGTTTGTACATAGGGTTTGGCGAGTCCGTGGTACACTTGAAACTAGTTCACATTAACACTTATGTTTCTTCACGTAAGTGTGAATCGTGTGTGTATTATCAAGAAATATATGGCGTCATCTAGGATACACAAGATATTACCTTTTAGTGGTAATTTCCATTCACGTGAAGTTGTGTATCGCCGACAAGACTCGGAGATGTTTGTCAAATCAGAAGCCAATAATTTTCGATTTCTACTGTTATGATACATATTTCACTTAAGAAAGATATATTTTGACATTACAACGTTGAAATATTATTGCATAAGCCATGGAGACGAAAGGGCCTTTTCAATTTAAAATCATCATTAATGTCTTAGTTAGCTCTTTCCAGTTCATTTGAATACCAATGTTATGGGTCTACTTCCATTATAAATTTTTATTTCTTTTAGTGCGGGGATCGACTTTGAACGTCAGAATAGATTTTGACGTCTAAAGTTGATCACCGCACGGAATAGGCTAAAGCAATAACAAAAGGTTGAACGCGATTATAGTGTAATCGCGCTAAGCGCTAATGAGTTAACACACGCGTGCGCATGATGCTCAAATTGATCCAATATTATCTCTAAACTTGCCTCATTATATAATTATGTCAAAATTCTACCAACTCTCTTTGGGGTGATCACAATTGCCACCTGCTCTGAAACATCCATATTACCCCTCCCCCCCCCCGGCCTAGAATGATCTGAATTATACCCTCACCCACGGGGTAAACCCATTGGATAGGCCTATCCACTCCCCTCCAAACATATGCGTATGTCCCGCAAAAAATATGAAAGTACCAAATTATCTTTTTCTTGAGGTGACGTGGTTCTGTTCTGTCGTGAAAGTTCAAGTTCAAGTATTTATTCGTTAAGCCTCACAGGGAGGAATATAAATAAAACAACAGTAAATGTATATCACAGAACATACAATATTACGCATATTAATGCATACATTATTACACAATCAAAACAAATAATCTTGATAAAAGTATTTAAATTTCATCATTCATTATATTTTTCACTTTGGGTGCCGATGGGTGTTTTAAGCAATACGTCAGTAAGTATGTGCGCCTCTATTCACCAAAAAATGGACAGTCAAATAGGCCCTATATGATGAAATTCATCACCAATTTCTGACTAGATACATTTAACGCAAATCTTTCAGATCTTGGGATGTTTTTTGTAAGTGCCATCTTCTACAGGTAACTTGTGATTTCTGTACCTGAACGACTAAAAAAGTAAGCAGCTGAAATCTGAATAGAAGAGCGGACACGATCCCGTCTGCTCCTGTGTGACAGACGGCAGCCTTAGCCCCCCGTCTGTATTGGTGACGTGGGCTGAATATAACCCAGCCAACACGAGTCATTGAGTCATTTACAGGTAAGCAGTTACTGTTGTTTTCCTTTGCACGGCAGAGTGGGCGGTGGCGCTATCCGCTCTCAGCCAACAGATCCATGTAGAACCCCTGTCATGACGGGAGTCCGTCAGTCTGCTCACTAAACCTGATCCGTGACCAGGATACTAAGGATCTACTCACGCTCACGCTCACAGAACCTGATCCGAGACCAAGGTACCAAAGATCTACTCACGCTCACGCTCACGCTCACGCTCATCTAACACAAGACAAGACACAAGACAAAACTTCCTCAGCAAACACAAGACGTTTAGCGAATACTGGATTAATGTTGGGACAGCTAATACAAGGCGTTGATCCAATGTTGGTTTAATGTTGTAAAAGCGTCGTAGACAGTAGACCAACTTTAAATCAGTATTGGCTCAAGGTTTCATGTTAGCTGTTCCATCCACTCGAAGTTGAGGTTGCTATGGTAATTAACAACTTCTAGTGGATAAAAAATACTTCAATTTATACATTTTTAGTCCTATATGTTCGGAATAGGCCTGTTGCTGATTTTATGATTTGTTGTTTGACGTGTTGATTATTAGTTTTTTTATTTAATTTTAAGAATTTATCACTGTAATCATGGTCCTGGTCATCACTGTATGTTCAGTACCACTTGTAGCTGTAGTGGGTGGGAGCTTAGCGCAGCATCCACAGCTCACAGAGAAGGGTCTGTGGTTGACCTTCTATGATTGGCTGTGTCTACCTGCCTGTCTGCACATTATCTTCTACCAGGACTACACCCGCACCTGTCCTACCTCTCCTCTACTCTGAATCATTGATTCATTCATAACCGGACGCTGTTTGTGAGTGGCGGAATATAACACTCGTCTTCGCTGTCGCAGATAACCGAATTTCGGTGGTCACTATTCAGAGAAGCTACTCATGAACTGACACATGGATGTGTGAATTATTACACGTGTCCTTGGCCATCAGGATTAGAGGTGTATTGTGTGGAATGTAACGTTATAGTGGAGACAAATACAAGTAGACTCCTACACAGACATGGCAGTGTATGGATAACTAAGCGAGAGTCAGGCACTAATGTTCTGAAACTATAATCTGCGTCTTCTCCCTGAGTGAATATAACCCAGCCAACACGAGTCATTGAGTCATTTAATTAAGCATTGTGATCATCAACCTGAATTTTGCTAAAAGAAATAACAAACGTGAAGAATAGGACTGAGAGATTACTGGATCATCCAGCCACAATGGGGGATACAAAGGTAAGATGACTTCTACTCACCAAGAAAAACTCATCAAGAAAAACTAGACAGTCAGTCAGAGACGGCAAACCTACACTGAAATTAACGGATTGTTCCTTGACCCGAGACACACCTCTGGTTAAAGTAGTTTGCAAATCCATGCGATCCGGATGGTAATCCGGATCCTGGATCCGGATCGTAATCCGTAATTTCCCCGGAATTTAGTCGGCTGTTCCTTGGCCTGAAACACACATCCTTTCACTATTTTTTTGAGTAACCGGACGGACAAACAGACAGACAGAAAGACAGACACACAAATAAACCAACACGACTAAAAACATAACCTTCCAGTGGCGAATGTAATAATATATGTCACTTAATTACGTGATTCTCACTGTAATTTTTAACTAGATTTTCATGATTTTGGGCATGTTATTGGAATGACATGCCTAAGATCAGTCGCTTCGGTATAGTACCGACGTTTTAATGTGTGTTTTGTGGGGTGTATTTTTTAAAAAGCAAAAAAGACGCTGCGTTGAAGCAAGCGAAGGATGTTATCAGCATTGTAATAATATATTTATCACACCGAGGGGTTACAGAACGATTTTTTTATGGAAATGTTTTAATAATAACGATATTGTTTTCATCACTCACGCACCTTAAGTCATCTTTATCCACTATAAGTCGAGAATAGACTGCTTGCACGAGTTTGCGCGTGAACAATTGTCTGATTAAAACAGTTCAGAGTTGCTCACTGTGTGGCGTGTTGTCATTGAAAAGTGTGTAACAGCTGTCTGATTAAAACAGTTCAGCGTTGCTCACCGTGTGGCGTGTTGGTATTGAAAAGGGTGTATAGCGACAGCAATTCGCGGCTTTTAGTGGATGAAGATGACAATGAAAAATTCAGGCTTGAAGAGTAAATACTAGTAATATTTATCGTGATTTAGTTTTTGTTTGACTTTTTACTCGTAAATATAGATTATGTAATACATGTAAAATGTGCCTTGGAACGCAGAATGAAATCAAATATGTCACATTAATTACATATTATATAATACCTTCGTTTGATATTGTACTTCTTTGAGGAGATCTGAGCAACCGCATGTTGACAGATAATAACTATTCGCTTGTTGAGTTAGCAGATACTTGATACCTGCTCGGTATACCATTTATTCGGCAGACACTCGGCTGATTAATTGGCTGGCTGGTCAAAAGTCGCCATGTTGTCTATTATTTCAGCACGTAAGCCATTCTGAAGAGTGGAACGTGACTCAGACAACAATCCATAATCGATACTCAAGATAATGAGAAAACATACATATCTAATATTAGCCTGACGCAAACATATGTATATCCGGAATCGAACCAATGTTATTGTTATGTTATATTTATTAGAATTGACGTTGTTTATTTTTCACTTTTAAAATACATCAGGATTTTTTAAAATTTGGTAATATTAGAGAAAGTAAAACTATAAATAGTTATTAATGTATATACGTGTGATGCATTTTCACGAGGTGTTAATATCAGTTTTTTTTTCTAAGGCTTTTAGAAACAGTTCCACTGTATTAAGTATAGAAAATCTTTGCAATTCTTTTTATTTATTATCGGAACTTTTTGGGCTAAGTGTATGTTTACAAATGTGTCATTTTTGTGACGAATTGTGTGTTTAAAAAAGATTAATAAAGTTTTGATGTCAGATTAAAAAATGTTATAAGTAGTTTCCACTCATTTGATGCTGGCACTTAACAGGTTCAGAGTGGGGTACTAAATAAATAGGAGGAGTGAGACTAACCCAGTATCAGGGCTAATCATTTTTTTCTTCGCAAACAAGATACTAGATACATTTTCCCAACGACGGCACAATGTTGGACCAGCGTGGTGACGCTGGTCAAATACCGAGCCCAACATAGAGCCAACATTGATGTATGCTCAAAGGTTGAGCTAATAATATATTATATATGTTGAGACCTCACCGTCATTTGAGAATGAGGTCACGTCATAGACAGTTTTACGATCTCTCTGAGGTCATGTTACTTATTAGAATAATGTAGGTTACAATAGTTCACAGATATTGGCTCAGCTTATACCCAGCTAAGCAAGATATGTTGAACCAATGCTGGCTTAATGTTGGCCCAGCGTCGCAGACGGTGGGTCAACATTAAGCCAGCATTGGTTCAATGTATCGAGTTTACTGGATACTTGTTTTTTCTTTGTGTATTCTTTCTCAGTCACAAATAATCCCAAGTCCTCGTAATTCCAGATATCTTCCCTGAGAGTTTTTACAGAATAACATTAACCCTTGCATCACAAAGCACGGCTATAGTCATTTTTACTTTGTGTCATCTGTCGATCAAATCACTGATATTGGGAATGAAATGGCTCTTTAAACATTAAGATTTGTAAATGTTTAGTTTAAAATTAAACAAATGTGGGTAATTTTCAACTACTCGAGGTTGTGGATCGCGGTAGCGAGACACAACCTCAAGTGGTTGACAATTTTGATCAATTAACTTAGCAGGATAAGGGTTAACATTGGTAAAGACACATTATAAAGGACGTAGGTATGCTACTACTGATGTAGGCCTACATGATCAAGGCTGCAGTGGAAACAACCGACAAACAAACACTTTTATAACTAGCAAACACCCGAGGCTATACTTGATTAAGATCAGCCCTTAGAACAAACTAACCCTTACAAAGCTAAAATATTTTTGTATAAACCATGGGGATCAACATTTTTTTTCAATATGAGATCATCATAAATGTCTTAGTTAGCTCTTTCCGCTACATTTGAATATCTAGTTGTGTTAGCCAGCTAGTTTTTTGCTCATCCCCCTCCATTCGCATGTGCCTACATGAATGTGATGAAGGTGATTTGATTCTCTTATTATATAATATATAATATATCAAATATAAGCTTAGAATAAAAAATGTAAGGAAACATATCATTTTCTCACTGAATCAATTTAACATGCGAGATGGGTGCCTAAATGGCTACACCGTTTGCGACATAATGGGAGAGTAAAGCCACCACGACTCACATAGACCAAGAAACGAACGCACATCTAATTTCAGAATCATTGGCTGACACTTGACTCATTGAGCTACCAAGGTTCTACAAGAGATTATGTGCACGTCACTTATGTCAATCACAATCAGCAGAGGATGATTGTTAATCGCCTTCTTCTGACATATTAAGACGTCGCTTAATTAACCCTTTCAAAATGGGGACTAATATAATATACACGTCATTCAACAAGGTTACAAATTACCGATTACTGTGTGCAAGACGATAACAAATATAATTAAATGATCTATCTCCATACTTGTCACCACAACGAAATGATAGCTGTTCGTTGGTAATATTACACCACGTGCTTGGACAAACACTCCGTTTCTGGGTGGGTGTCGAAGACAACAGCTTGGTCAAAGCATAGAGTTGGTCAAGGTATTAAACTTATCAGACACACGTTCTATTCAAATCGTATTCCACAATACTATTTCATGCTGGAAAATAATTGCAGCGTAATATTAATATTGTAATAATAGATTAGAATAAAAAGTATGGTCTTTTAAACTCATTATATGTTTTTTAAATACGTATATTTCACATGCATTGATTAAGTCTCAAAACAAAAAGAAATTTGACAAAATGTTTTAAATGTAACTCAAATGTAACTGGAAGGGAGTAGCGATGGTGGAAAAATAACACGTTTGATATGGGTTACTGTCCCTGTGCATAATATAAAGTTCTGACGTTAAGTTGTTAATGATGCGAATCTTTTGTGGGTCAGTCTGGTCGAAATGTTTCTCATTCAAAACAAGGGAAAACAACAGCCGATTTGCAGTAAAAACAATTACAAAACACATGCTATCGTACGGACGCCAGTACTTAGACATATAGATTAGCATAGCAAAAGTATAGGTGTACCCACATCTGCATATTTGTACCCATAACTGCTCAGGTGTTCCCACAGCTATTCAAGTGTACCCACAACTGTTTAGGTGTACCCACATTGGTATAACGTGTACCCACAACGGGTACCCACAAAAGTTTACGTGTACTAAAAAACTGATATGGTGTTCCGAAAACTATATCCGGAACTGTTTCTTTAGGTGTACCAACAACTGTTGTAAATCTTCTTTTCGTGTATTTTCCAATCCAATAATTATAATACTCTATATTGTGAATTATCTGTGTTATTTATATTTGTATCAGTTTATATCGCAAAACCCCTGAAAACAGGAGCGTTGGCAGTCGCTTCCACCAGAGAAACATTCGGACCAACATGGAACAATGACAGATGATCGTGTGAGGAAATACAAACGTAGTCCATTTGAACAAATATATCAGTTGTCCAAGGCGTTGTAGAAAGCAGCTCGATCTTATTTTTAGGACGAGTGATTAGTTTTTCCATATAAACAACGTTTGCTTATCTTATCATTTAAGCCTTCCTGTTGACATGAGCTCAGGACATATTGTCAAACAGGATTCATATAACATCCATCACAATTGTATGGTCTACGCTGGGGACTTCTACGTCTTCAATTTGAGAATAATTATATTTATCTGGGATTATTGCTAACATAAGGTATGGACAAATCGTAAATCAGGAGCATTACGTTAGCAAGCACAGCCGATTTATTTGCTGCAGCGAACTACTTATTGGATATTTTATAAACATATGATATACAAAATACAAATTATTTATTAACTAGAACTAAAAACGGTTCCTGTCATTATTTAATTTAAATTACATTTACCAAATATAAACTGTGGATAAAGGTGATGAAACATATAGCAGATAGCTCTTCAGATTACAAATATCAACCCCAGTAAACACGTTCTGCCAATGTTGAGTTATTGCTGGGCTAGCACCGTAGGCGGGTGGGCCTACGTTTAAATACAATTGGGCGTTATTCATTTAACACGGTATGTATATATAGGATAATGTGGATAATGAGATGTATCAGTACAGCTTGAAGAAATGAAATGAATCGGGCTTTAGGCCACCTTTGTTCACATATAGGCTAAACTGGGACAGAAGAACCTCCTGAAGATGGTGAGATGATTGAGATGACACTGTCCTCCAGACGCAGGATTCGAAATTCGAGCCCTGGTGGTCTGAAGCCGAGCACGCTACCTCTCGGTCACGGAGGCTCCCCACAATACTGACTTTCACACGTGGATGGGGAAGAAACGGTTTTGTTTCTTTCAAACCGCCGAGACCGGGAACCGAACCCCGAACTCTGGCGTGAAAGGCAGCGGTGCTAACCACAACACTAGGGCCCCCGCCCGTACAGCTTGAAGAAGTCGATAGTTAAATGTATGCATATGTGTTCACACTATTTGTTGATTAGTCAACACGATAATAATGTGATATGATCATGATGTGATATGAACATGGCTTTACTGAATCAGATTAAAACAAACAGTTATAAATGAGGTATTAAGGTGCTTCTTTCTACACTGATCACCTTATCTGGTGACAAACAAGGTGCTTGTCATAATATATCACCTGCTCTTATCAGAGGAGGATTTGTAGCACATTCCAGTGATATCAGCCAGCTACTTATCATGGGAACATTCAGAATGAACCCTCGTGTTGTTAGATCATGAGTTATATGCTTTCAAGCTAGTTAATAATTATATGTTTTTATTTTTAAATACCAGTAGCATACACTGGACTGATTTATCCTCTAATAATAAAATATATATCAAACAAATATATGGTAACATTGAGTGTTAACCTTTGTCACTCTACGCCCCTGTGTGCACGTTTCCACGTAACCTATGTCATTCCATCCTGACTTTTCAGTTTGTTCACTATCGTTTCATCACCTGGCTCAGCAAAGATGATTTTAGTCTAGGCCCGTGTGTACACGTTATCATACTTGGGTTTTGTTTATTTTCTATCGAAACAGGTTTATCATCGTTTCTAGGTGGAATTGCTAACGCAATGTCCAGCTTGACATGACAAAAAATACTTATATTTTTGCAATGTATAAGCCGACAATTCTGTAGGTCAAGAGCTGAATCCTCTTTCAACATAGCAAGGCGCGATATCTGGCCGAGGATCAACATATTATTAACTTGTGTCAAATATAAAACCCATTTACTAGTCTTGAACAACGTTGTGTTGATATGAGTTACTAAGACATGCTCCCCCAGATAGCGTTTCTAGGCATGTTAGCAAGTCCATGTTTGTAAATTATGATATTTATATGTAAGATTGTTTTACTAAAGGTTAGCATCATTGAGACCATTATGGTCTTGTGCAAATCCACCACCCTTGATATCGCCCTTGGTAGCAATTTGAAATCACAAATAGTATTCACATCAAAGCAATCCCTTGTGCATATAATAATATCTTTCTGAAGTAGACATCGCTTTGAAGTGGCCACCAGCTAACGTCCTTGTTCAATAATTGAAATGTGTTTTTATCTATAGATCAACTATATCATTTTTTCTTCTCGTAATTTCATTGTTAGTACACATGATCATATACTTTGATCTAATACATCTCATTTTTACACAGGTGCGCTCTCTGAGTCATGCTGCCTTATTGGAGCACAACAAGCAGCAGTATTTACAGCCTGGTGGTGTTAGACCAGGTGTTGGAGGAGAACAGGACAGAGTCAGAAGACATGGCAGAGCTTCTCTACACACTAAGCCTCCATACATACCATCCAAGGAGTCCAGCAGTGACAAAGAGGATCAGGACACCTCCCACTCCTCACCTAACTCTCTGGTGGGTACCAACCTCTCTCACAGAGCATATAACGTCACTCAGAGACTCTCCAGGAGTCTATATATGACAGCAATAGTACAGAGCCACAAAGACTCACAAGGAGACCATATGCCCAATGACAAAACCATCAGCCTCGTCTACCAGAACTCATACCAACTACCAGACGAACAGTGTCACTTCCGGTCTGGGGAGGTCAGACGCATCACAGAAGACGTCCTCAATAACTTCCTGTCT
The DNA here is from genome assembly GCA_964017125.1 of Flabesymbios commensalis. Lineage (NCBI taxonomy): Eukaryota > Metazoa > Annelida > Polychaeta > Terebellida > Flabelligeridae > Flabesymbios > Flabesymbios commensalis. Next base: position 18,100,728 of record OZ024904.1, on the reverse strand, counting down.
GGTAGAGAATATAAGGCAGCCGAGGCTTCTAGATTATCATGTCAGCTGAGCACACTGGTCAAAGGAAAGATGAAAGACTTAAACATGCCAAGGTATAAATTTGTTTGTCAGGTAATCTTGGGTCAGAAAGACGGACAATCGTGTGAAATGGCGACTAAATGTTTATGGGACGAAGCCAGAGACAACTACGCATGCGCTAGCTATGAGAATCAGAACTTGTATGCTGTAGCATTAGTTCACGGAGTATATTTTGAATAGAATAATTCACCAGAAGGCTAACATTACGGATATAAATATTTATACTTTACCATTGAGCAGAAATCAACGTCCGCTTACTGGAATACTGTCTGAATACTGCAAGATAACATAGTAGATGACATAAGTAGAAGTGTCATTGAAACTGTACTCAAATACGGAATCCTGCACACAATATGACTCCCAGTAGGGCTGTAACAGCGACAGTGCGGTCTTGATGACCCCTGTAACAAAGTCTTCATACAATGTAACAAGGTCTTAATAAATAATTGATGGTAGGCCCCATTTAAAAAAAAATCTTTGAATTTGTTACGCCAATTTGATGATAGTCTTTGTCATCATCAAGACTGCAATGTTACACCATGAGGAGCATCAAGACTGCATTCACGCTGCTACAAACTGGGTGTGAAGATGTGCAGGTGATTCAGAATATGTGTAGTATACGAAGAACGTTTCAGTCACAGGCAAAATAATTGTATATCACCCAACCAGGATCACAAATAAATTTTTATTGCAATATGGTGTACTTCAGACTTATGTATTCGCAATTCGAAGGGAGCTTTATGATACAATTAACCCTTACAACGCTGAAACATTTTGTTCATAAACCGTGGGGATAATTTTTTATCAATTTCAGGTCATCACAAATGGCTTAGTTAGCTCTTTCCGCTTCATTTGAATAGACTTGTTATGGGTCTACGATCAATATAAATAGTTTACTCTTTCAGCGCAGGGATCGACTTTAGACGTCAGAATCTGATGTCTAAAGTCGGTCCCCGCGCTGAAAGTGTCAATGAATCCACTATTTATAAAAATGCTACTTCATTATTGATATGAACATTGCTAATTACTTCATGATTTGAAAACATCAGATGAAGTGTGAACTTTCGCTATCAACGTAACTTTCATGATATAGTCAATCGTACGATCAATGTGCTTGATAAAGCTTGCCTTTGTATTGCATATTCATTTTTTGACAGCGGAAGCTTGTCAATGATGTATACTATCCCCCATGTTTAAAATGTTTAAAATAGTATTCAAATGAAACATAACATAAACTGGTGGTTGGGTGACGAATAATCTACATCACCAATCTACCGATAACAACAGACAAATTTTGTTTCAGATGAACCCCCTGTTTAGAAGGCATACAAACCCTATAATAAGGCGTTATAACGCCTTAATTTAGAGCGCTATATGGTCTCACCACCCTAAATGAGCCGAAATCCAAGGGAGGTGGCTACTGACTAGAGAATCCCTACCCAAATTACTGCTTTAAATGGTTGTTTCCGCTTCTGGTGAATTAAGAAAAATACAGGAATGTTGTAATTATGTGGATAAATTGTAAGCACACACTGTTTTTGCTATCTGTGATATGAGGTATAACTGTTATGTGAGATTTTCGGATGGACACATGGGGTGAGAAGGATTTGTGTCTTTTCTGGGAATGGGCGCAAGAATATTTTGGGAGATCTGGGCAAAACGGCCCATTTTTTCAACATTGGAGCGTAACTCAAAACGCAGGAAGTTAGCATACCATTTTCGAAGCAGTTTTTGAAAAAGGACAGCTTAGGCTTTATTATGGTGTGTCACATAAGGGGGCAGCTAGGGACGACAGTGGTGATTTCGGCCCTTGGAATGTTGGCATTATACATGTGTTTCAATGGGACTGGCATTTGGGGTGGAGAGACCATAAGGCCAACATCCCATGTATCCGGATGCCGCATGCCCACCGCATCCGGCGAATGCATGCAGTTGCCTTTCCATGTGTCTGACAAACGCCTACCGAAACTGAGATTCTTTCCTAAGTCATTAAATTTATCGAGGGGTTTTCTAGAACTCTGCTCGAATAATGATAATAATGACAAGGGAATTTCATTGCGGAAAACGCATGCGGCAACCGCAGATATCCAACACTGCGGGATCTTCAAACGCACCTGCAATTGACGCACGCGTTTGTCGGATATAACTCAGTACATTCATATAATCTGGAAGAAAGGGTGCGGCAACCGGACACATGGAATGGCAGCCTAACGCCCTAATTTTATTTAGGACGTTATAACATCTCATATAACCGTAACAACTCTGAGCTATTGTATTCAAATTGTCAGTCGATTGAAGTCGTGTCTCGCTACCGCGTTCCACAACTCCAAATGACAATTATTGGGATGTGTGAACTGCAGTTATAATCTATGACAGTCTCACAGAATTAAGGGCTTTTAATTTAAAACTTTCTTCTACTTTTAAAACCAGCTCCAGAAGTGTTGATAACAACTAAGAACGATTAATATAATGACAATTAGTTATCTAGTGGTTAATAACACCTTGATAAGGCGTTATTACACCTTAATCAGGCGCTATAATGCCTTAGTAAGGCGTTATTACGCAGAGAAGGGTCAAAATCCAAGCAACATTGGCTAAACGTATTGTGTTCGCTGGGTATGTATTGGACTCCTATTGATATATACGAGAAAACAATTTTAGTTAAAAACCCGAATTGTTTGCCGATACTAAATTGTCATCAATTTAAGATGCATAATTATCTGATTAATAACACATGAGATGGATACATATTATCAGATTAGTCTCCAGTTAGTTAATATAAGGGAAGATGGGCAGCCGATTAAAATGGAGGCTGGAAGGAAACGTGTATTTATAGTATCAATGTACTGTGCTCCTGCAAAGTGCTGTTTTTAGGAAGTACACAATCGATGTATTTTCATTCGTCTAACAGTACAGTAATATGCTATTTGAAAGTCATTATATCAACATCTTAGTGTGCAACTAGCTGCTCGGTACTGATTCACTCGAAAGGTGACAGTTTGGTTCAGTAACGGAGCATCATACATAGCATTGTATCAAGCGCCACACGATGAGCATAAATTAGTTGTAAAAGATAAATATACATTTTGCATTAAGCTTCAATCAATTGAAAAACTGCATGTATGTACATGTACACCAGATATTGGCGTATGTTTCTTTTTTCCATTATCTAACTATTTAATATATAATTACATAGGTAATTTCTGGTTAATTATTATTGTTAGTTAATATGGCAAATGTGATACTTTTTATACTATCAATATATATGTATATACATTGTAGCAGAAATGCGCAAGAGATAAATTCAGAAATGCACATAAATGCATGAGGGTTTTCTCTCTGGTGTATTTTCTCTCTCTCATATTGTCTAAATAATAATGCCATATTTATCATGTTTATTTACCTTTGTTGTTAAAACAAAATAAAAAATAAAATAATTTATGCATCGTTTTTGTAATTTGAAACGTATATAGTTTCTAAATGTTCCTAAAACACTGTTCTAAATTAAAGCGACACGAAACTGAAACAATTTTCTTTATTTTAAATGGACTACTAAACGGTTATCAGTTTAGTCATGTAAAAAAGTCGGAATATGTGTTTTAACATCAATTGCAATTGTTTTCTCTCAATTAAACAAATATCAATAATTTTTATCTGCTTGAAGTTGTGAGTCGCGGAAGCGAGACACAACTTCAAGTAGGTGAGAATTTAAATTATTTAACTTGGCGTATAATGTATAATCACATGACTCAGCGAATAATTTATGTCTATTTTATGGCAATAATTATCAGACTATGATAGCAAGCCCGAAGTCCGAATTATGCCCTGATCTTCGTAATTCTATTTCAATTTAAAATGTATTTAATGGAATTTAAGCATCATAATCATGCATCATATAATACATCATATTGTCATGTAAATATTAAAGACAGAAACAAAGAACACCTGCTGGTGCTATATGCTATATACTAATAATAATTCAATTCTTTAAAAAATATACAACAAAATAACAAATGCCAGCCATTGTGACAACTAAACCTAAATAATTTAGACTTAAACATATTATAGAAGTATTTATACCTTGCACAGGACGTAGCGTTGATTCCAGGCTTTTGAAGATTTTTGAACAGTATACGTTGGCAAAATCTATGATGCATCATGTTCGAGAACATATGCTAAATAGTAAGTGGACGTGTATTCTGTTGATGTTGGCCCTATTTAATTCTGTTAATCATGTGTAACTCTTTAAGTGTATTAAAATCAGACCAATATTCACTTACATTTAGCTTATATACAACGTATGCTCATCCAGCATGGCTGAAAGTGAAGGCAGACTTTATAATAGCAAAATTCGAAGGGGCACACATTTCTGAACCAAATGTTTTTAGACGTTTTTCTTGCATTCAGCTGGACCGATTCCATGAGCACATCAGTGCTATTAAACAAAACAAATAAACTCAATTATGAAGAGTTTCCCTCATTTGCACAGATATCCAGCCAGTAAAGGGACATTTCGGCTATCTAGGGAACTTGTGTCGCAAATTGAGTACCAGTGATTGCTCACATCAACAGCAGCGGTGATTAGGTTTATTTTGCCTTATGTCTACTTCTATGTCGATATTTTTCTTTTTCTCCAGTGATGATAAATATTAATGTTATGGCCGGGTCTATTTGCCCCGTCACGGGGCCCACAAGGCAAGAAAAGTGTGTTGGATAACCCGTGACGGGGCAAATAACAGTTAAATGCTCTTCCATGTCCCGTGACGGGGCGTGGAACCGCTGATTTTGTGCCTTCCATGCACCGTGGCGGCCGAAATAAAGGAAAATTAGAGTTATTCAGCCGCTGCGGTGTATGCAAGATAATTAAAGTGTCCTTGGGCACCCCGTGAATGATGCAACGAGGTTTCTTATTGGTTGTCAAAAGAAGCATTAAATTGGGTCCATTCGACTAGCACAATAAATATGTTCGCATTTCTAATTTTCAAAAGCAACTACATCGATTAGAAGAGTATGTTCCATCTGGCACTCCGAGGCCGACAGGCATGTACATCGATCATGAGATCATCCACAGTTACTCGTCATGCAGCCCCGTGGGGCCAATGCACAGGTCCACATCTTAGTGTAGGGAGCGTTTGATATTCAATTCGAAATGAACATATGCAGTGTGTAGCGATCCCCGCCTGAGAGAGGAGGTTTACCCAGTGTACAGTGAGCCCCTCATCCCTCTTGAGAGAGGAGGCTTATACCTACTGTGCAGTGGGCCCTTCATCCCTCTTGAGATAGGAGGTTTACCTAGTGTGCAATGGGCCCTTCATCCCTCTTGAGAGAGAAGGTTTACCCAGTGTGCAGTGGGGCCCTCCTCACTCTTGAGAGAGGAGGTTTATACCTACTGTGCAGTGGGCCCTTTATGCCTCTTGAGAGAGGAGGTTTACCCAGCGTGCAGTGGGCCCTTCGTCCATCTTGAGAGATGAGGTATACCTAGTGTGCAGTGGGCCCCTCATCCCTCCTGAGATAGGAGATTTACCTAGTGTGCAGTGGGCCCTTAATTCATCCCTCTTGAGAGAGGAGGTTTACCTAGTGTGCAGTGGGCCCTTCATCACTCCTGAGAGAGGAGGTTTACCTACTGTGCAATGGGCCCTTCATCCCTCTTGAGAGAGGAGGTTTACCCAGTGTGCAGTGGGCCCCTCATCCCTCTTGAGAGAGGAGACTTATACCTACTATGCAGTGGGCCCTTCATCCCTCTTGAGAGAGGAGGTTTACCCAGTGTGCAATGGGCCCTTCATCCCTCTTGAGAGAGGAGGTTTACCCAGTGTGCAGTGGGCCCATCCTCCCTCTTGAGAGAGGAGGTTTACCCAGTGTGCAGTGGGCCCTCCGTCCCTCTTGAGACAGGATATTTACCCAGTGTGCAGTAGGCCCCTCCTCCCTCCTGAGAGAGGATGCTTACCTAGTGTGCAGTGGGCCCCTTATCCCTCCTGAGAGAGGAGGTTTACCCAGTGTGCAGTGGGCCCCTCATCCCTCTTGAGAGAGGAGGCTTATACCTACTATGCAGTGGGCCCTTCATCCCTCTTGAGAGAAGAGGTTTACCCAGTGTGCAGTGGGCCCATCCTCCCTCTTGAGAGAGGAGGTTTATTCCTACTGTGCAATGGGCCCTTCGTCCCTGTTGAGACAGGAGATTTACCCAGTGTGTAGTAGGCCCCTCCTCCCTTCTGAGAGAGGATGCTTACCTAGTGTGCAGTGGGCCCATCCTCCCTCTTGAGAGAGGAGGTTTATTCCTACTGTGCAATGGGCCCTTCGTCTCTGTTGAGACAGGAGATTTACCCAGTGTGTAGTAGGCCCCTCCTCCCTTCTGAGAGAGGTGCTTACCTAGTGTGCAGTAGGCCCCTCATCCCTCCTGAGAGAGGAGATTTACCTAGTGTGCAGTGGGCCCTTAATTCATCTCTCTTGAGAGCGGAGGTTTACCTAGTGTGCAGTGGGCCCTTCATCACTCCTGAGAGAGGAGGTTTACCCAGTGTGCAGTGGGCCCCTGATCCCTGACTGGCCCTGAAAGATGAGGTTTACCCAGTGTGGAACCAGCCCCTCATCCATCCTAAGGATGAGGTTTAGCCGGTGTGCAGTGGGCCTCTCATTCCTCCTAATAGATGAGGTGTACCTAGCGTGTAGTGGGCCCCTCATCCCTTCTGAGAGATAAGGTTTTAGTCAGTGTGCAGCGATCCCTCATCCATCCTGAAGATGAGATTTAGCCGGCAGTGTGCAGTGAGCCCCTCATCCATAACTGGGCCTGAAAGATGAGGTTCACCCAGTGTGTAGCGAGCCTTTCACTCTCTCAGGGTGAAGTTTACACAGTGTGTAGTGAGCCCCTCATCCCCAAGAGATGAGATTATCAGCTTTTCCCTATATTAACATTCTGATGTCTAGAATATCACATATCTTATGTATTAGCACTCTCCATTCTAGAGTATCACATGTATTAACTCTCTGGAGTCTAGAGTATGACATGTCTCATGTGTCAACCCTCTTTGGACTAGACTACCATATTTTCTCTACGTTAACCTTCTGATGCCTAGAGGTTCACATATATTATTTATTAGGCTTCTGTGGACTAGAGTATCACACGTATTAACCCTCTTTGTTCTAGAGTATCACGTTTCTAATGTGTTAACCCTCTGTGGACTACACTATCATGTTTATCTTATTTTAACCTACTGATGCCTAGAGCATCATAAATGGTATTGATTAACCTTCTATAGGCTACAGTTTGACATGTATTAACCCTCTGATGCCCAGTGAGTAGTTAGTACCACGTTTCTCTAATATTAACCCTATGTGGACTAGATTATTAAATTTCTTCCATATTAACCTTTTGATGTCTGGAGTATCACATTTCTTATTTATCAACCCTCTGTTGACTAGACTATCTCAAATATTAACCCTCTGTGGTCTCGAGTATTACGTTTCTGATATATTCACCCTCCGTGGACTACACTATCATGTTTAGCTTATTTTATATCCTACTGATGCCTAGTTCATCACATATGTTATTTATTAACCCTCTATAGGCTGGAGTATTGCGTGTAATAACCCTCTGAGGTCCAAAGAGTCGATAGTATCACGTGTCTCAAATATTAAACCTCTGTAGACTAGACTATCAAATTGCTTCTATATACACCTTTTGGTGTTTGGGGTATCACATGTCTTATTTATTAACCCTCTGTTGACTATCGCAAGTATAAACCCTCTAGAGTATCACGTTTCTTACGTCTTAACCCTCTGTGGACTACACTATCATGTTTATCTTTTTTAACCTACTCATGCCTAGAGCTTCATAGATGTTTTTTTCTTAACCCTCCATAGGCTAGAGTTTGACATGTATTAACCCTCTGAGGTCCAGAGGGTCGATAGTATCACGTGTGTCTCGTGTATTACTGCGCTGTGGACTAGATTACCATATTTCTTCTATATTAACCTTGTCATACCTAGAGTATCATAATTATGTTTTATTTATTAACCCTTTCCGGACTAGAGGAACACATGTATTAATCCTCTGGGGTCTCTGGTATCACGTGTCTCAACTATTAATCTTCTACGACTAGACTATTATATTTATCTAATGTTAACCTTCTGTTGCCTAGAGTATTACATGTCTTCTGTATTGAAGCAGACACAATCAGGCTAAAATTATCAAAAAAGCAATAATTTTATTTTGGCTTCTTAATATACTTCCTTCATATATGTGAACATGTCCATAGACTAGAATTACGGAAGTCTTTTAAATTTTGGGTTGCTGTAGCAACGTAGCAAGGTTGCGGAAAACCCCGTTTATCAGTTATTTCTGTATTTCTTAATTTAAACATGCATGTCTGAAATTAAATTGCGTATTTATTTCTCGCTTAACGGGTAAATGCGCAACACAAAATTTAAAAAAACATACGCAATACTAGTCTATGGACATGTTCACTTATTATGGCCATATTAAGAAGCCAAAAAAAATTAAGGATTTTTTATGATTTTAGCCTGATTGCGTCGCTTTAACTGTCTTGATGCTGGACTATCAAGTGTTGTCTCATATAATAATCTTCTGGTGGCTAGAGTATGAACTTGCTCCCATATTAACCATGTTAACCATCTGGTGCTACACTGGCATGTGTATGATATATTTTCTTCTGTAGCTAGACCCAGCAAATGCTACAAATTGAAATATTTTTTATACAGATAAATTTTAAAAGCAGATATTTACGAAACTTTGGCATAACGCTATCTACGCTAGAAAAGCTAGGTGGATAAATGGGAGTTAGAGAGAAAATTAGCAAAATACTTTGATAGTAATCAAAGTTTTAAAGATCATTGTTTTATTACGGTGTTATTATTGCACACTGGGAAAACCTTATCTCTTAGGAGGGATGAGAGGCTGGTTGCACACTGGTGAGCTTCATCTCAGGGAGAAGTAGGGGCTGTAGGGTGGGCTGGTTGCAGATTAGGTGAACTTCATCTCTCAGGCAGAGTCAGGGATGAGGTGCCCACTGCACACTAGGTAAACCTCATCTCTCAGGAGGGATGAGGGGCCAATGCACACTAGGTAAACCTCAACACTCAGGGGGTATGAGGGGCCAACTCCACACTAGGACTTGTAAACCTTATCTCACAGAAGGTAAACTTCATCTCTCAGGGGGAGGGGGGGGGGGGCTCATTGTACACTGGCTAAACCTAATCCTTAGAAGGGGCTGGTTGCACACTGGTAAACTTTATCTCTCAGGGATGAGGGGCCCACTGCACACTGGGTAAACATCATCTCTGATGCAGTGTCAAGAATGAGGGGCTGACTGCACATTATGTAGACCTCATATATTAGAAGGGGTGAGGTGTCCATTCCACACTGACTAAACCTCATCCTTACCGTATCCCCGCGCATAAACGTGCATGCACTTATAAGTGAAATTCGAATGTCATTTCTCCCAAAATATTCTTGTTCGTTTACAAATGCATGCACTTATATTCGAATACCAAGTGCATTCACTTATATTCAAAAATTACTACGCGTACCACGATGTAACTCAAGACATATAATTCAGGTGAGAATAATAATAATATGACTATATTGACTTATAGACTATTACTAGTTAATGCCCATAATAATTAAAAAAAAATGTTGATCGTAAATACAAACTACAATATTATTTTTTATTATTTATTAACAGGTAGATATTAGGAGAGAATTGCCCCATAATACAGATATGCGCCAACAGTTCAAGGCGTCAAAGCGATAGGGTATGGGTATGATAGCTGAAACGTGGGGACAAATGAGGTGTGATATAACAGTTCAGGTAGTGTCAACAGCTATTTCCTGGAGTCACTCCTGCAAGGTAACTTCAAAGTAACTATCCCAATGATTACTAAACTAGCTCAGTTTACTTTGGATTGGAATAAATCAAATAATTACGATTTTAACGAATTGGAATAAATTTAAAATTATCTTCGAATAAAATTGCATGCACTTATTTTTAAAAACTAAGTGCATTTTCGAATATAAGTGTATGCGCGGGGATACGATAATTAGGATGGATGAGGAGCTGGTTGTAAACCTCATAGTTTAGGCCCAGCTTGGGACGAGGGGCCCACTGCACACTGGGTAAACCTCATCTCTCAGGGATGAGAAGACGGGGCTTGTTACACACTGAATATGTTTATTTCGAGTTAAATATTAAATGCTTCTGCACTAAGACGTGGGCCTGTGCATGGACCCCGAGGGTCCGTATGACGAGCGACTGTGGATGATCTCTCGATTGATGTACATGCCTGTCCACTCTTCTGATAATAACCAGGAATATGATAATTAAGTGTTTTTCATGTGGATATTACATAATATTATCAAAACTAACCAATACTAAGCGAGGTCAAGTATGTGTGTAGGCCTATTAAATAATCTATCCTATCCGATTATTATTCAGTCTATACATGTCAGTTATGATTTTGGTGGTGGGTCGTTATAATTCACTGAATCAAAATATTTACGTTGCGATAGACCCACTCCTGTCGAAGTTGACCTTATTGCGCATGCCTGCCTTTGTATTAGGCGCCCTAAATGTTTACTCAGCGAATCACAACGACCCACCTACATTATTCCCTCCATCCGTCTCTTCCCAGCGAGCACGACCAGTAGGCCTTTCTGCATCTGCAACGCCGACCACCCAATATTAAAGTAGGCGAGTCGTCACTATTTACTGAACACATGTCGTAGGACCCCCCGCATGCGCAGTATGGTTCTAAGGTTGGGGTCGTCAAGGTAAATATTATTGATAAGTGAGCGAAACTTCTCAGCTGGTTTAGTCTATAGCCTACTAGCTTTGACATACTGTCTTCTAATTTTGGCCACTATACCGCTATGGTGGGGACGCTCGGAGCTTATATTTTACCGTGATATTTTCCCTAAATTATTCTCAACCCTTTCAGTGCGGGGACCGTCTATAGACGTAAACGACCCCCGCACTGAAGGAATTAGCAAATTGTAATGACCATAGACCCATAACATAGATATTCAAATGAAGCAGAAAGAGCTAACTAAGCTATTTGTGAAGATTTCAAATTGGAACACCTCTTTGGTCTCCATGGTTGATACGCAAATATTTCAGCATTGTAAGTGTTAAACCATCTAGACATTAATGAATTCATATTTATTTTGCCAACGTTCTAAGGTATGGGGGCCATCAAAAGTGAATAACGTCTGACCTGTTTTAACTAGGCGATGTTGATGGGTTGACTCAGATTTTAGTCCTAAAGTATATTTTTTTTATACCACTCCATGGCGATGACTTTTTCCTGAGGTCACATAGTGAGCGCACGATATTACTGCAATACATGTTTCAAATTATCCTGTTTTAACTAGGCAATGTTGATGGGTTGACTCAGATTTTAGTCCTAAAGTATATTTTTTTTATACCACTCCATGGCGATGTCTTTTTCCTGAGGTCACATAGTGAGCGCACGATATTACTGCAATACATGTTTCAAATTATCGTTATCATTATTACATTTAGTTATAAACAAAAAAAATACATATTTGTGAATTAATTTATACTATTCGCCTTCTGTTTTATGAGTAGGCCCATGGTTTATCCTCCTTCAGTCTGTGACGACTATTAGTTTCTGGGAGTTGTAACAATCTGTTAAATGTGTCCTTGTATTTAACTGATTAGGGCAAAGTGACACTATTATCATCGCTTGATTAAATTAAGTTATTATCGCCTTTATCCAAGGTACCATTTATGATTTACCAGAAAGTTTTAAAATAGCATTATGTTTATACTTCTTTATAATATTATTTCAGGAACTATAAAATGTATGGTGAATTCGTTTTTTTTCCAAAAAGTCAAAAATACATTGTGAACGCCTAATCCCAAGTACCGCTAGTCCATATTCCTCATACTTTTGTATGTAGGCACTTACCTGCCTGAGTACGAAATGAAAAGGTTTTGGTCATAGCGCAATGATTTGTAGTGATTGTCAATTAAAATACTTGGCAGAGATGCATTTATTTTCGCCTCATAGCGAAAACACATCTTATTTTCCTATCAACAAGGGCTCGGGGGCACATATTTTCTGTATTTTACATCTGTGTACATATACTAGTATTCTATTGGGTGGCGAAAAGTGTAGGGGGTAGGCCTACTATCCTGTTTAATTAATACAAATGGAAGTATTATAATTTAGTGCTTTGTTTACAATTGTCCCGGAACGATATTATGGTAGTTTGTATAGCTACTAGAGAATTTGATAATGTACAGACAAGAAGTAGGTAATCCTTTTGTGGATAACTTTTGTGTTACGCTGCGACCATGTGAACACATTCAATTATAAAGTTAATGATTAGATAATAATAATTACAAATGTTGCAATTCCATTTATTAGTTTTTAAACATGAAGAAAATCCTATCACACATAAAATAATGTAGATCTTGTTTATGTTTCTTATACAGATAAAACAAAAATAGCCAGTGACTATTCAACACAGAGTGTTCATATAGAGTGTCCATATATATTCTTCTAAAACCACTGGCGTCTCGCTGAAAATAATATAATGAGTGGATCAATGAAACATTTTTTTTTTTTAATATGTTCTATTCGTGGTGATTAAATTCGAAATTTGCATTTAATATGTTGATAATTTTTTTTACAATATAATAACTACAAGAACTTAAATATTTGTTGGGTAACACATAAATTAGGTAGATAGTCATACCTACATTTATCTCTCATACACTACTGTATCATCTGTACACGGGGCAATCGTGTCTCCAGGAGAATGATCTAAAAATTGTATCGCTGTACCTTTGTCCTGTACAAAGAAACAAAAACAAATATCACTATAGCACAATTTAATCATTACGAGAACGAAATTCTGCTACGTAGGTGTACTGTGTAGCAACAACGATTTATGTTCTAGCGCTCATAGCGAGCATTTTGCACCAGATATACTGTAGATTAACTTGCTCAAACATGTTGAAATAACCCTGCTGCTTTTCTGTGGTTTAAATAAGAAAGGTTGGAATAGTTATTTAACCCAATGGATTTGGTGTGGATTAAATACGAAAATATTTCTATAACCAGCTGTTTTTCCTGTAGGTTAAATAAGGTTTAAATAGTTTAAAAGCCCAGGTGATTTTCTGTGGGTTAAATAAGAAGGTTGGGATAGTTATCTAGCCCGGTGTATTTGTTGTGGATTAAATATAAAGATTGGAAAATCGTTCTGAAACCCAGCTGTTTTTCTGTGTGTTAAATAAGAAGGTTTTAATATTACAAAACCCAGGTGCATTGTAGTGGGATAAATAAGGTTAAAATATGTCTGGATGCTTTATTATGTGTAGGCATAAAGAAGAGTGGAATTGTTGTTTAGCCCGGGTTGTTTTCTGTGGGCTAAATAAATTCGTCGGTTGAAAAGCTATAAAACCTACTTGTATTGTTTGGGTTAAATAGATTTTCTATGGTCTGGAAGCTACAAAGGTTGATATAAGTATATACAATGTAGTCTGGGTTATTAATTGCGGGTTAAATAAGAAGGTTGGAATTGTTATTTAGCCTGGTTTGTTTGATGTGGAAATAGTTATTTAGCCTGGATGCTTTGTTGTGGGCTGAATAAGGACATAGGTTGACATAGTTATTTATTCACGGAGATTTGATGTGGGTTGAAGACGAAGATTAAAATAGTTCTATAACCCACTTGTTTTATATGGGTTATATAAGAAGGTTTGTATTGTTATTCAGCCCGGGATGTTTTCTGTGGGTTAAATATGTCGGTTGAAAAGTTATAAAACCTACTTGCTTTTATTTGGGGTGAATAGAAGGTTCAAATAGTTAAATAGCCCAGTAGGTGATTTTCTGTGGGCTAAATAAGAAGGTTGGGATAGTTATCTAACTCGGTGGATTTGGTGTGGATAAAATATCAAGGTTGAGATAGTTCCATATTATCCAGCTGCTTTTCTGTGGGTTAAATGGGAATGTTGTAAATGTTTATAACCCAGATGCTTTGTTGTGGGCTAAATACGAAGGTTGAAATAGGTATGTAATCTGGGTTATTAATTGCGGGTTAAATAAGAAGGTTGGAATTGTTATTTAGCCCGGGTTGTTTGGTGTGGGAATAATTATTTAGCCTGTATGTTTTATTGTGTATTGAATAAATACATAGGTTGACATAGTTATTTATTCACGGTGATTTGATGTGGGTTGAAGACGAATATTGAAATAGCTCTATAACCCACTTGTTTTATGTGGGTTATATAAGAAGGTTTGTATTGTTACTTAGCCCGGGATGTTTCTGTGGGTTAAATATGTCGGTTGAAAAGATGTAAAACCTACTACCTTTTATTTGGGTTAAATAGAAGGTTCAAATAGTTAAATAGCCCAGTAATTTTCTGTGGGCTAAATAAGAAGGTTGGGATAGCTATTTAACCCGGTGGATTTAGTCTGGATAAAATATCAAGGTTGAGATAGTTCCATATTACCCTACTGCTTTTCGGTGGGTTAAATGGGAATGTTGTAAACGTTTATAACATTGTGAAAAATGTTTTTATCTGGTTATCATGGGAACAGAAATTTCAGGATAGCAAATTATTATTGAAAATGGGGTGTACATGTGATCTGGTACTCTTAATGTTACCATAAATGAACATTTGTGTAAATATAATGTGACGAAATCTGTAACGTTCATCACAGAAACGCCCCAGTTACACAATTGTTATCCCCACTTAGCGAGAAATAGAAATAAATCAAATAAAAAAAAAAATTGAACATGTTTAAAACTAAAAAAAATCAAATTTAAACAGTTTTAATATGTAGAGTAACACAAATAGAACATATTATTTTTTTCAATTTGGGTACCTTTAAATATGTCGGTTGAAAAGTTATAGGCCTAAAACCTACTTGCTTTATTTGGGGGTGAATACAGGGTTCAAATAGTTAAATAGCCCAGTAGGTGATTTTCTGTGGGCTAAATAAGAAGGTTGGCCAAGGTTTGGATAGTTATCTAACCCGGCGGACTAGGTGTGGATAAAATATCAAAGTTGAGATAGTTCCATATTACCCAGCTGCTTTTCTGTGGGTTAAATGGGAATGTTGTAAATGTTTATAACCTAGATGCTTTGTTGTGGGGTAAATAAGAAGGTTGAAATAGGCATATAATGCGGGTTATTGATTGCGGGTTGAATAAGAAGGTTGAAATTGTTATTTAGTTTGGTGTGGAAATAGTTATTTAGCCTGTATGTTTTGTTGTGTATTAAGTAAGTACATAGGTTGACATAGTTATTTATTCAAGGTGATTTGATGTGGGTTGAAGACGAAGATTAAAATAGCTCTATAACCCACTTGTTTTATGTGGGTTATATAAGAAGGTTTGTATTGTTACTTAGCCCGGGATGTTTCTGTGGGTTAAATATGTCGGTTGAAAAGATATATAACCTACTACCTTTTATTTGGGTTAAATAGAAGGTTCAAATAGTTAAATAGCCCAGTATGTGATTTTCTGTGGGCTAAATAAGAAGGTTGGCATCTAGCCCGGTGGATTTTGTGTGGATGAAATATGAAGGTTGAGATAGTTCTATATTACCCAGCTGCTTTTCTGTGGGTTAAATAAGAAGGCTGTAAATGTTTATAACCCAGATGCTTTGTTGTGGACTAAATACGAAGGTTGAAATAGGTATATAGTCTGGATTCTTAATTGCGGGTTAAATAAGAAGGTTGGAATCGTTATTTAGCCCGGGTTGTTTGATGTGGAAATAGTTATTTAGCCTGGATGCTTTGTTGTGGGTTAAATAAGTAGGCCACATATTATTCCGGGTGATTTTATGTGGGTTGAAGACGAAGAATGAAATAGCTTTATGACCCACTTGTTTTTATGTGGGTTATATAAGAAAGTTTTTACTGTTATTTAGCACAGGTTGTTTTTCAGGATTTGAAAAAAACGTGGGGGGGGGGGGGGTTGGTGCCGGCCCTCAAGTTTTGTGTTGGTATGCTAAGGCCAATTTAGGTCGCTTTTTAAAATAATGTGTCGAAAAAAACGGGGCCGTCCCCCCTCCCCCGCCTGAACCTGCGGCCGACATTCCCCGTCATTAAGTTGACTATAGATTTACCCAATGTTGGCTTAATGTTGGCCCAGTGTCGTAGACGGTGGACCAACAATAAAGTAACCTTGGGTAAATGTCTCAAATAATAAGTAATGTAAAATGCACAGCGGGCGTCGTAATCAAACCTGTTGCGACTACTGTTTGTATGGAAATTTAGCATAAATCAAATGCGGCCACGGACGATAATACGTGTAGTTGCCAATTCACATATATTTGGTAGTAATCTAGCTTTCATATCTATTGTAAAAGTTGCAAGCGATAATAGTTGTCAGGAGTCAGGGAGTCAGGGGTACATTTGTACAAGTTTATTTTTACGCGGCATAACTTACCTGTTCATTTTGATAAGGTCTTGGTGTAGGCTATTCAGTTCCGTGAATGAGCGCCAAAAACAAACATTGACATCAGGGCTTTGAAAGAACGATTTTGACTGGTTGTCATTGTCGGGTTAAATAAGGATTTTAGTCTTCTTGAACACCCCGTGACGGGGTAAATAGACACTTCCTAATGTTATATGTATGACTGCCCTGCAACATGACATGAGGTGGGCCATCTGGTGAGTATCCCAGCTGACATAAAACATTTGTATAACATTTCTACAATGTTGGGTTAACGTCAAAGGCGATGGGCCGACGTTGTATAAATGTTATACAAATGTTTAGTGTATACTGGGATTATTTGACTACTTAGATGGATTTGGAACAATTAAGCGAAAAAATAGCTAAAAAGAGGAAACTGAAAGCATGTATAAATTTGTTATAAGTGTTGGACACCAAATATTGAACCACTTCTGGTATACTGTAGGTCTGGTGGGCGGGGGCCCTAGGGTAGTGGTTAGCACCGCTGCCTTTCACGCCAGAGTCCGGGGCTCGGTTCCCGGTCTCGGCGGTTTGAAAGAAACAAAATTGTTTCTTCCCCATCCATGTGTGAAAGTTAGTATTGTGGGGAGCCTCCGTGACCGAGAGGTAGCATGCTCGGCCTCAGACCGCCAGGGCTCGAATTTCGAATCCTGTGTCTGGAGGACAGTGTCATCTCAATCATCTCACCATCCTCAGGAGTTTCTCCTGGCCCAGTTTAGCCTATATGTGCACAAAGGTGGCCTAAAGCCCGATTCATCTGCCACTCTAACGAGTGTCAGATAAGATCCTTTAGCTCCGAGGCGACGAATTGTTGAATTTGTGTCTGGAACTCACGAAGAGTATGCCTACAATAGAAATACCACGACAATAATGTAACTGTAGGTTATTTTAAATAGTTATGATGCCTATTTAATTCAATCTGAGCTTGTTTTAGTATTATAATGTCGTTTGATTTTAAGGTAACATAGCATGCATATGTTAATATGTTTGATGTGATTTCACCGAAATCACCATGTTGTATACAAGCATGTACATATATATTTATACTGCTCATTTTAACACTTTCAAGCCTGTGTTTACCATCCACTACAAGCCGCGAATTGCTGTCGCAATTCTCGACTTGTAGTGGATGAAGATAATTTGAAGTGGGTGAAAAAAAAAGTGCTATGTATTGGTAAGCCGGTTTCATGGAAATTTTCATTCTAAAACCCTTAGTTGTATGGAAATTAAGTCTGTTTTCAGGAAAGTAAAATGATGCTTTAATGCATCGTGAGGGCTTAAAGGGTTAATTACGCAAAAGTCTGCATAGACTTTCCGTCGTCAATGAATATTTATCTATCTATAAGGCCCAGCTTGATTGACAACAATCTGAATTCAGATTCATAATCCGTTGGTGGAGATCACGCTGGATAGCTTGGCAATATAGGCGGGTCCTTCACAAGAAAATTGAGGTTCAATTTTAGTAAATGAATGATTTTATTGGACAATTTGTGAACTAATAAAACATAAATTTAATAGGACTGGACCTACTATCAGCATAATCTATTAAAGCAAGTTTAAATCAAGACTAAAACAAGAGCAATGTGTCAACAGCACAAATGGCGGATTTAAAGAAAGTAGACCGATCTCCAAAACAAATGCACATATCTGGTGATATTTTGAAGCATATTACTGAATACTTAATGGTCCAATGCTCCCCTCCCTAAATACGCCACTGATTGCTATGATTGCCAATGTCATCAATTTATGTTGATACATTGCTATGCATCATTGATTTTATAAAAGTAGACGCTTCTAAACTTTAATATTATGAAAAAAAGCTCAATGATGTGCAGACTTAATGTTGAAATCATAATGTATCAGAAATGTGTCACGCATCAGATCATATGTGATTTGAATACTGATTATGCCCCAATTAGTGACAGACATGTCCTAAGTCATATTGTAATAGAAACTTAAAATGTATTACAATGGCTACAAAACGTTGTTGTAAAACCTAAATTTACATTCTGATATAATACATATAGCGCAAAGTTCCCATAGTTTAGTCTAGTAACGTTCAATATAAGCACCACAATGTCATTCTCACATTTACCTTACCTGATATAAGTTGGCAAAAGAGTTAGATTTTTGTAACACGATTCCAAAGGAAATGATATATATTTTCAAACATTTGTTTATATTTATTTCCTGCTAGCAAAAATAAATCAATTTTTTTTGTCTTTTACACTCCGCATGTTGTCGTTTAATACTTTATGTTGAAAATTAGTAAAGAAATATTTCTAATGGCCGAATTTAGGCTTTATTTGAAGGTCAATCTATTTGAGGAGCGCTTTTATATCTTTAGATGCACACTCACAGAACATTTTCCATTTATCCAACATTTTGCGACCACTTCTTCATTCTTTAGAATCTTACAAAACTAGCAATATAAGTGGTCTCATCACCCTAAATGAGCCAAAATCAAAGGGGGTGGCTACTGACTAAAGAGTCCGTCATAATTTAACTGCATTACTCGGTTGTTTCCGCTTCTAGTGAATTAAAAAAATATAAGAATGTCTCAACTGTGTGGATAATTTGCATACCCACATTGTTTTCTTCATGCTTGACATCATACTGTGTTGTGAGATTTTCGGATGGATACAGGGGGTGAGAAGGATTTGTGTATTTTCTGGGAATGGGCGTAAGGATATTTTGGGAGATCTGGGCGAAACGGACCATTTTACCAGCATGGGAGCGTAGCTCGAAACGCTGGAAGTTAGTATACCATTTTCGAACCTGTTTTTGAAAAAGGACAGTTTAGGCTTTATTATGGTGTGTCACATAGGGGGGTAGTCAGGGACGAAAGTGGTGATTTCGGCCCTTAGAATGATGGCATTATACATGCGTTTCAATGGGACTGGCATTTGGGGTGGTGAGCCCAAGTGGGTCGTTACAGGTTACGATTCTCTAAGCACAGGTTGTAGGCCCAACCGCATGTGCAGTATGGTCAACGTTTTAAGGAGTGGAGTCCGACAACGGACCTGCTTCAAGGGTAGCCTAACTTAATATATTGCTATAATGTAAGAATTGTGGGAGGCACAAGGGTATAGGCCAATATACATTGAAGTCTACGTGGGGATATTAATTGTGGCAGGACAATAAACGAAACTCAATGGTTTAGTTCGGGAGTACTCACTAGATGTCCCTAGCTACTGTAACACTCTATTATTTAGCTGTATAGATAATATTACACGGGATAAATCTTTAGCTTTAAATTGACCTTTTAAATATTTTTCATTTGCTCGAATATATTTTACATGTATCTGTAACTTAACGCTTTATGGCTGATAATTAATTTTTGACAATAAAAAAAATCGATTTAAAGACGCCGTAAAAGGTTAACCGATATTGAACAGAGTTCTCTATTTACTCCCAATTTGTCGGATTTAAGGTTGTGCGATATATAACATACTGTAAGTGGATTTTTTCCGTAATAGTGTGTAGTGACGAGCTTAAACGTATTAGAGATTAAATGCAAATGATTTTGAAAAAAAGAGCATTCACATGTAATACTATATGTTACCATTACTTTGAACTAAAGTGTTAAAATAATGAACACATTATTTATTTTGGTAAAACAATACATTCTGATTTCACGTGTAGGCACAGTTTTGGGGAATTTACTTCATGCATACTGCATTCGTCATCGTGTGCACATGATTTGTCCGGGACCCACTTGACATAAATAAGAGTTGACATTGTCCCTGGTAGACCTACTCTAGACTATTATCAATCCTTATCATCTATGAATATATACGGTTGAGTACAGTCACTTAAGCTCTGCATAGTCCAAGCAACCAGAAAGTATAACTAGATTGACAATGACAATCCAATTTATATTAATATAATCTATTAAATTTACAGGCCCAACACGCTATTTCGTCATGTTTGTCACAAATTCAAACTTTGTCACGTACGTAAACACTTAATGCATCTTAACTTTTATTGTTGAGATTATTTAGTATGACAAAAAAGCTTTTAATATAGCAGGCACGTTTGGGCTTATTGATAATCATGGCTAAAAAAGTGACTAGCTAGATCCAATAATATCGAATTAAAAAAAACTAACATACCTGTTGCTTTTCGGGCTTAAGTTGATACAGTTATACTAGTGCAAAAAAATGAAACTAAGCTTATTGTATGCAGTGGTATGTATATGGTCACCAGGTGTCGATACCTTCCCAGACGTGTAAATTGCGTACCTTGAATGAAAATAATGACACTGATCAAATGAAACTAAGCGTAGTTTCAGGTGTCATTTTTTTATTCGTTAGTATGGTACATAATATTACTACATGTAGCTACTTATACTATGTCCATAATTATTCTCTGTTTGGTTTGTTATACTTTTGTTTACTATTTTGTTCAATTCGTGTGAGCCAGACCTAATATAGGTCATTCAACTATACATCTCACAGAGACTAATAGATCGAGCGAAGAAGAGTGAAATAGTCCGCAAGGAGTGAAAATTGAGCCGACACGGGTGTAATATGGCCGAAAACAGCAGAGATTTTGCAAATTTTGACACATTCAAAGTCAGTGACCAATACATTAACACCCGCGCATATTTCAAGAGTATAATGATTCATTTTCACGATTTTAGGGCGATGTAGTATCTCCACGACAGCTCTATAGGGGTAACACTGATAAAGACGCGTAGTGGAGAAAATTACGGGACATCAATTAGGTTAACCCTTTAACAGCCGGTGCCGCATTTATTCGGGTTTTCATTTTTTATTAGCACATTAAGTAACACATTTTAAAAATGTTAAAGAGAAAATGTGACATCAACCAGCAAGATTTGAAAAGAGTTGACCTCCATTTTGCCAAATCTGAATAAATTTCCACTCACTTGAAGTTGTGGATCGCGTCAGCGAGACACAACTTCAAGTGAGTGAAAATTCAAATTAAATAATTTGGCGGTTAAAGGGTTAAATGATATTTTAATAGACACTGTCAGTGTTGTCTCTTCACACTAAAAGGTCTACGTAATCAACCACAGCTAAATTGACAAAGACAAGAGTATTTTTGCAAACCATTATTATCCAACTTGACGGTGTAAAACAAGGCCGTAGCTCGAAGCAGTCTTTCCGTCTATGTGTGACAGATATAAGAGAAGGAACATAACATTTTAAGCCTTTACATCGTCAATGTTTGATATTGAGATGTAGATATTAAAATGTTATACAATATAAAAATTGACAATCTGCTAGCATTTACGAGGATGTACTTAACACCAATCTGGTGACCTATCTAGTCAGTCTGAACTTCCCAATTACTTTTAGAATAATCGACAAAAAAAAAAAAAAAACAATCTTAAAGATCTCAATTTTGTCTAACGTCTATCTTCTGGTAAAATCAGCACAAATAAGATTTATTATGATGATATTATTTTTTGTTAGTTCAGTTTATTTGACTATAGTGATTAGGGTTAGTGGTAAAATACACTTTCTAGTTCGCCCATCAAATGGTTAATCATGTTAATGTTGCGAATGACATAATTATTGTGTAATATATCACTGGCATGACATCACACAGTTTTGTGCCAATCTATAAATAGTTGAACGAAAATGATCATCCAAAGGAGGGGGTCATATTAACCCTTTCAGTCCTGAATTTACCATTGTCACCTTCATCCACTACAAGCCGCGAATTGCTGCCGCAATTCTCGACTTGTAGTGGATCAAGATGACTGGAAGTGGGAGATAAATTAAAGAAAATTAACATGTATTCGTGGAACAGTTTCATCGAAATTTGTCTTCTAAAACCCTCGGTTGTGAGAAAATCAAATATGTTTTCAATGATGTAAAATGATGCTTTAATGCATCGTGAGGGCTGAAAGGGTTAATAGCAACGAGATGTTGCAAGATAAATACATTAAGCCGAAGTGATGAAATAGTAATCGATACATACGTTATGATGCTTTTCTCCTGCTCATGTTAATTGATTTAAGATATGAATAGACATCAAATAATGATTAGGCCACACAAATTAATGTGCTGGTCGACACAGATTAGCCGCTTGTTGAAAGTAATAATCGCATAAAAATAATTCAAATAATTATTAATTTAATCGGCGATTGTGGTTTAAAGTATGTAAATCCAAATATAAAGGTATCAACTGTTTGCAATAAAAACAGCATATTTTTTTCATAGATTTACGTGTATATTTATTAAATGAAGAAAACAATTATCAGGTCGTTTGAAAAATTTGCCATCAGGAAATCAATTATATTAAAATTGTACTGCTCTTCCTAAGTCCTTTTGTTCGGTTCCAAAATCTGTCGACCATAAAATCACACTTCGTGTGGCTTTTCAAAACAACGTATTCAGATCATAGTTGCTACGACATATTCCAGTGAACTTTTGAACTATACTACTTGTGATCTTCATAACTTTATTCATCTCACTATGCGTATCTACATAGGCCCACTTAGAAGTACGATTATCAAAATTGTGTACATTTAAATGTACACTCGTTGTCAATATATCATAATAAATAGTGTAGTATATCATAGCGTACCCCTATACATTGCCACAATAATATTAATAATCTGAACATATAATAAAATTATATTAATTTGCCTCGCTTAGCCTTCTGCTTCTAGACACAGTTCTCTGAGAACAGGACTGAGTTCTGGATAGAATATCTCATCCACCTTGAGCCTTCTCATCCTGGAAACCAGGACAGTCACTGCTTCACGGACCCTCTCCATCTGATCGTATCCCGCCTGTAGACGGCGCCTCTCATCAGCCAGGTCCTGCTGCTGACGCATGCGCTGTAGTCCGGGACGACGTCTTCCGGTGGAGATGTTTGAGTGAGTTGAGGCGGCAGATGTAGATGGGTGACATAGAGCCATGCCGTGTGTATGAGCGGGTACCACGTCATCATCCACATCTACAGATCTCTGTAATCTGTCCACTAACCCCTGCAGCTTATCATCCTGCCCTGCTGTCTGTCTGTCTCCTCTCATCGCCACCATGGACTGCTTGGTGACGTCTAGAAGGACAGCCAGGGCGTCCCGCAGACCATCCCTGATCGCCTTATCCACACGGGCGTCAGGGGATAATAAATCAGGCTGGAGATTGTGTAGGTCCAGATGTTGTCCAGCAGCACGTAGCTGCTTCTGTTGCTGAAGCGTGTAATTACGATTTGACGTAAAATGATCCTCCAACAGTTCGTCTTCTCCATATGTCAAGTTTTCATTGCGTTTCTTTGCCCGGCGTCTCCGGCGACGATATAACATCACTGAAAATAAGAAAAACGGTTAATTATTATATAAGGTGCACACATATAAAACGAAATTTCGGACGAACTAGGGTATGCTACCACAGGCCCAACCAATGTCAATGATACTGATAGAACGGTGCAGCCTGTTACACAACAAGATCAGCCAAGTCAAATCCGTTATGCAGTAGTTATATAAACTATATAGCTAGGTCGTACGCCCAATATCACGAACCACGTTTTTCGCCATTTAAAACATATTTACTGGCTGAAATTATTTTTTTTACTTCTATTCAACTCACTAACATGTCCACCGATCTCCAGGTATAATTTTTGTTTGAAAATTATTTTAACTTGGGAAATCCTTTCTTTGTTATGTATAACGTTTTCCCGAATTTCACTTAATATCACTCACCGCTCTAATGATGGATGACTTGCACCTGTCATCATACATGACAAAGAAAGGATCAGGCGATGTAAAGTATTTTTTGCCGAAAAAAGGGCAGAAATAGGCGCCGTATACGGTATAACTTGTCAAGTTGAATGGGGTTGAAAGAAATAAAATTTAGTCACCAAATAGACTCTATCTCTTAAATGGCAAAAAACGTGGTTCGCGATATTAGGCGTATGACCTATGCTATAGCCTAGGTGGAAGAACAACCAATATCCATTGAAATATTATTTATTCTAATTGATTTCCCGTAATCTTCACTAGATCTAGGTCCACGTGTCTCTGTCTAACTCTTAAATCATTACCAACAAGCCCAGCAAACAGGATACGGCGGGACTTGATATGTAGGCCACATGATTTAGTAGTGTGTAGCCTGAGAGATTAGAGCGAGAGGAGCGAACATAGATGAGCGACAATTATCTACTTAGGTCTATACAAATCTGAAAAACTTTTCGAGCCGACGTTTCCGTATTTGGGATGCTTGGATTTAGTAACCTTGACCTTGTCAATGTCATGGACGTGTCTTATGGTTAAATTTATCCCGCCCGTAGCATAGGCATACAGCAAATACGAGATCCTGGGTTCATCCCAATAAAATTAGGATTAGAGTTTAAATTTAAGCTTAAGGTAGATCTATTTTGTTAAACCCTTTGCATAAAGTTTAATTAATACAATTAATTTTTTGGTCTATTTGGTCCGGAAATATGCAGCCTTGCCTTGTCATTTTATTGTAAAAAAATTATGAAAGGGTTGCAACAGTTTAAGTCAGTTGTCAGACCTTGGAAAATTATGTCGTCTTAGACAAGACTTCTTAGAGCTAGACTTCTTACTCTTACTCTTAGACTTAGTAAATCTAACCCCCTAGGCTAAGACTAAGTCTAATTGTACTTATTTACTAATTTATTAGGGTTGAGCTGTTGCAGTCGTTGAGCAATTCTAATAATAAAATGTAGTCTATCTTGAGAAAACCAAGATGTATCTTAAGAAACTTCTAAAACGTACAATATTTTTTCCGTTTTTGTAAGTGTAAGATTCATGCTCTTACCTGTGCTTGTAGTCAATACGATCACACCCACATAAGCCGTAACATGGGGATACTGTACAGTCGCTATCGTCACACCTTGTTTCACAAGCTCTGTCATCTTAACAAAGTTTTTTCTTGTAAAAGGAGTCAAAATAGTTTGCATGTACGCATTCATTTTGTCAGAAATATTTCTTCCCTGCTGATCTGTAACCAGGCTGCGGTTGCCATGCCTGAACACGGGTGAGTCAATAAGACTTCATTATGTGACGTCATAATGTGAAACAGTGTTTTCTGGAAGGTAAAATCCTGTTAACCCTTTAAACCCCCACGATGCATCAAGGCACCATATTGCATCCTTGAAGAATCACTTAATTTCATCACCTAGGGGTTTTAGAACGAAAATGTTCATTGAACTGTTTTAATAATAACAATATTTTTTTTTCATTTGCCACCCACTTTGTTACTATTCTTACTCGCCATACACAGTGCATATATGAATACATTTAGGTTCATTAAACAAACAGTACAATATCGTCAATATGGCAGGTTAACTCAGCACAGGCAAGCTAATACTAGCATGTAATGCACTCGTGGAAGAGGCTTGCTTGAAATCGTTTATTCAAAAATGAATTTCTGATGATTAATAAAATTGCATTTATCAACATTAAAACCCATCCCCGAGATAGAACTCAGCTTTAAATACTTTATAGTGATCCTCCTGTAATTAAATACATTCGTTTAAAGACTTAAAAGACTTAAAAAACATCAGCAAACAAGTTTATAAAATACCAACATCTGGCATTTCTTTAATATATAATAAATTAGCAATAAAAGTGGGCCTAAAATTCAGCCCCGGGGTAGGCCTAAATCTACTACTGATGTCACAGACAACCAGCCACATTTAGCAGCCATTAGAACTACTCGTGTTTTCTACCTGTTACATATTATCTTGACTAATTTAAGACATCATTAAATCATAATGTTTCCAACTTATGAATAAGTAATGCATGTGGTACACTGTCAAACGCCTTACTCAAGTCTGAATAAATTACATCAGTTTGAAAATTTGTATCTAAAAAATATCATGGATACTTCATACATCTGCGTATTGCATACCCTACACGAAAAAAATATAAATATGGTTGCATATACAATTTAACATGCCATTATATTTAGGATATAGACCAATCATTGTTAATGTAGTTTATGATATTGGTAATACGTGTTCACACTTCCACATAATCATTCAAATACATATTATTGAGACACAAATTTTACAAATATGGGAATTTCGGGTAATTCATCTCGTCCTCTCTCATCCACTTGCTTAAATACAGATTTAAAATAGTCATTAAACATACATGCCTCGCCTTGTGGGTCTGTCAAGCCAGTTGACCGTCCGGCTCCGATGGCTCATTCGGTCCGGTTTTGCTTTGTTTCTGTCGCGATATTGCCATGATTGTGCAGAAAGCGACGTATAGTAAATAAAAGCAATATTCACCATTTATTCACTAGTAAAGTCGTTGTAAATTTTACTTGGTAATGATTTACTTTTCGTTTTATTTCTAAAAAAGACCAAAACTCTTATAAATTGTTTTACTATTTCTGCCAAATCACCAACAAAATATATCAATCAATCAATCAATCTATCAATAAAACTTCTATAGCGCCTATATCCTCGGCGGACCGAGCTCAGAGGCGCACAAATCCTTAGCGTGATCATGAGTCATAATCGAAGCCAAAGCAGGTTCAACAGGGAGCCGGGCTGCTGAGGGACTAGGGTGGAAAAGCCAGGTCAAATAGGTGGGATTTAAGTAATTTCCGGAATGTTAAGATTGTTTTGGCATTACGTATTGGCACAGGCAGGGCGTTCCATAAGGCTGGACCAGATATAGCGAAAGCTTTTGACCAAGTCTTAGTCTTGATACGAGGAACAACAAATCTACTCGAATTAGTGGAGCGTAGATATTATGAGCATTTCGGCCGAACAAGTAAATCAGTCAGATATGCAGGTTGGTTTTTTTTTAGGGTTCGTAAAGTTATTGCGCATATTTTAAAATGAATGCGAAACTTGACAGGAAGCCAATGTAATCGTTTTAGAATTGGAACGGAACGACTAAATCGTGGGACATTGGTTACTACTTTTCCAAGGCAGTTTTGAACGCGTTGTAATCTAGCGATATCCTTTTCTGGCATATTGTGGAAAAATGAGTTACAATAATCTAACTTACTACTGACGAGTGCCACTGCAATTTGCTTGGCAAGATCTAAGGACAGACTTTTTCGAATTCGACGCAGGTCACGGATATGATAGAAGCATGCCCTACATGTTTGGGATATGTGTTTTCGGAAATTCAGGCTACTGTCGAGTAGTACACCAAGATTTTTAGCTGATGTAGATGGATTTGTGTTTTGACCTGGAAGTAAGCATGGGAAATTATTCAAGAATTTTTCTCGCTGAAGTTTGGTCCCAATAAGAAGAAATTCTGTCTTGCTAGGATTAAGCTTCAGCTTAGATCCTGTCATCAAGGCCGACACACCCATTAAACAATGTTGCAACTTCTCAAGAGATTCCTTCGCGTTTGAAACTGATAGAAACATGTAAATTTGAGTATCATCGGCATAAAGGTGGTGGTTTATGTCAAAACTAGAAATAATAGCGCTGAGTGGTGTAGTGTATAATAGCGCTGAATGGTGTAGTGTGTATATATACTTATAAACATTTTAATACCATCTTTAATTGATTTTTAACTAAATCTTTGGCTTTTTTCGGGCATTACGTTTTTGTGTAAAATTTCGGTGTCGACCCAAGGAAAGTAGACCACGATTCTATTTCCTTTTGTCGAGCCAAGGAGGCGCATTAGATTTAGAAACACTAACATTTTAATTGTTCAGTATATTGTTTTTCTCCTGATATTTTTTTTAGAAAAATAGAAAAAAATATACGATTGCATTTGGGTGCTATATAATGGTAGAAATACACTGTTTATGCCTACTCGTCTAAAAAAGTTTCACTAAGTAGTATGTTTGAAAGTGAGCTAATATTAAATTTTGAAAAAAAACATGAACAAGCTAATTTCAGAAACCTTCGTTTTCCAGACTTTTAAACTTTAAAATGTCACTGCTCTGTGATTATTGACCGCAAACATCAAATGTGTGTATCATTTTGATCAGATCTGTTCACATAGTATTTGGAGTACATTAGTAAGATTTCTTATGAATGCGACTTCGACTGTTTATGTTCGAGGAGGTCACATTTAATATCAAATTATAAACCTACACCTTTGCCTTTTATTGGCTTGCATGTATTCAACGTCGGCCAATTTGGTTGTAAGTGATAACTTTAAATCTAAAAAAGACGGAAAAAATTCATTTGCTGGCTAAGGATGCCTTTGGTGTCTTGAATCTAACAATCCACTGACGTATTTCATTTGCTGTTTTGCTGGTTAAAGAGAGCTAAGTGCCATAAATCTGACAACATGAGAGCATCAAAGCTGGGATAAAAATGGGACATTAAAGTGGGGATATCTACCTGTAAACCGTTTCTGACTGAAGATTAATCCCGTGTTTTAAGCGAAAATATGTCCTATTCTTTCATATTCACAAGTATTTACTTCAATATTCAAGAGGAGCTTTTTTTCAATCTGGTACATTGAAATATTCTGACGAAAATCCCATGACATACCCAGTTCCGTGATGGGCTTTGATGGAGATTGATAGATGAGTCGCTTTAGAGACTTAGGCTAAGGATAATGACTTTATTATAACACGAAGAAGATTAGTGTTCATCATGCTACGCATATATATTAAGTGCTCAAATGACGAAGTATAAAGTATGTAACATGTTAAAGATCACACAACTATTAATATTGTGTTTAACGCGCACTGAACAAAATGTAAACTTGTATATAATTCTTAAGTTTCTACGCTTTCCAGAGTGTCTTTTTTGCTGTCATTTGGAATAGTAGCTATTTTATCTCTGGTTTTGGTGCGGGAAAAATATATGTCCCATGTACATATATCATAAAAATGCTGTATGGTGTTTGACGTTATTTTAAATAGTTATGATGAATATTTTAAATACCCTAAGCTCGTTTAAATGTGTAAATGGCAAGCCGGAATGTATGTGTACATACCGATATGTGATTCACAGAACTGACCATGCTAACCCTGCTGTACATATTGTATGTAGGCCTATATATATATTACTATGACAGATAAGTCAGCAATGACTTGAAATTTTGTCAATAAAACATCTATCTACCCATCTATCTATCTATGTTAAATTATAAGAAATGTGTAGCTTAACCTTTTATGTGGACTTAGAGGACACATGTAGTAAAATCATACATGACGCTGGTGGTGTTATGCTTTTAGTTGAAGGCAATGATATGAATGCATGTATTTTTCAAATAATTTTGTTTGTCATGAACAGTGTCCATATACATTCAGTGTAATTTTATATTATTGACAGGTGATAATTGTTGAAAAAAATACACAGCCTTTAATTAGAAATAAAATCAGTGGTAAAATTCACATCCGTAGCCGCTATCTGGTTGTCCACAAGTCGCGGCAGGTAGTGTGGGTGAAGATGAAAATGGTAAACATGGGCTTGAAAGGCTTAAAATCCAGCGTATGGTAGGCCTAGATCCCAGTGCTCTAATACAAATTAAACTTATACACACTGTTGTCGAAGTAATGGCAATTAATGAGACATTCCTAGTAATATAATTATTATACTGTCGGCCATTAATTACCACTATACGTTTATGTCTCGCAAGCTAAAATAGTGATATAATTGAAGCTTATTTTTTAAAAAATTGGTTGTGTTCGGACTTTCCCTTGTCCTCGTAATGCTACCACCACAATCTGATCTGGACCAAATACATACTATTATGATACAGTCACTGAGCACTCTCTTGTGAAGAAGGATCTCGTGTGTATTAGATCATATCATCAAATCATTTTCAAAATGTTTTGTTTGCAGAAGAGTTTTTTTACAGCTCGTCATACATCATGCAAGACGTCGTTTTTTTAGTCGTGATTCTTAACCCTTTAACCGCCGGTGCCGTCCATATTCGTTTTTTACATTTTTTGTAGCACATTACATCAGCTTTTAAATATTTAAAAGATAAAAAGTGACATTAATCAGCAAGATTTAAAATTTGTTGACCTCTATATTGTCAAATCTGAATCATTTTCACTTGAAGTTGTGGATCGCGTCGGCGAGACACAACTTCAAGTGGGTGAAAATTCCAATTGATTAATTTGGCGGTTAAAGGGCGAAATAGAGCGTACATACCCAGTAAACACAAAACATCTGTATAACATTGATACCTTGTTGAACCAACGTCGAAGACGTTGGGTCCTCACTGCGTAGCTTATTCAGCATTTTAGCAATGACACCCCCCCTACCCTAAATACCCCGCTGGTTTGCCCCGTGGTTTGGTTGTTGAGAACTACCCTCGGGCCCTATCAGTTCGTTGAAATTGCCACACATAAAAAATGAAAACAATTTTTGAAACATTTTATGGCCGCCCGTACCACTATCAAGACAATAAATGACAGAGTTCATAAAATGTATTTAATATCTGCAATCACCCGAACTTTTAATTTTGCATTAATTGATTTTTTAGGTATTTATAAAGCACCTCCTCCTCATCGTATGTCAGTACAAACAAACAAACAAACAAACAAACAAACAAACAAACAAACAAACAAACAAACAAACAAACAAACAAACAAACAAACAAACAAACAAACAAACAAACAAACAAACAAACAAACAAACAAACAAACAAACAAACAAACAAACAAACAAACAAACGAACAAACGAACGAACGAACGAACGAACGAACGAACGAACGAACGAACGAACGAACGAACGAACGAACGAACGAACGAACGAACGAACGAACGAACGAACGAACGAACGAACGAACGAGCGAGCGAGCGAGCGAGCGAGCGAGCGAGCGAACGAACGAACGAACGAAACAACGAACGAACGAACGAACGAACGAACGAGCGAGCGAGCGAGCGAACGAACGAGCGAACGAGCGAGCGAGCGAGCGAGCGAACGAACGAACGAACGAGCGAACGAACGAACGAACGAACGAACGAACGAACGAGCGAACGAACGAAAGAACGAACGAACGAACGAACGAACGAACGAACGAACGAACGAACGAGCGAGCGAGCGAACGAACGAACGAACGAACGAACGAACGAACGAACGAACGAACGAACGAACGAACGAACGAACGAACGAACGAACGAACGAACGAACGAACGAACGAACGAACGAACGAACGAACGAACGAACGAACGAACGAACTGACGGACAGACGGATGGAAAAACAAACAAAAAAACAAATAAATAAATATATAAATAAATAAATAAATATTCGCTGGAGATTTACAAGAGCCTGTGTGTTTACCACAATAACATATTTTATGAAACGTGTGTAGAACACAGGGTTGTGCATGTTCATGTGACAAGTTATACTCGGTGGTGTGGTCACTGAGGCGTGGTTTCACATGTTGTATTATGTATATAGGCGGCCATGTAGATAACGGTGTGCTATATATATAACAGAAACTCTACTTGTAGGTGAAATCCGCCTTGGCAATAGGCCCTCACTAGACTCACACTATACAACAACAATGTTTACCTATAGCCAGGCATATAGATATCGGATTGAAGTCCTGCCTAATAATGTACCGTGTCGCCACCAGCATAGTAATCTATGTCTTTGATCTATACACATTATGACACATACTACCGGGATATTCATTCATCATTTCATACTTTGGTGCATTCTGAAGCTGTGTCACTGTAAAAATAACAAGTGAATCTTCATTCTGACCTCAGATACTGTGAGGTGCGTTATACAACAGAGTGTATGGTGATTGTTGACATCCTGGACTTTAGAGTTGACAACAATAATGTGATCTGAAGCAGTCCACGTGTCAGTTATATTGTATGGATCAAGCTTAATCTTGTCCGCCCTCACTTTGAATCATGCACACAACCTGGTGAGTTCACGTTTGAATGGTAAATCATCTCTAGAAACAATGATTCCTTGCTAAAGCTTAAAAGACGTATACGCTAAATAAGATGTATTTATGATAACAGTAAACCATTCATTCATTCATTCATTCATACCCTGTATAAATATATTTTATTAAATTAAATTATTAAATTCATTCATTCATTCATTCATTCATTCGTTCATTCATTCATTCATTCATTCATTTATTCATTCATTCATTCATTCATTCATTCATTCATTCATTCATTCATTCATTCATTCACCCATTCATATATTCATTCATTCATTAATTAATTTATTTATTCATTCATTTATTCATTCATTCAATCATTCATTCATTCATTCATTCATTCATTCATTCATTCATTCATTCATTCATTCATTCATTCTTGTTGGCATAACACCACGTCATATGCTGAGAAATATGAGAGTAACTGGGATTATGGGAAGCAAAATTATCATTACAATACAATAGTGTGTGTATTTTCGGTGTTATATTATAATGAATTATGGTTTTCGAGCTCCCAACTGTGGCTTCGACTAATTAAGAAGTTATTTCTTTAATTTTCAAGGTGGACAGGCTACTTTTTAACACTCTTGACGCACGGTTTTTATATTTGTATTTATGACAGAATGCATTATTTATCATTACTTTTTTATGTCTGTTGTAAAAAATAACTATCCCGCACGCCAATCTGTTTACTGAACGCTGTATCACTTACTTGGTACTGGTATACTATTTTGTAATGTCTGTGTTTTCTCGCTGTACAATTCTTTTGTCCATCCGTTAACAGCTGCTGTTGTAAATTTTCTTGTAAAAATGTTTATTAAATACATCGACCAATTTTTTTATGAGGAAATATAATTAGTTCACTGCTAACCCAGCAAACACGGACGTTGACCCAATGCTGGTTTAAGGCTGGGCCAGCGTCGCAGACGGTGGGCCAACATTGAACCAGCATTGGGTCGAAGTCCCGTGTTTTCTGTGAACACTTCGCCCAATCGTTGTACCTGCACAGGGTGATAATGTTGTGTTGGTTATGCTAGGCGGACGTAAACACACTCGAACATATCCCACCAACAAACGAAACATCTAACCAAAACTGGGTCAATACTGAGCAGCGTCGAAGACGGTAGGCCAACATTGACCCAGCATTTGCTCAAATTCTGGTGCTCGTTGCAATATAACACCCTCTAAAGTGTGTGCCAGAAGTAATTAGTATAACCATGCAGATAATAAAACGCCATGGTATAACATCGTATGCGTGGCTACATAATAATATGTATACATGTACTTAAATACATATTAGTAATATGCGTCGCAAGAAATGCAGGATACAACATGTATTCCTGGTCAATTTTATCTATATTCATATGATAAATACACCAATCATATATAATAATGCTGATATAGGAAGCAGGCATGGATAGAAATTTTGTTATTTTCCATGTCTATAACAAAAGCGAGAGATATTATTTTTCACAGGTATAATAATTATATTATTATGTGATTTGATAATTAATACATTGCATATTGCTTCCATCTCTTGAATATATTCTTCTCATGATGTATTTGAATGTCACATACATTTCATGTCGACACAAACAATTCTAGCGGATTTATTACAATAAATTATTTGCTATCTTGATAAATTTATGACCATAAAGCTATACGTGTCTCAAAAATTCTGACTGTGAAAAAATTATTAGCTCACTAACCATACTAACGTTAGCTCAATATCTGCATCTGTTGACAATCATAAATCGCTATAATCATATATATGTTAAATATAATCACTATCATCATTACTTTTAATCGTATATCAAACTGTGCTGAGTAACCAGCTAACCAACCCCAGACAGTGTACATTTCTGAATGATTTTATCTATATTTAACATGGTAAGTGTTATAAAAGCAAAGAATATTAACCCGCTAAACGAAACATGAATGCGACATTGATAATAGTATATACTACTATTCCAAGTATTAGGCCTAACTAAATAGTGTTTTAATGGTATAATCATGATAATTGCAAGCACTTTAGTCATCATGCTCCGATGGTATAGCATTACAAATTAGCAGCCAGAGGCTTTCAAAACGATATGCAGGGACTAGCCTCCAAATCACCCTATTTCCCCAATTTACACTTGGACCTCCACACCTTTGATACAAATCTGTGTATCTTATGATAATTATATCTTCTCAAAAACACACAGGTAGCTGAATATACCCTACATAATGCAAAAAATATCCATAATGTTTAAATTTGTGAAACGTTAGTGGATTTATGCGAGTTACATATAGACAGTTCAAGTGTGGTATACGATTGAAATGGCATAATCTTTATAAAGCCATGGATTTATATATTAATTCTTTAATTCCATCAATATATATATTTGTATATATCGTACATAGGGGGATAATAGATCAATATGATTGAAAACGTGTATAATGTGATATATACACTCTAACTAATCAATATATAATTGATTACACGAGCTTATGATTAATCCCGTATTCTAAAGCTAGTACACTGTTATTCCAATGACATACAGGAGACATGCACACTATGATTAGACGCTAATTTAATGCAATACATTTTAGAATATGAAATAAATCTCAGCAATATGTAACATAAAAAGTAATGTATACATCACGCTCATATACATGATATAAGTCATACATAAGTATTTATCTACCGTGCAGAAGCAAGTAGCAGTAGCTGCTTACTTGAAAAGTAAAACGTTACTGTTGTTAACCTTTAGTAATGCAGGTACTGGTATACTGGACTATGACTTCTGTACTTGATTTACGAAAATAAATCCTGTACTATTAAGCAGCCGTGATGATTAGGCCGTTCACTCACTGACGTATCTGAGGATGTAAATCACCGCGTACGTACACTGTATACCAATACATCAACCTTTTAATTATTTATATTCTTTATTGTAAATTTAAATGCCAGGTTTTAAACATTTGAAGGTAAAACGTGACATAAATCAGCAATATTTGAAAGTAGTTGGCCTGCATTTTGTCAAACCTGAATATTATCATTATCATTCAACGGTATAGAAAAATAATAACACAAATTATATATAGAACCTCCTGTAGGGAGTAGTAATCAAGAGGTTAAGAAGAAATAATCTATGTCATTTTTTTATATATTATCAAGTGCTTA
This sequence comes from Flabesymbios commensalis, assembly GCA_964017125.1. Taxonomy (NCBI): domain Eukaryota; kingdom Metazoa; phylum Annelida; class Polychaeta; order Terebellida; family Flabelligeridae; genus Flabesymbios; species Flabesymbios commensalis. Next base: position 18,065,212 of record OZ024904.1, on the reverse strand, counting down.
GATCTATTTTATTAGTAACGAAGATTAACAGAAAGATCAGCATGTTGGTTAAATAAAAAATATGTTTCTTATTTTTCATAATATACGTACCCGGTTTAAAAACAAACTTATTTATGTCTCTGTCTTCGAGATTGGTATGCGTGTAGCATGTGTATAGGCAATCCTCCTTTATCTTGTCACTGAATTGGTGACCAGCTTTAGCATATTTTTCGCTACCGCGATACGCAGCTTATTACCTTGAAAAATACAATATAAAGTGGTATCAGACAGGAATAATATAAGTTTAATTGGGCTCAATGTTGATGCAAACATTTGAGTTGCGCAACCATACACTAATGAATTAATTATCCAATCGCAATACGTATTTTTTAAATAAAAATCTCTTAACTGTTTTCTTAAATTAAATCAATAAATTCATCCCATAATATAAACATGCAACTAACTAATTATCCGATATAAAAGAATGAATGAATTGGGCTTCGGGCTGCATACTAATCTGTACCGGAGAACGTCCTGAGTATGATTCCTGTTGGAGCGAGGTTACCATGCGGCATACATAATTGGGGTTTAAATATTCTATTATATGATAGATAATAATTCCGAGTGAGTGATGATATGATGCGTTATCTTTGTCATTTCAGGAGTAGCCTACATAATACGAGCAAGAGATAACAGATTTACCTGTCGCGACAGGTCATATATATGGGTGAAGGGCAAACTACTCGTCTATTATCTCACACATACACATGATCCATGTGAGACCGATGATCTGTGATCCATCAGCGTGACTTGATGTCGACCTATACTGAATATTAGAGAACGTCAATGTGAACATTACTCCTTGGATTATTGCTGAGTAAAATTGTGTGAGCAAGTGACGTATGTACTGAACGCGTAATATACGGTTCACGTTTTTGGGGAAGCAACATGGCTCCCACGAAGCCTGTGGTGAAGCGACGGAGCGGTCAGCTAGAGCACCAGATGCTGATACGAGCCATGGAGCCAGAAGACGAGGACATCGTGATGAATCTGGCCTATAGCAGACTCCTCATCACTCAGTGTTATGATATGATGCTGAAGAACATACAGAGATGGTCGTTTCATGTGACTCTAGGTCTAGTCTGCTACACACACTACACTGTGTTTCATAACGTGTGGACAGCCCTGGCGACTGGGCTGCTCGCCTACCCACTGTTTCTGTTTGTACTCGCTAGATGGATCTTACTTCCGCTTGACGTTTACTTATCAGGAGACGGTGGCGACTTCCGGAATGGCATGTACGAGCACTGGGCGCGACAGGAAGCTGGAAGCAGGGCATTATGGGTGGCTGAGTATGACGGTAAGGTGGTGGGCCTTATAGCTTACATGAGAGTATCACAGGACGTGGCTGAGGTACAAAGGATAGCTACCAACGAGAAGTACGAGAAGAAAGGAATAGGTGCAAGTATGATGTCACATCTAGAGAACTACTGCCGTGAACAAGGCTATAAGGAACTCAAAATGCAGGTGGTGGAAACGGCCTTACCTTGTCGCATTCTCTGCATCAGAAGAGGGTTCGACGTAGATAAAGTCCAAGATGGCTTCTATTATTTCTATAGTCTCTATCATCTTTCTCTTAAATTAAACAATTTTAAATCTGACAAACGAAGGCGTCGGAAAAAGAACTGAGACAATGTTTTGTAGGTTATTCATTGATTCATTCCATCAAATCCACATACATAGATAATCACAACTACCTTACAACTATCATATAAATACTGTAGTCAAATTTATTATTTGCAGCTGTATTACTATTTAAAATTCATTGATCTCTACTAAAATATTAATCATCGTTATTTTTGTATATTGATATGTGCCTTATCATGCTTATAAAATATATTTACAGATTTCTATTGTAATGTTTTATTATTAAACTATAGCAGTCAGGGTGTCGTATATGCCACTACAATGAGTTGCAGATACGACACTGCTAGGGTGTTTTTGTAACCATGTGACATGTATATGCGGCCACATGCTCATATCAACCTATATCGCACCCAGTTAGAAAATATGTGCTTCATGTGCTCTTTGTTTTATTTATGTCTAAAAATATTTTTTCATCTTCCTTTTATAAGAAATGGGTTTCCTTGTCCCAATTTTTTAAAGGTTATCACCTCCAGATTAAATCTAGACCCGGTGTGGCCGTTTCAGCGTACCCCCCCCCCTCTCAGCATACCGGGAGGTACGTTGAAACTAGTTCCAGCTTACCGGGGTGTACGTTGTAACTAGTTTCAACGTACCCCCGGTGAGCAGAAACTAGAAAAAGGCCAGTTTCAAGTTACCCCCCCTAGTTTCAGATTACCTTGAAACTAGTTTCAAAGTACCCCCCAGTATTTTGACACTAGAAAAATCAATTTTTATTCCCCCCCCCCCATTTCTAGGACCTACACACCAAATATAATTATTACTGACTTTTTAAATACCGTTAAAGTAAGTACTAGATTAAAGTAGATGATTTGCTGAATACACATGGTGGGCCCAACCACATGCGCAACATGGTCAACCTTCACAAGAGTGGGGCGCCGCCATGTATATATCACGGTTCAATGAAGCAAAACGACCAAACTGCTGTGAATTAAAAATAGTTCAGTCTAATTTATCTGTTCAAAAACGCAATCAAAATCTGCAGCATATTTATCATTTACTATAGTCCAGGCATATACATAATGTTTATGAATATTGTATAAATTTGTCCGATTATGGGTTCAGCTCGGGGTCTAACGCTACCGTTCGATTTTTTTTATGCGCCGGAAATCTGGTTGTGATGACTGGCATCGCTTAACCATGCGGGCAAGATAGGCCCCTATGCGTATATCGTCTGCATTAACCCCTTAAGCTCCCTTATTTCTTACATTAACCTATTACTATCCCTGGTCATCTGCATTAACCCATAAACACCCTCGTTATCTGCATTAACCCCTTAAGCTCAAGTTTTTGTTATTTTATCACTACAAATAATTATAGTCCCATGAAATAAACAGTGGCATCAGTCTTTAAAACAGGCGAAAACATGACAAACGTTACATATTATGCAATCTAGATAACTCGATAGATAATAACGACAGCGCGAGACTATTTATTTTCTTCAGTTGACCCCAGGGATCATGAGGTCATATGGAGATTATTGTGTTTCCAGACATCGTGCTAAAAACCTTTTTTTTCGCTAGTTGCCATATAAATCAAATTGTTACATGGAGATTCAAGTGTTTCAAGACCTCGCGCAAACAGTTGTTTACGTTAGTTTCCGTAGGGGTCAAAGGGTTATATGAAGATTAAAGTATTTCGAGATCTCGCGCTAACAATTTTCCTCGTTAGTTGACAATGAGATTAAGGCGTTATATGAAGATTAAAGTGATTTTAAACCTCTTGTCAACATATTTTTTTCCGTTAGTTGCCCTAGAGATCAGAAGGTTATACTTATGGAGATAACAGTGTCTCTAGAAATGTTCCAATGCCATGTGATAAAAATATAAAATAGAATTTAATGTTATCAGTGAAAGTTAACCGGTAAAATTGAGGAGGTAATTTGAAACTAGAGGGGGTGACTTGAAACTAGTTTCAGATTACCCCCGGGGGTAACCAGAGCAGAGGGGTAATCTAAAACTGTTACACCGTTACATTTTAAAAAAATAACTACAATAATAAGGTACAATGGCTGAACCCAATGGCGCTGTGAACTAAAAGGGCCAAAAGCGAACGTAGCAGAAATTTCAAAAAATCGTCATTTTTTCGATCAAAATTATGGCAGTAACCAAAGCTACCACTCTTAGTTTTTGTATGACAGGGTGAACCTGCGGAAATATTTGAGTCTCCGGATACTGTATATTATTTGTTGATGGATTTTGTGCGTGCGACTGTGCAACGGCGGGCAACTAGGACAAGTTAAAAAAAAACACAAAATATTTGTTATGAGCCATAGGTGTGCACCATTATTTGTTTTTGTTAAACGTCAAACAGTATTGGAAGAAAGACATTTTTGTTTCGCTAATTCTCAGCTTTGCCACGCCAACCTCATAGACATATTGTCGCCTGACCCTCCTGGCACACAGCGGTGGGACTTACGATGCTACTTCTACACAGATTTGCGGCCACAGTAGCCTACATGTTCTATTTTATAACATCTTAGATTTTTGCAGTTTACTACGAAACGCGACACATAATTTACGGTGAATTAGGAGAGCTATTTAGGGATTACTCAGGTCAAATTTCAGGTCAAATACCCAAATTTCTACTCTGCAGGTTTATCCCCATGTGATTTTCAGACCAGTTTGTAGTTGATGGAAATCTCCAACAAAACAAGAGCAATAACTAATGCACAATCCTGTAACATGGGTTTTCGATAACAGCTTGTGCAAAATACATGTACAGACTACATATAAAAGCAGAAAAATTGTCTTTATCATTTAAAAACCTTTCAACTTTAAATACCTTTAAAGTTTAATATTTTGGAACTCGAACAAAATTGTCTGGTTTACTTTGTTTTTCATTATAGAGGACTCAAATAAATGCCGTTTGCATATGATATATGTATCATTAAATACCAGACATTGTTTCAAGTGTAACAAAGTGCTAGTAAAATTATATATGACGATGCGGGCCAGGTGCTATTTATTCAATGTGATATCTCTATTTCGTTGAACATTGAGCTACACCCCAATGACTTATTTATAATGGTTGATATTACTATACAACATCAACAATAAAATCATTCACCCCGGCCAAAATGTGAGAGCATAAGATTTTATCAGTGATTACACCCCGTGTTCAACAATGATTTACATGCATGACGATGACAAATATAAATTTATGTTATATCGATCAGCTATTCTGATGCACATAGGGCAAAATAAGATCTATAGTTTACATAAAAAAGGAAGTAGAATTGAATTAGACATTTAGTAAATATAGATTACCTTTCACTTTTAAAATGTATGTAGTATATTAAAATTCGAAATAAAATCGTCCCCTTGGATATGGAAGGGTGTATCTGCTACTTCACAAAGTGGCAGATACACCCTTTCATATCCGAAGAGACGAAATAAATGCATGTATGACTTAAATATTCAAAATAAATGACGCTTGTCTATTCTGCCTGAATAGGAAGATAACCAGCTCTATGCATACCATAAAATGAATACAAAATTATAATTATTACATTTATATTGTGGGAAAATGTTAGTCTTACAATGTGATATTTCTAATCAAGTAGTAGCATTGCGATACAGCAATAACAGTTTTCCTCCTGAATGTGTATGCAAATAAGAGTAAATATCTGGGTGCTGAAGCTAATTACAGCGAAACAATATGAAAGATGTCAAAAGAAGCGATGTAGAAGAAGATCGACTTTTACTATAGTATAGATTGTTTTTATTGATTTGTTTAAGGTAGATAAATTGTGTCAACATGATCTTGACTATCGATTATCAACGTGTCCCATCATAAATATATCAATTAATTTTACCCACACATAGGCTATATGAGTATCGACGTGTTGTTAGTTACATATTTGTATTTGCCATGTAATGTATTTCTATACGGAGCTGATTTTGCACAAAATTATTTCAGTACTCCGCTAAAATTTCAGAAATTCACATTGCATTTGATAAAGAGACGAGTTTTAGAAAAGCTTAATTGTATTTATAATGTGTTGATAAAAGAGTTGTGTATGGTTAATCACTTACAATTGAACGTCGAGTGGAAATTCAAGTGGTACTTTGCGGAAGTTTACAATCTTGTAATTGTTTTTATTACACATAAAGACAGGGCGATAATACCATAATTCTCAATATATGCCGTATTTTAAGTTTAAAAACCGAAGCAGCCAACTGGTGATTTGTATATTAATATATATCGGGCGAATCACAACCCGATCATTGCCGTACAAATATACTAAAATTGGTAACCCTTTAACCGCCGGTGCCGCATATATTCGTGTTTTCATTTTTTATTAGCACATTAAGTAACAGCTTTTAAACATGTTAAATATAAAATGTGACATCAATCAGCATTATTTGAAAACAGCTGACCTCCATTTTGTCAAATCTGAATAATTTTCACTCACTTGAAGTTGTGGATCGCGTCAGCGAGACACAATTTCAAGTGGGTGAAAAGCCAGATTGAATATTTTGGCGGTTAAAAGGTTAAAAAATTAGATATCCTTGCTAGCAGCTAAACGTAATGTATCACTCAGTTGTCATTGAAAGGGACTTATCTATATACACAATTCTCCATATTATAGTGTCGTATGGTGTGTTAATTTTGTGTTAAAATTGATGTATGTTTGCAGTTGATTATATCATGCTACAGTCATTTTCCAATCTCGATTGAGGACAAATATTCAAGTTTGTATTTAACTCACTGATTGAGTAACTCAAGTATTATCGAAGATCCATGATTATTATATTCACCAGGTGGCACAATAGTCCTGGAGAGAAACAGTTTTGGTAAAAGAGTCACATAGTAGCACATGCCAGGGTCGACCATGCTACAGTGTAGGTGAGATACAACACGATTATATCGATGCCAGACGATAATCAGTATGATTCATCAAAACACATTATAATTTGGACGTGTTTTAATACAACAAGCCGCCTACCCGTTCGCATACCAATTAAAACATAATACGTACTAATACCTGAAATATGTTGAGTCATGAAAATGAGTCCTTTTGCTAAAAACGGACATCCAAAATTGAGTGCAATTAACTCTCCTACCCCGTTCATATATAACCATAATTGTTTTTAACCATATTTATTTTTGGTCTCTGGGATAAGACGTTAGTACAATGTCTCACCGTTAGTATTATCATGGAGGACGATGAAGGCAATTATTTACAAATCGGGTATATCAGACTGTTTTGATAATGATAATAACATGGAAAGTTACTGTTTTATTAGATAGAACAAATACGTTTGATGTTTCAACTGTCTTGGAGTGAATGGCTTTAGTCCATCTTTCTACATACACAGTTCGAGCCCCATTCTGGCCTTCCAAGTTTCAAAGGAAACAAAATGTTTTTTTCCGCTCTCTCGTAAAGTTTCAATATTGTGGGAAGCCTGCTAGACCGAAAAGTAGCGTGCTCGGCATCAGACCGTGAGAGCTCGAATTTTGAATCCTGTGGCTGACAGTGTCATCCATCCATCCTCAGTAGGCTCTCCTGGCCCGGTTTAGCCTATGTGTACACAAAGGTGGCCTGAAACCCCATTCATTTCATTTCTGTGGATGGTGAAATGTATAAGATGCAATATTTGAATGAGATAAGTGGGCAGGACATAATAACCATTTTGTATAATTCAAACCTGAATATCTGCAGG
>OZ024904.1:17896324-18057660 GCA_964017125.1 Flabesymbios commensalis | reverse complement strand
AATCATTCATTCAATCATTCATTCATTCTTCAAAACAGTCAATCGATCAATCAATTGATCAATCAATCATTCATTCATTCTTCAAACAGTCAATCAATCAATCAATCAATCAATCAATCAATCAATCAATCAATCAATCAATCAATCAATCAATCAATCAATCAATCAATCAGTCAGTCAATCAATCAATCAATCAATCAATCAATCAATCAATCAATCAATCAATCAATCAATCAATCAATCAATCAATCATTCTGTCAACTATTCGTTCATTCTTTATTGACTTTTATGAATATATTTGCGGGAAAACGAACAGTATACCATTTGAATGTACAATGGTCACATTTCAGTGTCTTTTTTGCACTTCAATGAAATTTTATTGGTTGAAACAACCTTGATAACGTACATTATACCATGGAGCAGCTGGAATCAGGAATTTAATGAAAAATGTGCGGGTAATTGTCCTAGTCAAGTAATAAATTCACGTATAAACCCCACGTTATTTATTCCAATGAGATGTAAATCTGTGATTATCAATAAAATGAAAATCATTGATCAAACAATAACGCAGTTATCCATTGCGTAATCGATCGGCCGCGCACCGGATTTTTTGGGCACAGCTTCATCATGTTTATGGCAATGATTACAACTGTATGATCGCACACAGAGTCTGTTATGTACTACGTGTGGCTCGTCTCCTGTTTACGGCTCATTAGCAGTGTATGTGTGGGTCGTCTCCTATTAATTGTGGGATGGATCTCAATCTAATGACCCAGTATGACACAAAACAAGCATCCCTGCATCATGGTCATATGACTGGGTCTCACAAAGAAAATGTCAGGAAAGGTCATCAAAATATGTTATATAATAATGCCATATGTTCCCCAGGCCATATCAGTTCAACATCAAAGACAAGAAAAGACCAACATTACAAGTGTACGCCAGCTGCATGTACGCCGTCTCGTTACAATGAACACCTGTGCTACTCCGCAGAGACAAATGGCAGTAACTGCTTACTTGAAAAGTGAGCAGTAACTGCCTTTTGGCTTTGCATGGCAGCATACACATCACATGATGTTCTTAACTGATATTTTGGTGCGCGTGACCGTACTTATTATGTTGGTGATGTTATATATAGCCTTCAAGCAGATTTGATGGAAATGAAAATATCACGGCTGACTGACAGTTAAAAATTCAAGACATACATGGTAAGGATTTGTTGAAATTAATCAAATTCAACATTTAATGTATACAGGTATATGCCTGCACCAGTGCATGAGTAATGTAGATTGATGTTGATAGGATATAAATCTAACAATAACATAATGTGACCCGGTGATTGCCCGGGATGATTGCAATGTACTGTGATAACGACATCGTGTAAATCCTTGTTGGGACGTCTTGATCCTTCAGTGCTCTGTGTTAACTGGTTACTCTAACGAGAAGTCGTATTTTCAGGCCCCAACTCACCAGGCGTGTCACGTGACGTGCACAGTTTCGACTTAAATCCCGTAACAAGGTGAAATGGTCATGCATAGCCGTGCGCTCCGAATCCTAGATCCTGATCGTAATCCGGATCCTGGATCCAGATTGTAATCCAGATCATCAACACAATTTAGTGGATTGGTCCTTGACCCGAGACACACCTCAGGTAAAAGATCCATGCAAATCCGTTCAATACTTTATAAGTAAACCGTTACAAAGCAACACGATCAAAAACATTGATTGTAGCCGGTTTATGTCTATTTTAGTGATTAATTTTTATTCATGTTTTATGTTTTCTGGTCACATTACAACACAGGGGTGGTGGAGCATTCGGAAAGGCTGTAATCGAAAGCTGGAGACCTGGTTTCAATCAACGATCAACAATCAACGATATAGGCTATATAGTTAAATAAACGTTGTATATCGTTGTCTTACAGTATGAAATATCAAGCATTAATGATACAGGTGCTCGCTTAAATGTCCGCTCCTTAATCTTTAGACGATTACTGTGTGTTGACCAATTTCACACAAACGCACACCTACATATCAAGTCTAACATAATATGTGTTTTGAATGTATGTGTTTTTTTTATAAATAAGGTATTTTTAATGCAAAATAATTTGCCTGTTATGTGTGTACATGTATCTGACTATCATGTGTCTAAAATCTCAAATATATTGTGTATGTTTCTCCAAATTTTCAGGTTATCATGCATATCTCTGCGGCTCTTATATGTTGCTTGCTTCTGGCAGTGACGACGTCACAGGCTCGTTATGAGCCTAATTGGAAATCTCTAGACGCCAGACCTCTCCCTGCCTGGTATGATGAGGCCAAACTTGGTATTTTTATACACTGGGGAGTCTTCTCTGTGCCAAGCTTTGGCGACGAATGGTTTTGGCACCACTGGAAAGATGGCAGCCCTGGTGTTGTTAACTTCATGAAGGACAATTACCCACCTGATTTTACCTATGCTGATTTCGCATCACAGTTTACTGCTGAGTTTTATGATCCGGATCAGTGGGCGGACATTATCAAAGCTTCTGGCGCCAAGTGAGAATACACTGCCTTCATAGTATGCACTCTCTAATGTTAATAACATTTAATCGATCATTTCTTAACCATTGTCCCGCAATATGTTAATTTTATGATTTCAAGCATGGAATGCTGGTGAATATGTTGAAAAACGATGGAAATTTTGTCAGCAAATCAAATGGAACATAATTAATGGAACATAATCTAACAAGAAGAGTTAAGAAATAAGAACGTAATAAACTTTCAGAATTCATCTATGGAATAGTGATAGAAAAGGCATTACAAATATTCAGCATCATTTTCTAAATCCTCTCTCTGTTTTACAGGTACACTGTTTTTGTTACAAAACATCATGAAGGTTTTTGTAACTGGCCAACAAACGTGTCTTTCAACTGGAACTCCATGGATGTAGGACCTCGTAGAGATCTTGTTGGTAAGGTTAACATGGGTTTATTTTCTCAGGTGCTGGGAACAAATAGCTTACATTAAATGATCGCATATTGACCCATTTGACTCTTACAGCGCGGGGATCGACTTTAAACGTCAGAATCTGACGTCTGTAGACGTCAGATTCTGACGTATAAAGTTGATCCCGGTACTGTAAGACTGAAAATATGGTGACCTTAGACCCATAACATAGGTATTAAAATAAATGAGAAAGAGCTAACTAAGACATGTATGATGGTTTAAAAAATTGAAACAAAACTATGGTCGCCATGGTTTATACACAAATATTCAGCGCTTTAAGGTTTAACCACAGAAGCACTCATGTCGACTATAGTAGTCTTTCTGTGCTTTACTTACATCTGTGTAATCAACTTGTGAAATTAAAATGTGCCTTAGCCCTTACAGCGCTGAAATATGTTTGTATAAACCACGGAGACCAACGGTTTTTTTTCAATATGATATCATCATAAAGATTTTCGTTAGCTCTTTCCGCTGCATTTAATTACCGGCCATTATAAAGTTTTATAATCATTACAGTGCTGGGATCGACTTTAGTCTACGTTAGAATCGGATCTTCACGTCTAAAATCAGTCCTGAAAGTGTTAAATCTCTGAAACTGATATACGTTGTGACTTAAATTTCACAAATCAGAGTAAATTTCAGTCACTTAACCCTTAAAGCGCTGAAAAACTTAGTATAAACCATGGAGACCAAAAGATTTTTTTCCAGTTGAAATAATCATAAATGTCTTAGTTAGCTCTTTCCACTTGATCGGAATACCTATGTTATGGGTCTACGGTAGAAATATTTGTACTCTTACAGTGCGGGGATAGTCTTTAGTTGTCAGAATTTGACGTCAGATTCTGACGACTAAAGTCCATCCCCGCACTGTAAGGTTAAAGTTGTGGATGTAGCTAGATCCAACTACAAGTGGCTGTGTTTTAAATAAATAAATGTTCGCATATTGAACCCTTTGAACCCATATTGTATTTAGACTCACGGAGGATTATTATATCTATTTATTATTCAGGAGAATTTGCCGCAGCATTGCGTCGCAAGGGCGGAGTACATCTTGGACTCTACCACTCTCTCCTAGAGTGGTTCCATCCTTTGTATGAACAAGATAAAAGCAAAGGATTCAATGTCAGCACATTTGCTCCGGTGGGTCATTGTGATTTTTCGTTACCTTGACGGTGAGGAGTAAATGATTTATTGGATTCTGTCAATGAGAAGACATGACTAGAACAAATATTTATGCTGACGTTTTCTCAGAAATATTTGAAAATCAAATATTGAGTCACAAACTCGAAAGACCTATATAGCAATCATCGTCAGATAATTTTAAATCTGTGTGTGGGCCTGCTACTATTTTAAGTCAACTTAACATCAATATATGCCACATTCACAGGTTGTAAATTGTATGCAAGATGTATTTATAAGATGTAAGGTCTTCAATTCTAAATGTTATACGTTTGTATTGCAGGCTAAGTCAATGCCAGAACTGTATGAGCTGGTAAACAGTTACAAACCTGATCTACTCTGGTCTGATGGAGGTTGGGAAGCTCCTTCTACATATTGGAATACAACGGGTTTCATAGCCTGGTTGTACAATGACAGGTACAGATAGTGCAACATCAGGAATATGAACACAAACTCATACAATCATGTCAACATTTATCCCTATTTTTTTTAAATTCTTTGAATTATTGTGAGAACTGCGTATAAAAAAGTTATAAAGAAATATTCCAGACAGAGCTCGTACTGTCACTAACGTTAGTCCTATGATGATCCATTGCTTGGGCGGCAATATGAAAGCGAGCTATACGTATGTGTGTGAGCATCACGCACTGCATAATTAGTGCACGAACATCGAAGAAGATCAGACAGAAAATTTTGTTCCTGATCTTGTGACAAAGACTTACGTACATTTGTTGCAGTTGGTATGAATAATACTGGTTGTGTTCAGGGTACGAAGGGTTCTCTTGGAAATGATTCGTTGGAATAATACTTATCTGTTTGATTACTTGCATTGCATGTATCTACTATGTGTATTTTGTTTATTTACAGTCCAGTCAAGGATAGTGTGATTGTCAATGACGGCTGGGGTAATGATTGTGAAAGCAGACATGGAGGATATTACAATCATCATGACAAGTTTAATCCAGGTATATTGGGACGCCTGCATCACTTTTGTACCAATTGCTCACTATATTTAATGTCTGTCGCATTGTATTAGTTCCAACTTGCATCTACGATGTTATCCCCACATTGAGGCACATTACACCGCAGATGGTCAGTGCAAATGAAAACGGGATATTATTAACCCTTATAGCGCGGAGATCGACTTTAGTCGACAGAATCTGACGTCTACAGATTCTGACGACTAAAGTCGATCCCCGCGCTGTAAGAGTAAATATATTTCTAATGGCCGTAGACCCATAACATAGGTATTCAAATGAATCAGAAGCTAAGATAGTTATAATGATTTCAAAATGAAAAAAACCTTTGATCTCCATGGATTTTACATAAAGAATTCAGCGCTTTAAGGTTAACCTTATAACGCCGAGTTAATTTATTTAAATTTTGTTACCGCGATCCACAACTTCCAGTGGGTGAAAATTACTCATATTTGTTTATTTCGAGACCAAGCATTAGCAAATCTTGATGTTTAAACACACATTGAGTTACCAATAGCAGTGATTTAGTATGCCAGTAAAACTTGAATATTGATTAAAAATAATTGAAACCAGTAAGCTGCAACACATTTGGCTTGATGTTCTCTTGGCGTACAGGCTATTTTTACCAAGTTTTAGATACATAATAATAATAGTAATACATACACATGGTAATAAGATAATAATAATACAGCTACTGGTATGGGTGTCACAATAGCCACAAAACGTAGGCGCAGCTCGACCAGCATCTTGTGATTGAGTGAAAGCTAACCGTTTCTTAAATCGTTCATGCCAAATAATTTAGTCCTTAATCTGCGGACACAAAACTTTCCACAGACATTCGTCATTCTGTAACAAATTAATAAAATATAACTGCAGTGGAAATTTTATGTGGTGCTGTGAATGCTATTTTTAACGATCATTACCTATTTTTAGAGGCGGTGTTCTGTAATATTTACGTTTTTCAGGCGTTGTTCAAAAACATAAGTGGGAGAACGCTATGACCATAGACTCCAGCTCCTGGGGTTACAATCGAAAAGCTCAACTCTCAGCATACCTTAACATGGATCAAATAATAGAGACATTCGTTGAAACTGTCAGGTAAGCTACAGTAGTATAATTACATGATGTATTTCTATACTTACTAAGTTATTATATAAATACAAAATGTTGTTTTTTAGCTGTTCACAATATATTCTATTCTATTTGATATTGATATGAGAATAACTGTTTTTCATGTGAATACAAATGTTGTAATAAATACGCACATGTGATATAGCAAATGAAACTCAACACGTCCTAATTTTGATCTTTAGTTAATATTTTTCACTGTTGAATTATTTTATTCAGAACAATTTAATTAGCTGTTTTTCATTCAGAAATATGTCATTTGATGTGAAATACGGCGTGACTGTGATGATCCAGCCGACTGAATAATTTTATTATGTCTGGTCTTTATCACTAGCTGTGGTGGTAACATGTTGATGAATATCGGACCCACACATGACGGACGTATAGTACCGATACTCGAAGAGAGGTTGAGACAGATGGGAGATTGGTTGGCAGTGAATGGGGAAGCAATTTATTCTAGCAAACCATGGACGCATCAGAATGACACAGTCACTCCTAAAATATGGTGGGTCCATTATTTCAAATACACATTTGAATAACATATATCCATTATAATAACCAACCGTATTGTCGTTGGTATTAAAAATATCACATTTTAGTTTTATGCTTTTGACATATTAGTGCTGCAGTTTATTTTCACTCAAATGAATAACATTTTGCTAATTTTTTAGTATTTCTTAATTTATCTTACATTGTGGATTGTCCATGGTTTGAATATCACATTTTTGTGTGTTTGAATTAAATAATAAATACGAATAAATATTGATATTCAGGTACACATCACAGAAGTCTGTGTCCGGTGAGGTAACAGTGTATGCTCTGGTACTGGACTGGCCAGTTGATGGACAGGTGAAGCTTGGAGCACCCTATCCCTCCCCGACTACAGCAGTCACCATGCTGGGTCTACCACAACAACCTCTCAAGTGGACCAAACTCTCTCCAGGTGGCATGGTCATCTCCATGCCCATCCTCTCTCCCCCTCAGATGCCATGTCAATGGGCATGGACATTGAAGATCACTAACTTAATGTAAAAATAGACTAGCATTACTGCAGCATACACATTGGCAATTACTGTGCTTTTCATAATATTTCACATTCTGCATTGGTATTTACACATCACTTATATTACCTTATTACCTTATATTACGGGTGTCATTCAATGAAATTGATTTGTGTTGAAAGATGTCTGCTCTTTCATTTAAATGTTATATGTATGTGTGTGGTGAATAGCCATGACTTTGCTCTAGTTATTTTCGTTCTAATGATATTATACAAACGTGTATGGCTGTATGAAATGCATAAAAAAGTTTGATGTAATGATTATTATACAGATTTGTGTAATATTCCATATCCAATATATAAAAAATATTATTTACAGATGAACAATGTAAGAAAATTATTGGAAATAAATGTATGATATAATCAAAGCGCATTGATGCATCTGTACATCTATCGTATTAAATGGTCGTATCAACCACTTTGTAAAGTGGAGACTTTGGATTATCATGGTAATGATATGTGTTGCATATTGTGCCATCACCGTGCCGTGCTCGGCACACCTCTCGCTGTCATGCGGACTGGAGGACTTTGGATTAGCGCTTATTCTTGGTCCGCAGGTGGCGCCGTCTGAGCGAGCTGCTGGTTTTGGAGACGACACTCGAGCTGAGGCAAGTTATGTGAGAGCTTGGTGGAGTCGCAGCGCGTTAAAATGTATGAGGAATAAATGTAGCACTGCACGGTATGCACCATGGTGACAAAATCCTGACAAATGCTTAATATGGACATGGATGATGATCAATGAATCGGCTTGACTGGTTGTCTTGTTTTGTGAGGAGAGGTTCCGCTAAGTTAGAAAACTTTAAAATATGCACCTCGTAAAAGTGTTCAGTCAGATGAAACAAATGTATATAATTAATTGTTTGGAGAAAAACACCTGTTACAGTGATTGAATTTTTATTTGTGTGGCTATATGGATTTGCAATTATTATTCGACCTGTGGATGCGACCACAGTTTGAAATAGATAAAGGTAAAAAGTAGTAATTACTTAAATTCCATGTAAGTGGTTACTGTTGTTATCTTTGTACATTGTACATCTCATTATATTCGTCATCTGTGAAGTAGAGTAAATGAAAACCAGTACACAACTCAAGTATTGTTTGTAGCCGAAGCAACTAAAATAAATATATTAAACCAACAGTCCAATCACATGATGTAGTATCGATAAAGTCAGCAACACCTATTAAAAAATATATTTATATTAGTGGAGAATGCTTTTAGTTATCTAATCCTCATACATTGTAATATAACTAACAGCAGAGCATGAACATGCAATTATTTGAAAAACAATACATTTACAACTGAATTTTAGTTGAGTTAGGAAGTAGAACCACTGGTGCCTGGGAAATGAGCTATTTGAATTTATCAAAAAAAATTTGAATAATGACAATTCTTGGGGTGTTAATGCTCTCATAATACTCGTCATTTGTGAAGTAGAGTAAACTAAACCCAGTACACAGCAACCAAACACCGGAATGCAACGAAGTAAAACACTTGACAAATATAAATTTATTATATAATTTATATAATTATGATCACATGCAAACAGGCCAGTGGTCGTCGTCTTTGTGTGGATAATAATTCGGCAGGCTTAAAATGGCACCTGTGCTTGTTTAGGGTGGAGTATTTACTGGGACCAAGATTTAAAGCAACGTAACTATGATTACTCACTCCATACACCACTGCAAACACATGTCAATTTTTACATACATTTCATTTTTATTCAAATTAAATATAATTATATATATATTTTTAAGCGTGATGTACATTTTGATTAAAAGTTGATTGCACATTTCACAAGCTATACATGGTACTTTCAATTTCTCTCACATCAGGTTAGTATTTTTAATGTCCATGCCCATTCACATGGCATCTGAGGAGGAGAGAGGATGGGCATGGAGATGATCATGCCACCCGGGGATAGTTTGCTCCACTTGAGTGGTAGTTGTGGTAGACCCAGCATGGTAACTGCTGTAGATGGGGAGGGGTAGGGTGCTCCAAGCTTCACCTGTCCATCAACTGGCCAGTCCAGTACCAGAGCGTACACCGTCACCTGTCAGACACAGACTTCTGTGATGTGTACCTAAAATCAATATCAAGTATATGCCCAGAGAAAAACATCCAAATGTGATATATTCACAAGACAGACATAGGCCATATAATTTATTATATCCACAAAACTGGACGAATATTTCAGGGCTGTTCTATCTGATTATATGCATAATTATGCATATGTATCTGTTAATAACAACTTTATTTTACAATTTGATCTAGATATATTGAACCATTATAAATAGAGTAAACACAATTTCGGCTAGTACATCCACATGTGTAGCACTGAGTGGACTGCATGATTGCTTGAAGGTTCAATATAAAAAAAAATCAACAGAAAATAATTAGCTTATGTTATGTACAGGAGATGCACTATGCATGATAAAAATAGATGCCTTATACATCATTTACACGACATAGTCCCAATCATAATGTATCAGATTAATAAATATTTAAAAAATGCAAACACACCATATTTTGGAAGTGACTGTGTCATTCTGGTAAGTCCAGGGCTTGCTGGAATAGATTGCTTCTCCATTCACAGACAACCAATCTCCCATCTGTCTCAACCTCTCTTCCTCGATTGGTACAATGCGTCCATCATGTGTTATACCGATGCCAATTAGCAGATTACCACCACAACTAAACATAGATTAACAACAAATTATCAATTTTATATATTTTATATATATATGAGCCGTATTTGAATATATTGGTATGTCTGCTATCCAACCACTCTTAACATATTTCAAATAAAAAACTTGCTAAATTATGTTGCTTAACTGGCAAGTGAACATATCTGTTTTCACATAGATACTATAAGTAATCACAGATGCGATTATTTGATATGGACTAATGTAATTTCCCAAGATAATGGTCGAACTTTCATCTACTGAAATGTTAAGTACTATTCTTGGACATTTACAAGGTGCATAAAATTTATTCTAGTGTAATTTATTGTCACAAATATTGTCAATATAATGTAATCTGATATACTATACCTTACAGTTTCAACAAATACATCTGTGAGTTGATCCATCGTTAAAAATGCGGACAATCGTGCATTCCGTCTATATGTAAAGGAACCTGTATCAATGGGCATAGCTTTCTCCCATTTATGCTTTCTGAGTATGCCTGACAAAAGTAATGAATTGATTAACACATTATTATAATTGATCATAGTACCGAAATGTTGACAAAATACAGATATTTCTAATTTCTGCAGTCGGTTTCCTATAATAATATGTAGATAGTAGATTTTCAAGAGAAAAGTAGGGCAGTTAGACTGAGATAGTTCCCAATCAGGTGATATAACCCCAGCTCCATACGTAATACCTAATCTATATCTAACTGGAATACCTATTACAAGTTTATTTTTTATTATATTCCACTCTAAATAACTCAATATTTGTTTACATCTGTTGGCATAGAACATATTCAAACAGTATATTATGTTCCCCAGTATCTGGAACTTGACAGTTTTTATTGTAGTATCCCCCATGTCTACATTCACAATCATCACCCCAGCCGTCATTGACAATCACAGTGTCCTTAACTGGACTGTAAAGACAAAAACAAACTTGGAATCAAATAAATTAGTATTACGCATACATTAATACGTAAGACCTCTCGTACTTAATACAACGTTTTTACTTATATTTCTATTTACATTTATACATTCTAATGTGGATAATAGTAATTGAGCCCTGAAAGACAGCCTCATATAATTTTGGCCAATTTGATGTATTTTATGTGCTGAAATTCATCCAGTATACTTATTAGTCTGACCATGCTGTTAACTATATCAAATACATCTATTGTCCTAAAATTCGCCTGATTGGCAGCATGGACATCCGATCAAAACTATATAATATTCATAATGAAAGTCACCAGCTATTTTGATCGACCAGGGCACTCGCAGAAAGTCCTAGATAAGGGTGGCTGATATATTTTGTAATAATAATGTCTACCTGTCATTGTACAGCCAGGCTATGAATCTCGTAGTATTCCAATACGTAGAAGGAGCTTCCCAACCTCCATCAGACCAGAGAAGATCAGGTTTGTAACTGTTTACCACCTCATACAGTTCTGGCATCGACTTAGCCTGCAAATATACACTTACACAACGTTCTTCGCACAATTTTCAGGTACGTTTTTTAAAAACACACACACATAATAACATTTAACGTTTTGTTTTGATGATTACCAAGTTAAATATTCTTTTAAGAAAATCAACTGTTAAATAATATAGTTATTTGCCATTTCCAGGGTATCATTTAACAGATTTAAAATGATACGCGTTGGCTGCAGAAGGTGAATTGTGGATTATATTGGACCTTATATGGCTATAATACTACGTAAGACGATCATAGGCGATAGCAAAGGTTGCGGTATCATTAAAAGTCGTGCTAATGTCTTTTGTGGTTATATATAAGCACCATTTTTTTTATTACTGTTACGATTACAGCTGTAGTTCCAAATAATAAATGATCAACCCACAAATATCCTATAAGTACTTACAAACATACTCAAAATTAATTGGTTACCTGAGGGAAAGTACTGGTATTAAAATCTCTGCGTTTATCCTGTTCATACAAAGGATGAAACCATTCAGGTAGTGAATGGTAAAGTCCGAGATGAACTCCTGTCTTACGGATAGCGCCCACAAAGTCTCCTGTGGAAAGAGATACACTGCTAGAGAAATCATAAACCCCAACTTTTTGTGTGGCAGAATGAGAATGGTGGAGAAGAAAACAAGTTGAGTACTTTTTTCTAGTGTTTTATTTTTACACAAACAAGCTTGGTGGTATAAATGCGCACCAGACCCACAAACTGCAGGTTATGTGGCAACTATGCAATGACACGCTTGGACAAAAATGGTCAAAATACATTAAAAATACTTTATTATCTGATACCACTTCAACATTGCTACATGCGAATTTATTTTGAAATGAAAGTAATGCTAATCATGTACAGTTCTTTTTAAACTTACCAACAAGGTCCCTACGAGGTCCTACATCCATGGAATTCCAGTTGAAAGACACGTTTGTTGGCCAGTTACAAAAGCC
The DNA here is from genome assembly GCA_964017125.1 of Flabesymbios commensalis. NCBI lineage: Eukaryota > Metazoa > Annelida > Polychaeta > Terebellida > Flabelligeridae > Flabesymbios > Flabesymbios commensalis. The sequence continues at coordinate 18,045,213 of OZ024904.1, read as the reverse complement.
TTCATGATGTTTAGTGGTGAATACCGTATACCTGTAAAATAATGAGCAGGCTTATTCAGTCTAATAATATTTTTATGTCATTTACAATATCGGGATATCAAATAATTGCGATTTGACTCTCTGCATATTGTGAATTATTATCACATCAGTGGCGGATCCCTTTTCCAAAATTAATTGCCTCTACATCGATCAAAATTGCCAAAATATCGGTATTTGATACTCTAAATTTACTAGGGTAGTGGCGCAAGATTTTTTTGTCATTTGTTTAGGGCAGTTTAGTTAACAGTGTCAATCTCTTAGTTATATCAGCTGAGAAAACTAATAAAACATTCTTTTATACTTACATTTGTCTTTTTTAACTTCGACCCCCCCCCCCCCCCCCCTCACATTTATCGATCCGCCCCTGCACATAAACCTTTATTGTGCCAGCAGTCGCTAGTATTATTGCTAACCCTTAGACCAATGATGTCGACTACAGTAGACATTCTGTGTCATTATAAGCACTTGCATAATCTGTTTTTTAAAGTAAAATATGCCATTAATCTTAAAGCACTGATATATGTTGGGACCTAAATTTCACAATCACATTAATTTTCGGTCGCTTGAAGTTGTGTCGCGGTAGCGAGACACAACTTCAAGTGACTGAAAATTTAAATTGAATAGATCAGTGCTCTAAGGGTTAACGGCTTTATATAAATAAGGCTATATTGTGATATTTATCTGATACTATATCATTTAATATGTTTTTGTTACCAGAAATGAAGTAAATAAGCACATTACATCGTTGAATTGTATGTTTTGGTTATTAAACAAAATCTCACTTGGCACCTGAAGCTTTGATAATGCTCGCCCACTGATCCGGATCATTAAACTCAGCATACGGTCAGCATACGTAAAGTCAGGTGGGTAATTATCCTTCATGAACTTAACAACATCAGGTCTGCCATCTTTCCAGCTGTGCCAGAACCACCCAGTCCCAAAGCTCGGAACAGAATAAACACCCCAATGTACAAAGATACCAAGCTTGGCTTCATCGTACCAGGCAGGAAGTGGTCTCGCGTCTAAAGAATCCCATGTAGGTTGATAACGAGCCTGTGATGTCACTACCAGAAGCAGCCAACATATAACAGACGCAGCGAGATGCATGGCAAACTTAAAGAAAGCTAAAAGACAGCTTATGTAGTGTAAAATAGCATAGTATTTGCTATCTGTCCCGGGCATGAGTATTTTTGTTAAATTGTCGACAAATAATATAACGATCTAGAAAATAATTTTTGAAGCATGTAGCCTACCTCGGCAGAATAACCTCATTGGTGTAGCATTATTGTCAATAGTTACCTAAGAGTGGCTAGAATGGCTAATAATCCTTTCGGTGTGCTTTAATTTAGTTTTAGTTATTAAATTCATGTATTAAAAAGAAAGTTGAATATATCGATGTACAATTGCTATTATGTACATCATGCTACTCCACACGCTGTATAACATGTATTTTGAACACAGGTCCACATGGGGGTGTAGTCGTCGATATATGTCTTATTATTAATATCCATACACTGATAAGGCATTTAAATAGTAAATGGTCGCATTTACCTTATACACGTAAGTCAGATTATGTCATAAATATTATATCTCTGGGGATCCACGTATAGCTTGATGTGATTCAGCAATATGTCAGCTCGACCCACCAAACATACAGTAGATGTGTTTTTTATGTGTTACACATGTCGAAGGTATGACAGTCATGTGCTGTTTGTTATATCAGTGTGCGAATATCATGTGATTATAGTGTTCACATGAACGAGACGGTGCTAGTTTGTATAGGCCTACAACACTGTTATCATTACTATAATAAACATTGTACTGTTAGGACCTTATTAAATTATACGGCTTCAAACAAGCTTCAAACGAAATAAAACACCATTAAAATTAGAAAGAAAAATTTATAGGGCAAATGCTCAGTTTAAAAAATAATTTAATCTCGAAATATGTCTATTTTTGAAGAATTGTTTTTTTCGTCAATTGAAGCTGGAAATTGTGTCAGCAAACCCAGCTTCAAAAATGCTAACTGACATTAATTAATCATCAAGAGTTAACCCTTCCAGCTCGGATGACCCTGTTCAAGAAGAGTCGACCCTTCCACTGCGTAGGTCTACATGTTAAGGAACATTTCATGTCGTGCTGTAATTTCGTGAACAATGTCAGCTACAGGTGACAAAGTAGTAGGATTCAGTATAATTGCAGAACTGAAGGACTCCACACATATAAACGTAAGGTGTCTAGTATGAACATCATTCAGACATACCACACATCTCATCCAGTGTTGGGGTCAAATACTTTTCCAATTACAAATACAATTACAATTACAGCCCTTCATAAGTTTTAAATTATAATTACAATTACTATCATTCGGATTTTTTCAAATACAATTAAAATTAGAATTCACAGGAAACTTTCAAATACAAATACAATTATATTTTTCAATTACAAATACAATTACCAGTGTGTATTTCCACGTTTTATCGAATGACGGGTTGATAAAAAAGACAGAAATTTCTAATTTATCGTGCATTGGTTCATACTAGCAGCGACACTTTGCGACATCACTGTATGGGATGAAATATATGCATAAGATTGTAGAAGTAAATGAACTGAATATCTTTTGTGAATTTTTCACTATTTGATTGCAAAATAACTACTGTGTAATGATAATTTATGGAATAACAACAGTTAAGTCACCTTATTATATACGAGATCAAACGTTTCCATCATAATTACAAACGTATATTTGCGCGTTGTATTTATTTGACGATCGGTTTATGAAAAGAGATAAAAAAACATAATAAAGTTCCAACTAATTTAATTGGGCGAACATTGCACAAGTCAGATCAAAACACAAAACACTGAAGCAGTGTTGTTTGGATGTTTGCCCACCGTCGATGATATATTTGATCAACATTGGTTAACTGTCTTTGAATGTGGTACTGGGAAGGATGGTCCATGCCATACACAGCGTGGCATGATTTTAAGGCGTGTCCTTGGCCATGCTGAACGGCTCACTGTCATCCAGTGATTTGTTAATGCATATTTTCACAAGTCATCTAATTGTGATTGGTCATATGAAAATCAGTGTTCAATTGGAGTCACCTACAGCCCCCCGTCCCTGTAGCCGATGTCTGCACTAGTCTATCGTGGACCAATCAACTGTTGAGATGTTGTCAACCACAAGGAGACACTGGATCACTCCTCATATATTGAGATCATATTCTCATCACAATATATGATAAGTTTCATTAGGTTTGACAAACATAATAACTTTTCCTAAAAGTATACGGCTCTAAACTTCGATCATGTTTTTTAAACTAAATAATCACGTTTGTTTTAGTGCGGTACACCGACGAATAAGTATATTATATACATTTCGGAAAAAAATCACGGGGCAAGTAACTATAATTAGTCCACGTTTATGTATTCAAATTTTACAAAAAACACCAGGGTATGACTACGCCCCTGACGATGAACTTATCGTTGGGTCAAAGTAGAACTGATATAGTAAAGATACCACGAGATATAGGCTAAGCAGATCATTAATCCATAGTTTGAATTGGGTCATATACATTTGACATGGCTTTAGTATTGTATTTAATGCTTTTATGTTTGATGTAAATATGTCGTCCCTCATTTTTATAGATACAACTTTCAAATGCATCCTGGCTAGGCAGGATCATACGTTAATATGATAAATGCATGTCCCGTTTCTGTAAGTATTGCAAGTACAATCTCTTAAAACTCTTTTTATTTACAATATCACTATAGCACAATTATGAGCTATATATTTAAATAAAAAAATTAAATAAAGTAATATTGAAATAGAAAAAATATTGTGCGGTTAAAAAGTAATTTACTCTGGGTAATGTCCATGTTTTTCAGAAGAATAATTTTTCGTCACTTAACCTTTTAACCGCCAAATTATTCAATCTGAATTTTCACCCACTTGAAGTTGTGTCTCGCTGACGCGATCCACAACTTCAAGTGAGTGAAAATTATTCAGATTTGACAAAATGGAGGTCAACTGTTTTCAAATATTGCTGATTGATGTCATATTTTATCTTTACCATGTTGAACATGTGGTACTTAATGTCCTAATAAAAAATAAAAACCTTAATATATGCGGCACCGGCGGTTAAAGGGTTGCAGCTGCAAGCAATTACAGCTGTCAGTGATTGAAAAATACCCGGGTTAATGTAATAATGAAAAATTGAGCTCAGAACGCACATATAATTATACTTGGGAAAACGGAAGGTATTTATTATGAACATCATTCAGACAGATGGCACCACATCTAATCTCAATTTGTGCTTTATTTGATTTGTCAAACATCATATATGCAATTTTCATAGAAACAGATGGCTCTAGAGCCTGATACGGCTCGGAACTATGGTTGTGTTATTTTTTTCAAATAATCACGTTGGTGGTACCGCGGGAAATGTTTCTTCCCCATCCACGTGTGAAAGTCAGTATTGTGGGGAGCCTCCGTGACCGAGAGGTAGCGTTCTCGGCCTCAGACCGCCAGGGCTCGAATTTCGATTTCTGTGTCTGGAGGACAGTGTCATCTCAATCGTCTCACCATCCTCAGGAAGTTCTCCTGGCACAGTTTAGCCTACATGTACACAAAGGTGGCCTGAAGCCCGATTCATTTCATTCACCGCGGGAAATAGGTATATTACATGTATATGTAAAATACGAATCCAGAGTTCTCCACTGGAAAATTTTAGATATCGAGATAGCCTCGGACATGTGAATATTATGTTATTTGTGAATTAAAAGTTTGTTTTTATTCTGATAATGTGGTGAAAAGACGGGGGCCCCCCACAAATAAACAAATCAGCGCCTCCCCCATATCTGCCGAAAATTGTAATGATTATTTCTCAAATATTGAACCCAAAATTAACAAGACATTTCCTGGGGATCCTATACTTCACTGATCCCTACCTGAATCTATTTACACCTTCAAATTAAGACCAATGGGGGTCAACGAGGTTGACTCTTATATTTCAAAATTATCAACCGAATCAAAGGAAGATGTTCTGATTAAAGATGAGTCACATGCCCTACTGACCAGCCTCACGTCCTTATTTAACAAGTCAATCCTGAACCATCATTTACCAGCTGATTGGAAATGTTCCCGAGTCACTCCCATATTCAAAGGCACAGGCTCTATTAATGAGCCATGTAATTACAGACCCAGCTCTGTTATGTCCCACATTTCAATTTTTTTAGAGAAATGTATCAACTCACAAAAATGTTGTTGGATTAGGCCTACTTTAAAAATCATGAGCTACTTACCTGTAACCAATCTGCCTCTCGTAAACACCACTCCACTCTGCATCCCATAAACTACACGTATAGACATTTCGGAAAAAAATCAAGGGGAAAGTAAATATAATTATTTAGTCCACATTTGTACATAAAAATAACAAAAACCAGACTGGGTTAAAGTTGGATATAACAAAGATACTGCAGGGTGGGGAAATGAATATGTCACAACTGGGAGGGTTTTGCTGCGAGATATAAGCAGGTCATATTCAATTCATACATCCTAATAAAAACAAATCACTGATCGGCAAAGGTTTTAGCTTCGTCTTAAGACCAACGGATATTCATTTTAAAGATTGGCAAACTACATAAACTACTGACTGAGTGCATGGGTTGATATAACTCAGACATAAAATAAACGTTTTGGTTTTATTAAATGCTATCGTACATCGACAGCCCCTGGTGTGTTTTTGGATAAGTGTTAATGTGACTGCAGGTTTTCTCCCAGGAATGTTCGAATGTGGGTCCAAGAAAAAATAGAGTTTATAATTGTAGTGCTCAGAATGGCCTATTTTAACTGAAGTGGCTGCCACATAATTCATTGGATAAAGCCGTCACTGGACAAGTTAGTTAAATAAATTTTGTTCGGTTGTACCAAAAAGAAAAGTCTTGTCGATTCATCTATCTTCATTTCTAAACCCATGTGTTTAAGAAATATTTAATGATTTCTCTCCTGTATTGAGTTTCACTCACTTCCGATGCAATGCCATGAATAATTGTATGAATATATTGTATGATCACAGGTCATAGACCTATTGCTGAATAAACTATATCAATATCAAATATAATAAATAGAAAATAGTTTTTGTTTGCTTGCCAACAAGGGGGGACATTCCCCCTTTGGTACTGAGTGAGAGGGATACATTTCTCGATAAACACTGCCAGAAACATACAAAAATAAGATAAATGCACGTCCCTTGTAATAAGTAAGTTTGAAGTATAGTCTTTAAAAAGTATTCGCAGGTTATACCTATTCAATTTTCATGGACGCTTACATGTTATGATACTGAATTTACTCCATCGAAATATCAGTACGATGCATGTTGTTGTTTTATAGTGTGAAATAATGAGAGTCTCGGGATTACAACACATGACCAAAAAATGTGTTGATATGTGTTGGTATTTAAATTTAATGGATAAATAACATGTTTTAAATTGACTAAAAATAATATGTTTCAAAGGCAGATATGTCATTTTTTATTTACGCATAATTTAAAAATACTACTTAAGATATGTATCATCATCTTGAGGAATAGATGGGTTTTCCATAAAATGTCCCAAATTATTTTTTTACCTATACATTATGCAATAGCATCAATGAATATTTTTTGTGAGCTCACTAACAAATATGGCGATTTTTCTAACTGACTGAATTGACGATACTGGATGAAAAATTAACCTGTTATCGTCAATTATCGAGTGATTTGTTATGGTTTTATAGATTATACACAGGACGGATTCAATTATATTAAATGGTGGTTTGGAGTATATATATTAGAAAATTGAAGTCAAAATTCCGATCAGTCAGCTAAACTAGCATGTAGAACGAATTCTGAGAGGAAAGAATTCAAGTTATTATTCACGTTTGGCTATTTTTAGATGTAAATTTGATTTTTTTGACAGCCCATCTAGCCCCACTATATATTCAGATGTAATATTCTATCAAAACTTTAATCAGGTTGGGTACGCTACCAGTCTATGGGCGGCAAAATTGTTTAAAAATGTTCAGTGGGGTAATATACGTGCGATCTGTGGCATCTTGGATTGCACGTATAGTACCCCATGAGCAGTTTGTAGCATCAATTGGACGCGTTCTCCAGCATGTAACAATAATCCCATAATTTATTCTCAACTTGAATACAAAACAATTTGACTATATTACCTTGAAAATCAAAGTGTCATTGATGGCGCTAATTTCTCATTTGGCGTTAAAACAAATAATTAATCATCAATATATTTATTTTCTATACATATATCTATTTTCACATCAGGTTAGTAATCTTCAATGTCCATGCCCATTGACATGGCATTTGAGGGGGAGAGAGGATGGGCATGGAGATGACCATGCCACCTGGTGAGAGTTTGCTCCACTTGAGTGGTTGTTGTGGTAGACCCAGCATGGTGACTGTTGTAGACGGAGAGGGGTAGGGTGCTCCAAGCTTCACCTGTCCATCAACTGGCCAGTCCAGTACCAGAGCGTACACAGTCACCTCACCAGACGTGGATTTCTGGGATGTGTACCTGAAACGATTATAGGGAATTTGAATTAGTTTGAAATAGAATGATACAATATTAATGTTAGATGGCCAATAATGTTTATCATAAAGCATGTTTATTAATAAATTAATAACTATGTTAGGGACAGCTGTTATACATATAGAAATAATATTTAAAAGATATTTGTAAAAAGAGAGACCCACCATATTTTAGGAGTGACGGTGTCATTCTGATGAGTCCATGGTTTGCTGGAATAGATTGCTTCTCCATTCACAGACAACCAATCACCCATCTGCCTCAACCTCTCCTCGTAGATTGGTACTATACGCCCATCATGTGTGGGACCAATGTTCATCAACAGATTACCACCACAACTATGTAACATCAATCAAAATGTCCAACTCCTCTTTTGAAATATCATAATAATTGAAATAAGTATAGACAACAAATACCCATGCAGATTTCATGAAACGTAATCTATTCTGAGCAAATATCATAATGCAGTGCAGCAGTTGCGAGAAATTTCAAACTTGAGCAATCGGAGATATTGTCTCAAACAATGTCCCTTGTCTACACAGTAAATAATGCATCATGAGAAATATCTGTTGATATCACTTCCACTTATCTTTTGTCTATGTTCGAAACTGGAAAAATTCAACTAACTCATTTACACTGTTTTGTTTTGGCATATTATACTATCATCATCTTTATTGCGTAATTTGTATTTCAGGTCTGACCATTTAAACAGGTTTGATTTAGAACAGTATTTGATTTAGATAATTATTACATAATATTTACAAAATCTGAGAAGTTGTAACAAAATAAGCAATTATCAGTGCAAAGTGTCATGTGAAGAAATGCTATGTGGTTGGCTGCATGAAAAGTACCTTATAGTTTGAGCCAGGGTATCAGTCAGCAGGTCCATACTTAGATATGAAGATAGATCTGCATTACGCCTGTATCCCCACGAGCCAGAGTCTATTGTCATAGAATTCTCCCACTTATGCTTCTGTAATATACCTGAAACAAGTATGTCATTTATGAAATTCCTTGATCATTGACACCACGGCACGGCAATCATTTAACCCTTATCCTGCTGATCACGGCTATTGTCGTTTTTTTGTTTGTTGATCAAATCACTTCTATTGGGAGCGAAATTGTGTTTAAACATCCAAGATTTGCAAATGTTAGATCTCAAATTAAACAAATATGAGTGATTTTCAACAACTTGAGGTTGTGGATCGCGGTAGCGAGCCACAACCTCAAGTAGTGGAAAATTTAAATAAATTAACTTAGCAGAATAAGGGTCAACATATAGAACACTAAAACATTATTATCACTCATGTGGTTCTTCTCATTTTAATTCACCGTCAGATGAGCTCGAGCTGCATTATTCTTTTTGAAAGATTATTTTACAAAGTACTCAAGTGCAACATAACAAATCAAATGATATAAGGATCACCATACCAGGATTGTATCTGTCAGCACAGTTCCAGAATCCACCATGCTTACATTTACATTCAGATCCCCATCGGTCGTTCACAACTACAGTGTCTTTCACCGGGCTAAAATAATAACACCTTCGTGTACTATGTTAAAAAATGGGCTTTACGAACATGGTTTTTTAACATACAAAACATTTTGTGTACAGTGAGAAAAAAATGTTTGAATACAACTACCACAGAAATGAAATGTGATTTTGCTAATTGCATCATACTTGACAAAAACTAAGCTGCAATAGCATTCGGCATATACTTACACATAATGTATGATATACAATAGTGCTCTTACCTGTCATTATAAAGCCAAGCCAGAAACTGTGTACTTTTCCAGTAAGATGAAGGTGCGTCCCAGTCACCGTCAGACCATATTACGTCAGGTCTATAACGTTCAACCAACTCATACATCTCTGGCAGAGCTTTACTCTGATAAAAAAAACAGACACATCTGTAATATATCTTGACATGAATCACATATAATGCATATAGGGGTCTTGTCAAGTTAAAACAATCTAAAAATCCGATAAAACTCGAAAGTGGGTGGGTGTGTCAAGTTCCAACTCGGATTTTTTTCTGTGTGTTTTTTTGTACATGTTTCCAAGAAAAATAATGGATAGGGGCGTGGGTGCGTGATGTCTGACCAATCCGAGTTTTTCTCGCATTTGTGAATTTTTTAAACTTGACAATACACCTTACTGCTTTACAAACCTACATGTAAGGGCGGTAACAGCTGCTGCCTTTTGGCTTTGTACGGAGGTATTGTCTATATTATGAATACCGGTGTAATATACCACATCATACATTTTGTTAAATGCACACAGTGTAACCACTGTTGCTAAGTTGCGCTAACCCTTTAACCGCCGGTCCCGATTATATATTTGTTTTTCTTTTTTATTAGAGCATGAAAGACCAGCTTTTGAAAATGTCAAAGACAAAACATGACATCAATGAACAATATTTCAAAATCACTTGCAGTCACTTGAAGTTGTTGATCGCTTCAGCGAGACAACTTCAAGTGGGTGAAAATTCCAATTAAATAACTTGGCTGTTGAAGGGTTAACATGGGACACAATCATCTCTAATCTTGTATACATTAACTGATAAATATATTCGTAACTGGTTTTAGTCTAGAACACTTTCCTTCCAGATGTTTCGACTGAAATTAACACATCACCATGAACCGTAACCATGCCTGATGTTTGTCCGAGTATAATATATAGGACACGTACCGATGTTCCCAAGCTTTTAAAAACAGCCATTACCCAGTAAGCAAGATAACGGTCTACATTGAACCAATGTTGGTTTAAGGTTGGGACAGTATCGTAAACGATGGACCAGTGCCAAATCAATATTGGTTCAATGTGAACTGTGACTGGGTACTGATGATGCTGATGCTACTAACATAAAACTTAAAAGTTGTGATGATTTGCTAATAGAACTTTACCACATACCTCAGTGAAGTGTTGAGTGGAAAAATTATTTTCTTTGTCGATCTCGAAGAGGGGATTATACCATTCAAACAAGGAATGGTAAAGACCAACATGAACGCCACCTTTCTTACGTAGTGCTATTGCCATCTCTCCTATGGAAAAATAAACGTATGAAGCAATAAATTATTGGCATTGTCGGGCGGTGTAGATCATCTATTTGTTACGTGATGAAAGAAATACATAGGCATGTGTAGTGATATCATATTAATATCTACTGTATTCAAATCATAAGACATTAAACAATTTATGGCAAAATATAATATTTCATCAATGTAGGAGGCTTGTTAATGGTAAGCCATCATTGGTTTATTGTCTGGAGTTTTCCTGCAACTTGCCATGCCATTTTCACACAAATATATATACTTAACCCAAAAAAGAAACATAATATTTGCTTTGGATTAGTGTATAAAATATGTTTGTTTTAAATAGTGCTAGTATGTCTCTTATGTCTATTATAGTATGCATGTCTATCTATTATTATTACATATTCGTTCGTGTTGTATTGTGATATCCAAACATGGACTTGAAACTACAGTAATGTTTTGATTAAAATGACCCTTTTTGACATCATGTCAATGTGAGTTTTACATTAAAATTACTATTTGTGCAATACAGAACACCATGCAAATGGTGGCAATAAGACCTACTGAAGTTAATCCGCGACAAAATAACTTGCAGATAGTCATCTTCAATTATTAAAGAATTGAAGGTATATTTCGTCTTTTCTATTTCATATTTCTACAGTATCTCTATAAAGCAATGTTGCGTTTTTCGTGTCAAGTATAAGATTACCGGTGAGGTCTCTGTGGGGGCCTACATCCATGGAGTTCCAGTTAAATGACACATTAGATGGCCAGTTGGTGAATCCATCGTGGAACTTAGTGATAAACACTGTATATCTGGAAATATAGAAACACATGGCATTAATTTGTTCAATGAAAAAACGTATTATTTTGAAACCGCTGTAATTAAGCTATTGTTAAATTACATGTACCATAATATATGTTCTGTAACCGTGATCCTAATGCTGTCAAAAAACACATGACATCGCAGGGTATGCGGCACATCCCACTAAAAATCTTCAAATTAATATTATCCTAATTTTTTTCGTTCATTACCATTCGAGAAGTTAGGATGATCTTAACTTTTATAATGGGAATGATTGAAAGTTAAGATTCTTAGTGGGATGGGACTCATAACAATGTGGCTACAGGTTGTTGTTTCTGGCATGTGTTTTTATATTCTTGTGAAAATCGTGGCGTTGAAATAAATAGCGCTGGTTCAGTTTACTAGTCTGCACCCCCGGGCTTGCATCTTAACTTTTCTGATGAAAATGAGTCAAAGTTACGATAATCTTAATTTTCAGATTCTTAGTGGGATGGCCCCACACTCTCGGCACTAGCACGCTCTCTCATATTCTTTATCCATATAAGCTAATTCTACAAAACTTACTTGGCCCCTGATGCCTTGATAATCTCAGCCCACGCATCAGGGTCATAAAATTCAGCTGTAAATTGAGCTGCGAAATCGGCGTATGTGAACCCAGGAGGGAAGTTATCCTTCATATACTTCACAATGTCAGGCTGTCCAGTTCTCCAATTATTCCAGAACCATTCATTGCCAAAGCTTGGTACGGAGAAAACTCCCCAGCTGATAAAGATGCCAATCTTGGCCTCATCATACCAGGTGGGAAGAGGTCGGGCGTCCAGAGAATCCCATGTAGGTTGATAGCGAGCCTGTGACGTCACTGCCAGAAGCCAGCAGCATAAGACAATATGAAGCCATGCCATGACCTGAAAATACACCATGTACCCATGTACCGTGTCTTCTGCACCTGAGGTGGATAATGGTCACAATACAAAACATTGTATGAGTCGACATAATATGTAGCTACACAATACAAAACATCGTATGTGTCCACATAATAAGTATATACACAATGCAAAAACTCGTATGTGTCGCCATAATATCTACATACACGATGCAAAACCTCGTATGTGTCGACATAATATGTAGATACACAATGCAAAACCTGATATGTGTCGCCATAATATGTAGATACACAATGCAAAACCTCGTATGTGTCGCCATAATATGTGAATACACAATGCAAAACCTCGTATGTGTCGCCATAATATGTAGATACACGATGCAAAACCTCGTATGTGTCGACATAATATGTGGATACACAATGCAAAACCTCGTATATGTCGACATAATATGTAGATATACAATACAAGACCTCGTATGTTTAGACATAATAATGTAGATACACAATGTAAAACTTCGTATGTGTCGACATAATATCAAAGACCATGTACAGTAAGATGTTCGACTTGCGGATTTTACCATACAAATGCATGTAATACATTATGTAGTGGTGTCACTTTTTGACGGAACTACGCTTGGAAAGTGCATCATCAGATAAAACAACGCCTTGGCAAGTGTATCATCAATAAAATAAGTGATAATTGATCTCTTTTATGACTCCCATGTAGTTTTGACGTAGAACAAAAGCCCGTCACCCTGAATATTACTTTCATCAATAACAAACTTACTAAACAGCATGCAAGTCGTGAATGTTTCACTTTAATATTACATATTATTTTATGTCCTCATTTGGCTACAACATGTACGGCGGGGAAACCATGAACACATTATTACCAGTAATGGAAGGAGAAATAGAAAATTATTAACATTCAACCATGTATAAATTGTGTCATAAAAAATGAACGTGTCTTCTTTTCAAGATATCAGTATACTGTTAACGCTCCAGTTCTCAATTTTATAATATTGCTCATGTCAAGTTATTGTTTTTACCTTTGTTTTGCCCCGATCTCCCTTGTCGTCGCTATGCTTGATGACATACCGTCACCCCCTCCCCGTTCTGTAGCCATATATTTGTGTACTTTCTGTACACAGCTCTTCTGTTATTTAAATGAAGACATTTCAATCTCTAACATTTTATCTGAATAAAAGACGACCTATCTGCTATATTAACAGTTATTTTCGTTCAAAAATAAATATTGCAGAGATATTGTCATAACTGTCAAACTCAGAAAAACATTATTTTTTATTTTTTGAGGCTAAAGTGGTGAAATTACCACTTGTTTTACAGGTACTGTGTGTGGAAAACGGTTCACATTTCTGTACACCAGTCCTTATGAACATGTGCAATATAGCGTTTCAGGTCCTTAGGTTAAGTACTTTTGTCTTCAACAAGTGTTCAGAAAAAAAATATTCACAATTATATTTGTGGTTAAGAGCTTAAAGGGTTTTGGTTGAAATTATGTTGGCTCAGCGTCGCAGACGGTGGCCCAGCAATAAATAAGCATTGGGCAAATGTACCGTGGTGTTTATTGCGCCGGGATGTTAAAAGTCACCAGCATAATGCCGCCGTCAGAAAAGACGGTAAAATCACTCAATGCTGTTTCAATGACGGGCCATTGTCGAAGACTGTAGATCAACAATGAAACAGCATTGGTTGAATGCCACGTTTTTGTGCAGATCCGGTGATAGATTAGTGTTGGGCCAGCGTCGTGGACGATTGACCGGCATCGAACCAGCAATGGGCTGCAACGCTGGCCCAACATTGAACCGCAATTTGGTGGGTAGGCCTACATCCTCTGTACCAGGTATTGAATGAATGTTGGCCAGCACCGGCGATGGTGGCGGCAGGAATACACGTCGAAGATATATTTGAACTGGTCTCCTTGGTTCTTTCCTTAATTATATCCAGGGGCCTAGTGCACCACATTACGTCTAACGTGTGACGTTAATTTTCGACGTCAGACGTCGTAACGACCGACACTGACTGTTCCGACACACGTCAGGTGCACAATACAAGGTCGTTACAACGTCTCACTAACGAGCAGCGTTCCCACACGGGGTAATCAAAAACACAATGATTTTACAACGATATCAAGGTGTATTATCTACCAAGCTAGTAAACAAACTATTAAACAGACCCATACTATCTCAGTGACTTAGAATAAACTTAATGGAACATATTCTATCACAATATGAACCGTATGAAGTTAATTGGCCTATAAATTATGTTGCCCATTTCTGAGGTATGTATCAAAACTGTGTTCGCTAAGCTACCATAAATCTGTATAATTTATGGTAGTAAAGAAACTTTTGTTCATTGCTCAATTTTAAAAGATAATAATTAAACATTTCAATATATTTCGCAACAATATTCTAGACTATATCTGTCTGGAAAAATGTGTCAATTTTCCTCCAATTAGCGTGTTTTTGAAACCCCGTTATAGTATTTCCCCATGTTAGTTTCGGTGACGATGAGCGTGTATAGGCTTAAACTTGTTATTATAGCTCAACGTGCACTGCTAAAAGTTACATGACTAACAAACTGACCAAAAGGTACTAACCGAGATACAATTCGAAGCGTTCAGAGTATATGAAAGTCGACAAAATTTAAATTATCTTTATTCAACTTGATGATTAAGAAAGCTACGTTTGAAGCAATCCGTACGTGCAACATAACAGCGGTACCTTGATAAATCAAGATCATTAGATAAAGTTTACTAGTGAAACATCAACTGTTCTATATCTATAGGAATATGTGATTACCATTAATATCATACCTGCGATATAAACGAGTTCAGAAGAAAATGATATCAGTATATTCCTGACGAATAATTAGAGGGATAAAGCTCGGCTTTAGTAGACGATGAAAGTGTCAGGACTAATGAAATGCGCGTAGCGATCTCTGTAAGCATTTTGCAGCTAACGCCCCAGCAACGTCTACCCCCTAGTAGACGTGACATTTTTTGTCGTAGATGAGGAGTAACGTTGCAAACGCCGCAGCGGTGCACCAGACGTTTTGTCAACGTCTTAAACATTAACACGACGTTGGTAATTTACCCTGGACCGACCCACTAACGCCGGTTTGGTGCACTACCCCCCTAGACATTTAGGAATCTGGCCTTGGACATTTAGGAATCTGGCTCATGAGGAAGACCAATACACTGGGGTTTTTTCTATAGCACTCAAACAGACAAAAGTCGGGCCTCGGAGTTCGGGAACTCCTTTTCTAGTGGTACATGGTGTTTGTTGATACCAAGCCATAGGTAAATTAAGTTGATTCGTTATCGCGTTGCCGCGATTTATATGTGAGTACATAGAATTGCTTCACATCTTCCCACTTCTCTCTGGCTCATAATAGAAAGCGACCCAAACTCAAATACCACGCATTATAAAATACGACCAGCATACCAGGCGATACACCTACGTTGATTTCATGTTGGGGGGTCTGATTAACAGACGGTTGCACAGAAGTAAATCAACATCGGGTCTTTGTCAAGTGTTTTGAGAAAGCAAATAGACCATTGTATATGATATTATAAGAGGTCAAATTATATCTCAGCACATACTAGACATTGAGTAGGTTTCGGTCTAACCCTTTAACCGCCGGTGCCGAATATATTCGGGTTTTCATTTTTTTATTAACACATTAAGTACCACTTTTTAAACATGTGAAATATATAAGGTGACATCAATCAGCAAGATTTGAAAACAGTCGACCTCCATTTTTTCAAATTTGAATAATTTTCACTCACTTGTTGTTGTGGATCGCGTCAGCGAGACACAATTTCAAGTGGGTGAAAATTCGGATTGAATAATTTGGCGGTTAAAGCGTTAATATTGGTCCATTGTTCAATATATCGTATTTGTTAATCCAAGCAAGGCAGATATAATGCACATTAAATCTACTTTACCTAATGTACTCATCCAGAGTAGAGCTGTCTTGTTCAAGATGTGCTGGCAGAATATGCATATTTATTTATTATTATCTGTTTCTAATATTACATATCATTATTCGTATCACATTTATTATGTCAAAATGTTTTGTTCATACACGTAGGTGACTTCGCTGCTGCTATACGTAGAAAAGGTGGAATGCATGTCGGACTGTACCACTCTCTTCTGGAGTGGTTCAATCCTTTATATGAACATGACAAAAACAGCAACTTCACCAAAAGGACATTTCCACAGGTTAGACGCTAACTGAGATATTGTAATTTGTATATATTTAGTTTTAATGGTAATCAGTGTACATTACAATATGGTAATTATGTAAAAAAAAAATACGTTGAAAATGCCACTATGCGTGCTAAAACGTTATTACTAAGACATTAAAAACATTATTGCTAGGTTGCGGAGCTGGCACAGAGAAAGATCCGAAATGGAAAATATTCAATGCTATGAACGTGTTATTCACTCTCAATAATCCTTACAACGCGGAATCATTTTTGTATAAACCAAGACATCAAAGGTTTTTTTCCATTTGAAAGCACCACAGATGTCTTAGTTAGCTCTTTCCGCTTCATTTGATTACCTATGTTATGGGAGTACGATCAATAGAATGAAATATTTGAACTCTTACAGTGCCGGGATCAACTTTAGACGTCACAATCTGACGTCTACAGACGTCAGATTCTGACGTCTGAAGTCGATTCCCGCACTGTAAGGTTTAATTTAATCCTACATATTTAAACCAAAATATATTCGACTTTTCATTTTAGGCAAAAACCTTCCCAGAGCTGTATGAATTAGTGAACACCTATAAACCGGATGTGGTGTGGTCTGATGGTGATTGGGAGGCTACATCTTACTATTGGAACAGCACTGAATTCATAGCGTGGCTTTTTAATGACAGGTAATGAAGCAAATTGAATCAGCATTGTCAACAACGTTAACATAACAACGTTAAATTGTTATCATTTTTTCCACTGTTCTTTTATTTGTATACATTATCATGATTATGTACATATAATGCGTTTACTAAAATCAATACTCACTATTTAAAGCTGGGCCTTTGGTCACAAATTGCAACTTCAAACACATGGAAAAATGCTGAGAATAATTTGGCAGTCAAATGTTAATATATTGAAAATAACCTACAAAAAGTAATATTTAGTTCAGACCAAGCACAAATTATTCAAAATACATACATTGACTATGCCATAGATATAATTATTAATTTTATCTTTGCTGTTTTTTCTCTGGTCCGGTGAAGGACTCTGTTCTAGTGAATGATTGCTGGGGATCAGAATGTAGAGGCAAACATGGTTCATTCTGGAACTACCATGACCGGTACAACCCAGGTAAGGCCATGTGATTCTAATCATGTGATACACACGCACGATTGGTGATGTCGATTGATTTCAACACAGGCTTTCAATCAGCGAGAATTAAAAAAAAGATCGGTATTTTTCCAAATCCTAATTATTTTACCCAGTTATGGGCTGCTTCAGCGTAAACATTTAAAGGAAAAAGCCAGCGAACTGTCATGTTAGATTCATATCAAATAACCAGTGTTTCTGTAGCAAACAATGCTGCATATGATTTATTTACTGGTTTGAGATGGGAGTATACAACTAAAATATGTCGGAAATTGGACTTAATGTGGGCGTCCATCTTGGTTCCTTCCCATTACTTCATACAGTGGAATTATGCAAATGATATTTAAATGTGATGACGTTGACCAAGTCCCAAACCTCATGCCGGTTGAGCATTCAACATGCAGTTTAGCAGGTCACTGGACAACACCTACTTGAGTTCCTCAAATGCCCCTTATAAATTGTTATATATGCCAATTTGATAACAGTTGTCGAATAATATGTATGTTATATAATAAATCATCTGGTTGCATGTGACTGTTATATCGCTATTTATTATATTTTAAGTGTTATCTGAGCGCACCCTCGGCCCTTCTTGTCGACATTGCTCTCATCACAGTGAAATGATGTGACAGTTGGTTGAAAACATGTTTGCGAATAAATATAAAGCCCGCCCAGAAGTCAACGATAATTCCTGGTACATTTTTATTATATTATCTGACCGAGAAAAGTTGTAAAAACCCTATGAACAGGTTTAAAAGGAGTCAAATAATCATTTTAAACGGACCCCCGTCCCCGCCGATTGACACTGACTTGACAGTGTTGACTGAGCCCAGTCATATGAGTATATGAGAATACGCCTACAAACTAATACACGGCCATAGGTCAAATTCAGAGATTTTCCTGCTGATGCAGTTTTAATTCTAGTGTCTTTACCTTTGTCCTGCCATATTAATCACATAATATAACCACAGCCAGATGTCAAATTAAAATTTCCGTAGCATTACTTTTCAAATGTAATGTCCTTATCTCGATTTGAATTATTGTTAGTCTATCACTGCAGAGGTGGGCAAGTTGCAAAATATCTGTGATGTAAATGATAAAAAAATGACCATTCAGAGCACCTAAAAATAGTCATTCGTGGCGACAGGACTCATTTCGCCTGCCCACCCCTTGACTGACAGTCTGTAAACATACATATGTGGGCTCGGCGTTAGGGCCTACAATATCAGTGTATAAATAAATCATTGGTGATGGGCAGCAAAATGTCTAGGCTTACAGTAAGCTACATATTATAACCACGACGACCGGATTTGCCAGCATTGTAGCAATGTCATCTTGGAAGCAAAAAGGCAGTCTCTGCTTGCTTGTAAGGTAAGCAGATAGACCTAGGCCTACTGTTTTTTTTGTTTTATACGGAAATATACTGATTGACTGTCAACTCAGGTCGTGGAGCCACTCTTTTTATTTGATAACTTAATTTCAGCTGACAAACTATAGGCCCATATCATGCATATAGCAAGTGCGTATTTTCACTCTCATTGTGTGCAGCAGTTGTAAAAAATGTACGTAGCCTAGCCCAATATGCGAATTTAAAAATGCGTCAAAAGTAAGGGGTCAGTAGTAACTTACCTAATTTTATGGGTTTTACTGTCATAATGATAGATGGTATAGTCTTTTTAAAACATGGCTCGTTGTTCCCAAATAAATAGTGAACCCATTTATGATCTATTGTATTATAAGGGAATATACAGTTTATATTGATGTCGAGACAAACATTTGGTAACGGAGTTGACTGTATTTCGTGAGAAGTAGGATTTTTTTTTCATGCAACAGTTGGAACCCGTCCATCTCTCTCAAGAGTGTTTTTTTGCAATTTGTCATAGTGATACATTACAAAATATTTTCTATTTGGAAATTGTCAGTTGATCCTTTTAGCGCAGGTCCGATATATCTCGGGCAGAGTGTTTTTTTGAGTATTTTTGTCTGTATAATCAATGTGGTCCGGCAGGCATGGGGGTAACCTAGTTTTGGTTTATACAAGTGTGTTTCTTGAAGTTGATGAAAAGTGGATATTTTAAATGATATTTGCCAATTTGACCTTAAAATGACCTAGATGTGAACTTGAAATTACCTTGGTGTTATGGACCAGTAAAGCATTCCCCTTCCCATGTTATTATTTGCGCATAAGCTAAGATCCTGATAGTGTCTTCAGACAAATCTGACATTACAAAATATCTGATTTTTTTTATCTCTCCCCAGGAATTCAGCGGTGGGAATGCAAGTGTGCCCAGGAATTCAGCGTTAAAAGGGTTAGAAAAACAACTTTTTGAATACCAGCTTCATTGACAAATAAAATACAGAACAAAATTGCGAACAGAATTCAGTCTTTATCACCAGATGTCCCAGATAGATCATAGTATATCAACATGTTCATAGCACACCCTCCTCCCCTGCCCTCAGCATACACTTTGTACACTTATGATAATGTTGATTAGGCTACTAATTTTAATGAAAAAAGTCTGGTAATTT
This sequence comes from Flabesymbios commensalis, assembly GCA_964017125.1. Lineage (NCBI taxonomy): Eukaryota > Metazoa > Annelida > Polychaeta > Terebellida > Flabelligeridae > Flabesymbios > Flabesymbios commensalis. The sequence continues at coordinate 18,024,957 of OZ024904.1, read as the reverse complement.
GATCTCGAATAATAATATAGAGCTTATATACCATTTTAAGCTCCAATTAAATTTGGTAACGGAGTTGAACTAAGGATAATTGAGCAGTTTCTGACTAGACAAGTAGGCCTATATATTTTAAAGCTAAGTGTTTTCTCCTTTTTGAATCTTATGTAATACCTTATTTCTGACCAATTTAAATGTCTGAAGGAAAACGCTCTCAATAACCTACCATGGCCTATAACCCCCACACTCACGTCATCATCTGTCTATCATTTTATCTCATCAATTGACTACAACGTTTTTATCGTATTACAATGTCACATAAAAGACCTTTTGTGCCGAAAAGTGACGTAAAGCAAAGATTTACTACTACTACTACTGCACTGATCCCAGTGGTATGGCTATTTTTACGATTCAAGATCATCTAGGGGTCAAAAACAAAATGGCTGTCGTCGGCCATCTTGAATTTTATTGTTTTGGTATAATAGCCCTTGATTCTTATGTAATACATAATTTTTGACTAATTTGAATACACTGGTCCCATTGGTATGGTTATTTTTTTTACAATTCAAGGTCATCTAGAGGTCAAAACCAAGATAGTGGCCGTCGGCCATCTTGATTTTTTAACCAACACAATAACCATATAATCTTGTTTAATATCTCAATTTCGCCTAATCTGAATACACTGATTTCATTGGAATGACTATTTTTAAATTTAAATGGCCATCAATAACCAAGGCCATTTAGAGGTCACAACCAAGGAAACCGGCTATAACGACAGTCAATATTCAATTTTCAATTGTTGAAATAAAAGTATTAGAATGCAACTGCATACATTTTCCTGATATTTTTAGACGTTTTTCAGTTTATACAACGATTCAAAACAATATATGGCCATCAAAAACCAAGGCCATCTAGAGGTCACAACCAAGGAAACCAGCTATAACGGCAGTTAATATTCAATTTTCAATTGTTGAAATAAAAGTATCAGAATGCAATTGCATCTATTTGCCTAATATTTTTTGACGTTTTTCAGTTTCTTCAACAAAATCCAAGATGTCCACCAAAATTATATGTCACTCTCTAGGGCTTGAACGGCTTCATGGGTTTGTTTCATGTTAGGTTTAATAGAAAGACCTTATCATTGACGTGTGCTTATAATATTGGGTGGGACACTGATAATAACCGATAATAAATCTTTTTTTACGTTTTAGAATTTTAGCAAACATATCAGTTTCGCTAATTTTTTGCTTTTTAATTTTGTGATCTAGCTATGCAGCCCCAATTTTATCTTTTGGTTATGCTCATTTGCCCTGAGAAATTTGTCTCGAGAATCGTGTTTCTTTTTTTATTTCTTTTCAAAAAAATCCAAGATGGCCGCAAAAATCTTGTGTTACTCTTAAGAGCTTGACCGCTTCACTGATTTGCTACAAGGAAGTGTTAATGACCTATTTATTTATCGGCAATAAACTACAGTCCGGGATCATATTATTCTCGCTTGTTTGGTCAGCATGAATGGATATTCATAATTGAATGTCAGCTGACAGGATTCTGCAAATGTTATATTTTTCTTCTAAATGATCTGATAAACCTTGACTGTCACCTCATTACAATCTACAACTCCTGATGTGTTCAAACTTCTCTTGCTGATGACTCAACTATAATATAGTTATACATCTGACCAGCGTGAAGTGGCCCTGTAGAAAGCTAAGCTAGAGTCGGTCTCGCTCTGTATTTATCTATGATTGAGGTATTTTGGCTGCGAAATCTATGTGGGGTGGGTGGAGACACAAGCATGCATTGATCAAACAGCTTTGGGTAAATGTATTGTGTTTGATGGGTCGTCACATCATGCCCTCCATGCCCTCATGCCCTGGGAGCCTGAATCATGCCTTCCACCTTACCTTCGGACACAATGTGTTTTTGGAGAACAACAAACACTTTGTACCCATTGTAAAAAGCACAAGACAAAACAGCTCTAAGTATATTTTGATTCTGAGACTTGTTTTTTAACCACACAATATTATATAAAAATACAGTATGTTAAAAAAAATACATACCATTGCACCAGAGATGGCATTTAGCCCTTCTCTGCTCTCATTTGATTGCCATGATTACATTGTGATTGAATTTGAAACAGTAATCGACTTTTAAATAAAATTGAATCAAGATGAGGAAAAAGAGAATAATTAGATAGGGGGGGGGTAAGATGTGTATATACAGACTATTAAAAAAAATATGAGGTCACCTGTTGGGATATATTTACGTTGAGTCTATTATTTTATAGGTTTAAATGTAATCTGCAACAGAATATCTATGAGTTCTGAGAAATAGTGTTATACTTATAGTTGCATCTTTAGATTGTTATATTTTTATATATGTTTAGGACATATATCCAAAACTTGTCAAATTTTCATATATGTTTATATATATCCAAAACGTTATTATTTTATATTTTCAATATATAATATATCCTCATTGTGCTTTAAACTACTTCGGTAAGTCTTGATTTTTTTATGAAAATAAATAGTTTGTCACTTATCATGTTACTGACAAATGTTTACCAAGTTAATATTTACATCTAGGCATGGAGGCCCACTTATAATAATTTAGATTAGATACTGCTATGCATTATAATTAACTATATATAGCGAATTTCTTTAAAATCAGCACGTAAAAAATAAAATTATTTTGACTGTTACAAATATATATAAAAAAAAAATGGGAAATATGACATCAAATACGATAAAGTGTCACATTGACTTCCTGACTATAATTTTTCGTAAATATGATCAAAATGTTGTCAAAATTTACTCATTTCAGCAGTACTTTATGTTAGTTTTCAAAAAAAATTGTCAATGGGATAGTTTAATTAATCAATAGAGCAAGAAAGTGATTTTTGTGAAAAAAATATAAATGCTTTATTAGAATTACTATAACATCTGTTGATATAATTTGGAATGATGAAGCAACCATAAACAATATTCAAATTGATATTAAAAGACTGTAGATTTGTATGTGTATTTGTCATCAAACAAGGAGGTTGTTTAAAGATAAGTGTCATTTCTGTTGAATTAAAATTATGCTAACGTGACGTTTTTGTTGACACTTTGTTAATGTCACGTTAGCAACAAAGTTACTAGACGCCACCTCACTGGCTAGAATTTGTCTGCACCCACTCAAAAATAAGTGTTTGTATTGTTGGTTTTAGATTATTGCATTGTAGAATGGCTAAAATAACTGTATTTCGATGGTTCGCAATAAACAGCATCATCTAACGTGACATAACTTGAGACTCTTGACATCTGATGACTGTCAAGGATTTGACATCTGATGAATGTCAAGGATACAAAGTATCGTACTAATAAAGAAATACAATTAAAACTAAAAGATGTAGGGACAACGAAACAGCTTCAGGTGAAAATTAAAAGACGGAAGATTATATTTATGATTAGACAAGTAGGCCTATATATTTTAAAGCTAGGTGTTTTTCTTTGCATTTAAGTCATGATAACGTGACATTTATTTTGACATGTTGCTAGTGTCACATTAGCAATAAAAGTCGCATCCTTGCCCAGAATATATATATGCAGCTAGGAATATTTACTAGAATGGCTGGTTTCATATTGTTGCATTGTAGAATGGTTACGGGATTTTATATATTGCTTTTTGGAATAAACATCAAGTGCTAACGTGACATAAGCCAATGACACTTCTCAAAGTATTCTGTTGTTAAAGAACATTTTCCAACCACTGATATATTACTGGATATGTAAACACGATTGGACTGAACACAAATCTTTGTATTTCACATTTGGACACCTTATTTTTGAGGGATGAGAAGAAGGATCTATCTCACTATGTCACGTTGACAGTTCCAGTGTCACACAAAATGGCACATTAATATATGAAGGATCAAAGGGCATGTCACGATACACTAATATGTGAAATGTTTTAACAACAAATGTGACCAAACTTATCTAACATTCGCACATTTTTACGACTGCTGTGGCTCATATACAAATGCAGACTATGTTCAGTGAATTGTGTGAATGGACAAAGCAATAATTAGTATTATGCACAGCATCATAGTGTTTAAGACATCAGAGCAGGTAATTCCAACTAGCCTGCAACTTTTCCGGCATCTTGCCATGATGGTAAGTAGTCAGAAAAGATTAATCTTGTTCATATCTCAGAGCACTTATGAGAACTGAACGAATTTAAGGACTCGACACTGTCACGATAGCATTGCAAGATATGTCATTCCTTCTATTTATATGCATATTTCACAACTATATATATAAAAAATATGGCATTTTTATATCAAAGTATCGTGGGCCTACACTTTCAGACACAGTGGAAAGATTTGTTATGTGTATTTCAAAGTTTTACCTTGGTGCTAATGTGACGAAATACATTGACACTTAAATGTCATTTTTTTGTTGTTTTTGCACACCTGTGAAAGTTGAAACGGAAGTTCTTATTGTGATTCTGACATGCACATAGAGTTTCATAGCTATAGTATTTTTTTTAGGCGTCTATAAATATTTTTGAAACTTGGTCATCTCATACGTTTTGCATCATACAGTCAGTCCCAGGATCTTGTCGTCACAGTTTAAATGTTAAGCGCCTCACCCAATTTCATTATCGGGAACATTTTTAAAAACCCCAATTTAAATATGAGCAAATTCTATATGACCTGGACTACCACCTCATAGAGTTCAGAGCTGTAGGATTTTTTCTAGGCGTCTATAAATAATTTGAAAACTTGATCATTTCATGCGTTTTGAATCACATGAAACATTCCTACAAGAATATCGATATATAAAAACAAAGACTTACAGTGCCTTGGTGCAGTAAAACATATTTTAACAAGAGGACTGAAGTCCTTTATCAACCCCCGCCATAAATTGGGTTAGACTTTTTGCGGTCACAAATATTTAAAAAGTCGATTTGTGGTGGCCATTTTAAATTTCAGTAAAATCACATGCACATTTCCAGATCGTGGGTAATGTGATTGTACAATGTGAATTATTACTGATTTCAATTTTCAGTTTTTGCGCCCACAAAAATATGAAGTTTATCCATGGCGGCTATTTTGAATTTCAGTAAAACCTTAAAAAAATCACTTGCACATCTCCATATCGTTGGGAATGTGATAATTCCCGACTTTCAGTTGTGGAGTTTTTGCACCCACAAAAAAATTTGAAATTGACCTCTAGCTGCAATTTTGAATTTTGGTAGTATCTTTAAAAAATCACTTGCACATCCCCATGTTGCTAGGAATATGATGTTAAAATTTGAAAAAAAAATGACCAGACAAATTTTTTGAGTTTTTGCGCCCCCACAAAAATTCAAGCTGATCTGTGGCGGCCATTTTGAATATCAGTAAAACCTTAAAAAAGTCACCTGCACATCTCCATATCGTGGGGAATGTGATAGTAAAATTTGAATAATTCCTGACTTTAAGTATAAGAGTTTTTGTGACCACAAAAAAATTTGGAATTAACCTCTGGCGGCCATTTTGAAATTTGGTAGCATCTTTAAAAAATCACTTGCATATCCCCATGTTGCTAGGAGTGTGATGTCAAAATTTGAAAAAAAATTGACCAAACAATTTTTTTAAGTTTTTAGGACCCCCCAAAAATTAAAGTTGATCTGTGGCGGCCATTTTGAATTTCAGTAAAACATTGAAAAAGTCACCTGCACATCTCCAAATCATGGGGAATGTGATAGTCAAATTTGAATAATTTCTGACTTGTCTGAGATGATCTATAGACTAGCGTTACACTTACAGTGAATGATAAAAACATCCATTATCGCCCGCGAGTGAGAGGCACAAAATACACTTAAAATAAATCCAACAACATCTCTAAACAGCTAAACTAGGTCTGCCTACATGGGCCAAATGATTAATGTAATTGTTGACAAACTGTCAATGTCTTGAGGTTGGACTGAATGCAGAGTAACGTACCGGAGCGAGGGGCTTGTTTATCTGGCTGTATCAGGGTAGTCTATGTAAACATGCTGCCTCCAGTAGACCAGATCACAATAGGAACTAGGCTATCATGGCCCATAATAGCTGCGACTTGTCACTGCAGTCTACAACAGCCTCTACTGTTTTAAACAAACACAACCTTTGTCGTTAAAGGGGATTAATTTTATACCGAAACGATGCAGATGCCACTGGGGATAGAAATCGGAGTAGGCCTTTTCTGTGTATAGGATAGCGCATGTACCTCTAACGCTAACCTGCAAAATACGGGACGTTTTACACGCGACCAGCCACCAGACTACAGAGACTTGGTCACATGATCACACCCTCTCTGAAGGGTCCCAAAGTTCCAGTGAGAGGTTGGGACCTACCCGACGTAGGCACCCAGCACAAAATGGCAGAATCCAGTGGGGTGGAATAATGACCACTTTATTTAAAATTTGACACGCATAACAGTTTCTTGGCCTTTGTTTCAAAAGGGGATTATTTAACTGAATAATATATCTGCCATTTGATCAGATTTCTCAGGCCTTCAGATTTGGCGTGAGTGATTGCTCACGCACACCATAACTCACGCAAGTGTGAAGTCAGGTGAGCGAAATACAGCTCACCTTAATCTTGTCAGATTTTTTATTAATTGCAAATTTATAGGTTTTATTCAATTTTTATCAACCAGTTAGCCATTACATTTAACTATGGTAAGTGATCACTCGCCTCACCACTTTGAGGTGAGCTTTATTTCACCCGCCACCAATTTTCAAATCTGAAGGCCTGATTTCTGCGATGACTGGCTTATTCCTTAAAGTGAGAGGAAATCTCAATTAAATATTTTGTCCCTCGATGAATGGTTAGCCCTTACAGTGTGGGGATAGACTTTAGTCGTCAGAATCTGACGTCTGTTGACGTCAGATTCTGACGACTAAAGTCGATCTCCGCACTGTAAAAGTAAAAATATGTCTAATGACCGCAGACCCATAACATAGGTATTCAAATGAATCGGGAAGAGCTGAATAAAACATTTATGATGATTTCAAATAGACCCTTTTGCCTTCAGGATTTTTACAAAATAAATTCAGCGCTTTAGGGTTAAAGCTTGTAGTGCAAAATAGTATATAGTTGCTCACTGTCCCGTGAATTAGTACTGCCGTTAAATAGTAGGCTAATAATATAACATGGAAAATAATTTCTGAATAAATAGCTCTGTAGACTAAGCTCGTCGATATATCAATTGTAAATAGTTAGTTATATGTAGCTAGTATATGTAGTGGCTGCTCATCACTCGATGTGCTTTATTTGAGGTTAAAGGGGGGCTGCTCCCCATAAAGCTGTTTTCCCACCCGTGAAGGAAAAGCAAGTTATTATGGTTGTTTTTCGTAAAAAACGCACGTAACGTGCGTTACGCGTATAGGCGGTCGAAATGACATGAAACCTCCAATAACGGGTAATTTTAAAAATAATTATATTCACATGCTTTAATCGTTAGTCCGTTTCAGAAGCGAAACATCTCTTTTGTAGGATAAACGTCCGCCTCCGTGTCCAAAAACACGAGGCGACGTATTAAAACACCACATTTACAGAAAACGAGCAGATATTTATATATGTTTCATTTTACAGTTATCCAAATGTGAACAAACATTGAAATGCAAAAAGTCTAATATAGGGACTTATGTCTCTCGTAGGCTACAGCTGTGATAAGCAGTGATAACATACTGTTTTTAATGTAAACATGGAAAATCGGTAATAGATTAAGTAGACCACCTCTTATGTTTTCCATTTCTATGTTAATATCATTTAATAGAATTGACCACATACAATTATTACAGAGAATAAACATCAGTATTTAATTACAATTTTAGGAATATGTTGGAAAAATTCGTTTAATATCAGAATTCAATGAAATTAAGATATCCACGATGAAATATTTTGACGAATCTTCCTCGCAGTTTATGTGATTAGCGGGAAGTTGTGAGTGGAAAATAACACTTTGACGAAATAACTAGAGGGGCTTGCATAATAGGTTAAATTAAGGACCTCTACTGCTACTGGACACGCTGCATGCCTTTCGAACACATGTAATGCTGCAAAAGAAGTTTAAAACGCATAGTCCCGGCTTCGGGCTTCCTTCTGTCGCGATTTTGCCATGATTGTGCAGAAAGCGACGTAAAGCAATATTCATATATTCTTTAAAACGTTTTGAAAACAGTCGTACACACAGGGATAAAGTCTTCGGTATAAATGTGCTGTTAATATTTAAATAATCTTCGGTTAATTAATATGATAATTGCTTCATTTACCTTATACGTTAGATCATGTATGTTGTAGCTATGTGGATACAGCGATTGTCAAACTCAAGACACGTTACATATAATATGGCATGTCCGATACATACATGTATAGTAGATGTGTTTTATATGTTACGCTGTCATGCGCTGCTTAATTACAGTGTACGAGATCATGTGATCATAGTGTTCAACTGAACGAGACGGAGTTAGTTTGTATACAACATTGTTATCATTACAATATTAACCATTGTATTGTTACGGCCGTATAATTATATACGGCTTCAAATAATTTTCAAACGAAATAAAGTAATATTGTAATAGAAAAAATATTGTGCGGTTAAAAAGTAATTTACTCTGGGAAATGTCCATGTTTTTTCAGAAGAATAATTTTTCGTCACTTAACCTTTTAACCGCCAAATTATGCAATCTTAATTTTCACCCACTTGAAGTTGTGTCTCGCTGACGCGATCCACAACTTCAAGTGAGTTAAAATTATTCAGATTTGACAAAATGGAGGTCAACTGTTTTCAAATATTGCTGATTGATGTCATATTTTATCTTTAACATGTTGAAAATGTGGTACTTAATGTGCTAATAAAAAATAAAAACATTTATATATGCGGCACCGGCGGTTAAAAGGCTAAAGCTGCAAATTGCTAAAGCAATTACAGCTTTCAGTGATTGAAAAATACCCGGGTTTTAATGTAATACTGAAAGATTGAGCTCAGAACGTACATATAATTAAACTTAGGAAGACGGAAGGTATCTGATATGAACACCATTCAGACAGATGGCACCACATCTTATCTCAATTTATGCTTTATTTGAATTGTCAAACATCATATAATTATATTATTTTTTTCATAGAAATAGACGGCTCCATAGCCTGATACGGCTCGGAACTATAGTTGTGTTTTTTTTTCAAATAATCACGTTGGTGGTACCGCGGCCAATAACATTTTGGACAAAAATCAAGTTAAAAGTAAATATAATTATTTAGTTCACATTTGTATATACAAATGAAAAAAAACAGACTGGATTACAGTTTGATATAACAAAGATACTGCAGGGTGGGGAAATGAACATGTCACAACTGGGAGGGTTTCGCTGCGAGATATAAGCAGGTCACATTTATTTCATATCTTAATAAAAACAAATCACTGATCGGCAAAGGTTTAAGCTTCATCTTAAGACCAACGGGAATTCATTTTAAAGATTGGCAAACTACATAAACTATTGAGTGCATGGGCTGATATAACTTAGACATAGCTTAAACGTTTTGACTTTATTCAATGATATCGTAAATCGACAGCCCTTGATGTGTTTTTGGATAAGTGTTGATGGGACTGGAGGTTTTCCACCAGGAATGTTCGAATGGGGGTCCAAAGTGGGAGGTGGGTTTTTGAAGATCCTCACCGAAAAAATAGAGTTTTCTCATTTTAGTGCTCAGAATGGCCTATTTTAATTGAAATTGCTGCCACATAATTTAATGGACACATAATGGATAAATGGACAAGTTAGTTAAATAAATTTTGTTCGGTTGTACAAAAAAGAAAAGTCTTGTCGATTCATCTATCTTCATTTTTAAACCCATGTGTTTAAGAAATATTTCATGATGTCTCTCCTGTATTAGGTTCCACTCACTGCCGATGCAATGCCAAGAATAATTGTATAAATATATTGTATGCTCACAGGTCATAGACATATTGCTGAATAAACTATATTAATATCAAATATATATAGAAAATAGTTTTCGTTTGCTTGCCAACAAGGGGGGACATTCCCCCTTTGGTACTGAGTGATAGGGATACATTTTTCGATAAACCCTGCCAGAATCATACAAAAATAAGATAAATGCACGTCTGTCGCGGACATTCCGCCATATCGGCCCATAACATGTTAAGGGCCGGCTCTATACATGTGACAGTCACTAGGTGATATCGAAGTCAGCCGTTATAACGAGAATTGATCATTTTACAGTCTCCGTGCACAAAATAATAAAATTCAGCTACTAATAAAAATATTTATGTAAAGAGCAAGAATAATCGAATTTTTCTCCCCCGCCTGCAGGGGTAAGGGAGATTTAGTTGCGCCAGGATTCTATACGACGCCAGGTTACACATTTTCTTGTGGGCTAGAAAACTCAAAAACTTGTTGTCAATTCTTTTTGAAAGCTTAACATCACACTCCTAGCAACATGGGATAAGTATGTGAATATTTAAATATGCTACCAATATTTAAAAAAAAAAAAATTGAGCGCAAAATCTCTAAAACTTAAAGTCACAAATTATTTAAATATTACTGTCACATTCCCCACGATATGGAGATGGGCAGGTAATTTTTTCAAGGTTTATATAGAAATTCAAGAGGCAAGGGAAATTACAATTGTCAATAACAGCTGTTGTCATGTTAAAAATAGAATGAAACGGAGCTAATTAGATATAATTTCGAATGCCCTTATGTAATTATGTAAAATAGGAAATACAATGAGCAAATTACAGAGGCACTGAAATGGGTATAAATTGCACGAGCAAATACGACTGGAGGGACAAGGAAATATAAACGCGTCAAAAGAAGGAATTTGCATGTTAAAAACAGCAAAATCGGAAGAAATTAGAAAGGCCCCTAGTCCATGTAAAAATATGTCGAATAGGAAATACGATTTGCGTGTTAAAAAGGTCCTGAAATTGTTATAAATTGCATAAGAAAGTACGGCTGACGGGGAAAGGAAATTTAAACCTCTTAAAGCTAATTTCAGACTAAAACAACACAAAACGTAATTAGATATACATGTAGTTGCAAAGTACCCTGATGACATCGCAAGTAAATGAGTTAGGCGGCCCAGTCATACCGGGTAGTTTCAAAGCCACTTAGTTCATATAAATATAAGTCAAATAGGAAAACGAGTTTAAAAGTCGCAAGCACTGAAATGAGTGTAGATTACATGAGAAAATACGCTTGCATTATAAAAAAAGTAAAAACGAAAGTAATGTAATATAAGTGGAAGGAAACTGAAGACTGAAGGGGAATAATCAGGGGGTTATTAGACGCCATTAGATATAATTAGAAGCCATTAGCTGAAATTGCAAAAGCCCTTATTTCATATAAATTATGTAAAATAAAAAATAAAAAAGTAACAGAGGCACTGAAATGAGTATAGTTTGCATAGGCTAAAAGGGCAAGAAAATTGTGTTTAAAAAGGGGTTCATGTTAAATTACATCAAATTGAAAGTAAGCTTTTGAAATTAAGTCACTCATATGGGTATAAATTGCAAAAAAAACCGGCTGGAGGGGCAGGGAAAATTTAATCTAAAGTTAAAGCTATTTTCAGACCAAAACAGCAAAAACAGAAGATTAATGCATAGGCCCTTACTTCACATAAGAATGGGCGATAAAAAAAAAAAATTACAGAATCACTGAAATGGGTTTAAATTGCTCGAGAAAAGGGGCAATGCAATTTAAATCTCCATAACATCTTTTTCACACTAAACAACCAAAAAAAAAGTAATTAGATATAATTGCAAAATTACGTCAAATTGGAAATAAAATTATAGCGGCACTGAGATAAGTATAGAATGCCCGAAAAAATACGGCTGTAGGGGCAAAGAAATTTGAATTTTTTAATAAATGTGTTTTTTCATACTGAAACAGCAAAAAAAATTATTGCGAATTTCTCATTTACGTAAAAATTGTATGAAATATAAAATAAAAATTATCAGAGGACCTAAATGAGCAACAAACTGTTGAAGGGGCAAGTTCAGACGTCAATAAAATAGAGTTCCACTATAAGAAAACAAACAAAACATATCTAATTATTATATTGAATTTAAAGAGATATATTCCTATATCGTGTAAAAAAAAAAAGATATCGCTAGATTACAACGCGTTCCGAACCGCCTTGCAAGAGTGGCAACCAACATGACCAAGGCCCCGCGTTTTAGTCCTATTCCGTTCCTATTCTAAAACAATTACATTGACTTTCTGTCATGTTTCGCATTCATTTTAAAACAATATGCACAATAACTTTCTGAATCACAAAATACAACCAACCTGCATACTTGGCTTAATTACTTGTTTGGCCGAAAGGCTCAAAATATCTATGCTCCACAAATTAAAATAAAAAAGTTGTTGCCCGTATTATATAGAGTTTTCTCTATATCTGGCCCAGCCTTATGGAACGCCCTGCATATACCCATACGTAATGCCGAAACAATTTTAACATTCTGGAAATCACTTAAATCTGTTTGATCTGGCTTTGCCACCCTAGCTCCTCAGTAGACCGGCTACCTGTTGACGAACCAGCTTTGGCCTCGATTATGAGACTCCGCTGAGGATATACGGGCTATAGAAGTTTTATAGATTAATTGATAGATAGTGTCGGAAACTGGTTGAAATTCAAAATTGCAAGAAACAATAATTTAAAGTGAATATACTAAGATCGAAAAAACAAATGTATATAAAATGTAAAGTATATAAAGACCCCTTATATCATCTAATCTTATCAAAATGGCCACCATGAGATTGATAATACATTATAAATACTTATTCTGTGAGACGCAGTGATGTCACTCGATGAAAACAAGGTTATATAACACCCCTCCCTCATACTTGATTCTGTGAAACGCCGTGACGTCACTCGGTGAAAACAAGGTTATATAAGAACCCTACCCCATACTTCATTGTATTAGCCACCTCGGTGAAAACAAAGGAGGTCGAGGTCATTAAGTTTCACATAATTTATTTAGATTTATGAATTATCTGGGAATGCATGCTTATTATATGGGATAGGAGCACCGGTAGAAGGGAACATTTTAGTTTTTTTTTTGCAAACACCTTGTTAGGCAACCGGTCATGCATTTGCAGATGTGGCTCTGCTAGATGAGCAAACTCATGGATCATTAATGAAGGGCTTTGATCTGAGGTGATCGCCACATTCCATTTATGATGAGCCAAAATGGCTTACCATTCACAATTATAGAATTTGTGTCATACAAATGCATGACCTCGGTTCCTCCCCAGCAACCATGTGACATTCGCCCAGCGGTGGTTTATTGTTGGGCCAACATCGATGGGTCAACATTAGATCAACGTTGGGCCGATGTCTCACGCTTGCTGGGCGATCAGGAAGTTATTATTTTTACATATTTTCACATGTCTTTTTTTGAGGATTCTTAACATGAAATAATCTGTGTTGTCACTTTTTTAAATGCCCCTTCAGCCATATATTTGTCATGTAATGTATACCAATATCATAATAATAGGATGCTCTATATTTAAAAGATTTTTTTTTACATGACAAAAATGTAATTTATATATTTACATGAAATGGAATAATGACACGCTGTGCGTTTTTTAAAGTAAAACTATATCTAATGAGCCTAATACATTATTATTAGTTCGCCCCTTCAACCGTTTTTACTCATCTGATCAGTTTATCGGGTATTGTTTTTTTATATCATATATTTTGACAGTTTTTTAAGCCGTATTTGATCACTCTGGTTTTTGCTGTTTTTGACATAATAATTGAATTCCAGTATTTTTCAAAAACAAATTCACCTGAGACACATCTCTTTGAATTAAATATTGTGATTTCATACATTTTTATGCACGTTTGTCTAAATAGAATTATCTTTTATTGACACATTTCCTCAGTTCCTCGGGTATTTTTTCTGCATAATGTCACATGTTTAATTGCCGCTTCTTAACTTAAAATAACTTTTATTGACAATGTTTTAGTTACTAACCCCTTCAGCCGTATATTCCCATCTTCTAATAGGCTTTAAAATTATTATCAGCTTCTTTCTCAAACTCTTTTTTTTTCATGTGATCAGTTACTCCAATATTTGTTAGTTCGTATTTCACATATTTTGACATGAAATGTAAGTCTTTTAAGCTATATCTGATTAATTCAATTTTTGCTGTCACATGAAAATAACTTTTATTGACGATATTTAATTCCCTTTCCCCTTCAGCCGTATTTTCTCATGCAATCTATGCCATTAAATAATAATTGTAACTCTGTATTGTATTTTTTTAACTGAGACATAATATATTTTTGAAGTAAATTTAAAGGGGCCCCTTGGGATGAGACATTTTAGATGTTGTTCAATTCTTAACTAAAAATACGAAAAAGTTCAAAAACAATTTTAAAGCACCGAAAAGAGCGAATAGTTGTATTTCCAGGTCGTATATTGCCATGTAAACAAAACAAGTCAGCGATATTCAGCACATTACATCACATATTCCCACGCATCAGACGGTAAGATCACACCTGCAGCACCGATCGTCTACCCAATGCTGGGCCGATGCCATCAGCATGTGGCCCAATGCTGTGAGAACATTCAATCGTCCTTCAGGTATACAAATAGTTTGTTTGGGTTACTTCTGGATTCATAGTAATGTTGATTAAAAATATTTGTAAAAATATGAAAATCCTGAAAAAAATAAAAACATGATCCGTGGGATACACTACTTCAGTACGGAATTAAAAACGAAAATTGATGTCATCCCAAGGGGTTGCTTTAATTAACTACGTAGGTTTTGAGTAATTTTATCTCTGGACGACACATAATATTAAGGTGTCCCCTTCAGCGTTTTTATGTCATTCGCTCGGTTCTGAGGGTATTTTTTCTCTTTTTAAGTACTTTTACATGTAATATGCTTTATTACCTGTCGCTTCTTGACATAAACTTAACTTTTATTGTCAATTTCACATTAGTTGTCCCTTCGGCCGTATCTTTCGTCGTGCAATGCATAGCCTACCCATTTCATATAATTGGAGATGTTTTATTGTATAGCCTACATTTTTATATTCTGAAAACACATATCCGAAACATGTAGGGCATGCTTTTATCATATCTGTGACCTGCGTCGCACTAGAAAAAGTCTGTCCCCAGATCTTGCCAAGCAAATTGCCGTGGCACTGGTCATTAGCAAATCAGATTATTGTAACTCACTGTTTCACAATATGCCAGAAAAGGATATTAGTAGATTACAATGCGTTCAGAACTGCCTTGCAAGAATGGTAACCAAGGCCCCATGGTTTAGTCGTTCCGTTCCTATTCTAAAACGATTACATTGGCTTCCTGTACAAATTCGTATTGATTTTAAATTTTTTACAATAACATTCCGAACCAAAAAATACAAGCAACCTACATATATGGCTGACTTACTTGTCCGGCCGAAATGCTCAAAATATATACGCCCCACAAATTCAAATAGTTTGTTTTTCTCCGTATAAATAAATATGGCTTACTGATTTCGAAAGGGAAAAAAGACTTGGCTGACATTGGTATAAGTGAAACGAATTGGTGTACCACGTAGGGAGTGACGTCGCGGGGTCCCATACGGCGGACGGTCCGCCACACACGTCCCTTATAATAAGTAAGTTTTAAATACTTTAAACAGTATTCGGCTATACTTGGTTAAATTCAATTTCCGTGGACGCTTAGAGATTATAAGATTGAATTTACTCCATTGAAATGTCAGTACGATGCTTGCTGTTGTTTTATAGTGTAAAATACCGAGGGCATGGATTATAACACATGATCAAAAAATGTGTTGATATGTGTTGATATTTAATGGAATAATAACTTGTTTTCAATTGATCTTAAATAATATGTTTCAAAGGCAGCCATTCACATGTCATTTTTTATTTATGCATAATTTTAAAATACTACTTAATATATGTATCATCATCTTGAGGAATAGATGGGTTTTCCATAAAATGCCCAAAATTATTTCTTTACCTATACATTATGCAATAGCATCAATGAGTAATGAAAATGAATAAATGAAAATATACTAAACAAAATAACATTTAAAAATTATTTGTGGATGATGCTGCTATGGAGTATATATATACAAAAATTGAAGTAAAAAGTTATTATTCTTGTTTGGCTATTTTGAGGTGCAAATTTGATTTTTTAGACAACCCATCTAGCCCCACTATATATTCTTATGTAATATTCTGTCAAAACTTTAAATGGGTTGAGTACGCTACCAGTCTATAGGCGGCAAAATTGCGAAACGGACTTATATCTTAAAATGTTCAGTGGGATATTATACGTGCGATCTGTGGCATCTTGGATTACACGTATAGTAGCCCATGTGTTTGTAGCATCAATTGGACGTGTTATTCAACATGTAACGATAATCACATAATTTATTTTCAACTTGAATACAAAACAATTTGACTATATTACTTTGAAAATCAAAGTGTCATTGATGGTGTTAATGTCTCGGGCACATTTGGCGTTAAAACAAATAATTAATCATCGATATATTGATATTGAAATGTGGAATTAAATATCTATTTTCACATCAGGTTAGTAATCTTCAATGTCCATGCCCATTGACATGGCATCTGGGGAGGAGAGAGGATGGGCATGGAGATGACCATGCCACCTGGAGAGAGTTTGCTCCACTTGAGTGGTTGTTGTGGTAGACCCAACATGGTGACTGTTGTAGACGGGGAGGGGTAAGGTGCTCCAAGCTTCACCTGTCCATCAACTGGCCAGTCCAGTACAAGAGCGTACACTGTCACCTCACCAGACGTGGATTTCTGGGATGTATACCTGAAACAAATTTAAGCAATATAGGGAATATAGGGAGTTTGAATCAGATTGAAATAGAATGATACAATAGTAATGTTAAATGGACAATAACATAAGTATGTTTATCATAAAGCAAGTTTAATAATAGATTAATAACTATATTAGGGACAGCTGTTATACATATAGAAATAATATTGAAAATATATTTGTAAAAAAGAGACCCACCATATTTTAGGAGTAACGGTGTCATTCTGATGAGTCCATGGTTTGCTGGAATAGATTGCTTCTCCATTCACAGACAACCAATCTCCGATCTGTCTCAACCTCTCCTCGTAGATTGGTACTATACGCCCATCATGTGTGGGACCAATGTTCATCAACAGATTACCACCACAACTATGTAACATCAATCAAAATGTCCAACTCCTCTTTTGAATTATCATAATAATTAAAATAAGTATGAACAACAAATACCCATGCAGATTCCATGAGACGTAATCTATTCTGAGCAAATATCATAAAGCAGTGCAGCAGTTGTGACATTTCGAACTTGAGCAATCAGAGATATTGTCTTAAACAATGTCACTTGTTAACACAGTGGACAAATAAAGCAGAAATGCATTTCTGATTTTAGGTATGACCATTAAAACAGGTTTGATTCAGAACAGTATTTGATTTAGATAATTATTACATATTATTTACAAAATATGGAATGTGTAACATTCGAAGAGTACTAGGAATACTTGTAAGAAAATAATCAATTACCAGTACAAAGTGTCATGTGAAGAAATGCTATGTGGTTGGCTGCATGATAAGTACCTTATAGTTTGAGCCAGGGTATCAGTCAGCTGGTCCATACTTAGATATGAAGATAGATCTGCATTACGCCTGTATCCCCACGAGCCAGCGTCTATTGTCATAGAATTCTCCCACTTATGCTTCTGTAATGTACCTGAAACAAGTATGTCATTTATGAAATTCCTTGATCATTGACACCACGGCACGGCAATCATTTAACCCTTATCCTGCTGATCACGGCTATTGTCGTTTTTTTGTTTGTTGATCAAATCACTTCTATTGGGAGCGAAATTGTGTTTAAACATGCAAGATTTGCAAATGTTAGATCTCAAATTAAACAAATATGAGTAATTTTCAACAACTTGAGGTTGTGGATCGCGGTAGCGAGCCACAACCTCAAGTAGTGGAAAATTTAAATAAATTAACTTAGCAGAATAAGGGTTAACATATAGACCACTAAAACATTATTATCACTCATGTGGTTCTTCTCATTTTAATTCACCGTCAGATGAGCTCGAGCTGAATTATTCTTTTTAAAAGATTATTTTATAAAATACTCAAGTGTAACATAACAAATCAAATGATATAAGGATCACCATACCAGGATTGTATCTGTCAGCACAGTTCCAGAATCCACCATGCTTACATTTACATTCAGATCCCCATCGGTCGTTCACAACTACAGTGTCTTTCACCGGGCTAAAATAATAACATCTACGTGTACTATGTTAAAAAATTGGCTTTACGAACATGTTTATTTAACATTCAAAACAATCAATCATGTAGTATTAAACAAATAATTACATTTTGTGTACAGTGAGAAAAAAAGTGTTTGAATTAATCTACCAGAAAAATGAAATGTGATTTTGCTAATTGCATCATACTTGACAAAAACTAAGCTGCAATAGCATCGGGCATATACTTACACATAATGTATGATATACAATAGTGCTCTTACCTGTCATTATAAAGCCAAGCCAGAAACTGTGTACTTTTCCAGTAAGATGAAGGTGCGTCCCAGTCACCGTCAGACCATAATACGTCAGGTCTATACTGTTCAACCAACTCATACATCTCTGGCAGAGCTTTACTTTGATAAAAAAACAGACACATCTGTAATATATCTTGCCATGAATCACATATAATGCATATAGGGGTCTTGTCAAGTTAAAACAATCTAAAAATCCGATAAAACTCGAAAGTGGGTGGGTGTGTCAAGTTCCAACTCGGATTTTTTTCTGTGTGTTTTTTTGTACATGTTTACAAGAAAAATAATGGATAGGGGCGTGGGTGTGTGATGTCTGACCAATCCGAGTTTTTCTCGCATTTTTGAATTTTTTAAACTTGACAATACACCTTACTGCTTTACAAACCTACATGTAAGGGCGGTAACAGCTGCTGCCTTTTGGCTGGTGTAATATACCACATCATACATTTTGTTAAATGCACACAGTGTGACCACTGTTGCTAAGTTGCGTTAACCCTTTAACCGCCGGTCCCGATTATATATTTGTTTTTCTTTTTTATTAGAACATGAAAGACCAGCTTTTGAAAATGGCAAAGACAAAACATGACATCAATGAACAATATTTCAAAATCACTTGCAGTCACTTGAAGTTGTTGATCGCTTCAGCGAGACAACTTCAAGTGGGTGAAAATTCCAATTAAATAACTTGGCTGTTGAAGGGTTAACATGGGACACAATCATCTCTAATCTTGTATACATTAACTGATAAATATATTCGTAACTGGTTTTAGTCTAGAGCACTTTCCTTCCAGATGTTTCGACTGAAATTAACACATCACCATGAACCGTAACCATGCCTGATGTTTGTCCGAGTATAATATATAGGACACGTACCGATGTTCCCAAGCTTTTAAAAACAGCCCTTACCCAGTAAGCAAGATAGCGGTCTACATTGAACCAATGTAGGTTTAAGGTTGGGACAGTATCGTAAACGATGGACCAGTGCCAAATCAATATTGGTTCAATGTGAACTGTGACTGGGTACTGATGATGCTGATGCTACTAACATAAAACTTAAAAGTTTTGATGATTTGCTAATAGAACTTTACCACATACCTCAGTGAAGTGTTGAGTGGAAAAATGATTTTCTTTGTCGATCTCGAAGAGGGGATTATACCATTCAAACAAGGAATGGTAAAGACCAACATGAACGCCACCTTTCTTACGTAGTGCTGTTGCCATCTCTCCTATGGAAAAATAAACGTATGAAGCAAAAAATTATTGGCATTGTCGGGCGGTGTAGATCATCTATTTGTTACGTGATGAAAGAAATACATAGGCATGTGTAGTGATATCATATTAATATCTACTGTATTCAAATCATAAGACATTAAACAATTTATGGCAAAATATAATATTTCATCAATGTAGGAGGCTTGTTAATGGTAAGCCATCATTGGTGTATTGTCTGGAGTTTTCCTGCAACTTGCCATGCCATTTCCACACAAATATATATACTTAACCCAAAAAAGAAACATAACATTTGCTTTGGATTAGTGTATAAAATATGTTTGTTTTAAATAGTGCTAGTATGTCTCTTATGTCTATTATAGTATGCATATCTATCTATTATTATTACATATTCGTTCGTGTTATATTGTGATACCAAACATGGACTTGAAAGTACAGTAATGTTTTGATTAAAATGACCCTTTTTGACATCATGTCAATGTGAGTTTTACAATAAAATTACTATTTGCGCAATACAGAACACCATGCAAATGGTGGCAATAAGATCTACTAAAGTTAATCCGCGACAAAAGAACTTGCAGATAGTCATCTTCAATTATTAAAGAATTGAAAGTATATTTCGTCTTTTTTATTTCATATTTCTACAGTATCTCTATAAAGCAATGTTGCGGTTTTTTTCGTGTCAAGTATAAGATTACCGGTGAGGTCCCTGTGAGGGCCTACATCCATGGAGTTCCAGTTAAATGACACATTAGATGGCCAGTTGGTGAATCCATCGTGGAACTTAGTGATAAACACTGTATATCTGGAAATATAGAAACACATGGCATTAATTTGTTCAATGAAAAAACGTATTATTTTGAAAACCGCTGTAATTAAGCTATTGTTAAATTACATGTACCATAATATATGTTCTGACATTGTTTTATAACCGTGATCCTAATACTGTCAAAAAACACATGACATCGCAGGGTATGGGGCACATCCCACTAAAAATCTTCAAATTAATATTATCCTAATTTTTTTCGTTCATTACCATTCGAGAAGTTAGGATGATCTTAACGTTTATAATGGGAATGAGAGAAAGTTACGATTCTCAGTGGGATGGGCCTCATAACAATGTGGCTACAGGTTGTTGTTTCTGGCATGTGTTTTTATATTCTTGTGAAAATCGTAGCTGGCGTTGAAATAAATAGCGCTGGTTTAGTTTACTAGTCCGCACCCCCGGGCTTGCATCTTAACTTTTCTGATGAAAATGAGTCAAAGTTACGATAATCTTAATTTTCAGATTCTTAGTGGGATGGCCCCACACTCTCAGCACTAGCACGCTCTCTCATATTCTTTATCCATATAAGCTAATTCTACAAAACTTACTTGGCCCCTGATGCCTTGATAATCTCAGCCCACGCATCAGGGTCATAAAATTCGGCTGTAAATTGAGCTGCGAAATCGGCGTATGTGAACCCAGGAGGGAAGTTATCCTTCATATACTTCACAATGTCAGGCTGTCCAGTTCTCCAATTATTCCAGAACCATTCATTGCCAAAGCTTGGTACGGAGAAAACTCCCCAGCTGATAAAGATGCCAATCTTGGCCTCATCATACCAGGTGGGAAGAGGTCGGGCGTCCAGAGAATCCCATGTAGGTTGATAGCGAGCCTGTGACGTCACTGCCAGAAGCCAGCAGCAGATGACAATATGAAGCCATGCCATGACCTGAAAATACACCATGTACCCATGTACCGTGTCTTCTGCACCTGAGGTGGATAATGGTCACAATACAAAACATTGTATGAGTCGACATAATATGTAGCTACACAATACAAAACATCGTATGTGTCCACATAATATGTATATACACAATGCAAAAACTCGTATGTGTCGCCATAATATCTACATACACGATGCAAAACCTCGTATTTGTCGACATAATATGTAGATACACAATGCAAAACCTGATATGTGTCGCCATAATATGTAGATACACAATGCAAAACCTCGTATGTGTCGCCATAATATGTGAATACACAATGCAAAACCTCGTATGTGTCGCCATAATATGTGAATACACAATGCAAAACCTCGTATGTGTCGCCATAATATGTAGATACACGATGCAAAACCTCGTATGTGTCGACATAATATGTGGATACACAATGCAAAACCTCGTATATGTCGACATAATATGTAGATATACAATGCAAAACCTCGTATGTTTAGACATAATAATGTAGATACACAATGTAAAACTTCGTATGTGTCGACATAATATCAAAGACCATGTACAGTAAGATGTTCGACTTGCGGATTTTACCATACAAATGCATGTAATACATTATGTAGTGGTGTCACTTTTTAACGGAACTACGCCTTGGAAAGTGCATCATCAGATAAAACAACGCCTTGGCAAGTGTATCATCAATAAAATAAGTGATAATTGATATATTTTATGACTCCCATGTAGTTTTGACGTAGAACAAAAGCCCGTCACCCTGAATATTACTTTCATCAATAACAAACTTACTAAACAGCATGCAAGTTGTGAATGTTTCACTTTAATATTACATATTATTTCATGTCCTCATTTGGCTACAACATGTACGGCGGGGAAACCATGAACACATTATTACCAGTAATGGAAGGAGAAATAGAAAATTATTAAAATTCAACCATGTATAAATTGTGTCATAAAAAATGAACGTGTCTTCTTTTCAAGATATCAGTATACTGTTAACGCTCCAGTCCTCAGTGACATTGAAGGCAGTGGTCCGAGAGAGAAGGCTTACATATTATAATTTTATAATATTGCTCATGTCAAGTTATGGTTTTTACCTTTGTTTTGCCCCGATCTCCCTTGTCGTCGTTATGCTTAATGCCATACCGTCACCCCCCTCCCCGTTCTGTAGCCATATATTTGTGTACTTTCTGTACACAGCTCTTCTGTTATTTAAATGAAGACATTTCAATCTCTAACATTTTATCTTAATAAAAGACGACCTATCTGCTATATTAAGAGTTATTTTCGTTCAAAAATAAATATTGCAGAGATATTGTCATAACTGTCAAACTCAGAAAAACATTATTTTTTAATTTTTGAGGCTAAAGAGGTGAAATTACCACTTGTTTTACAAGTACTGTGTGTGGAAAACGGTTCACATTTCTGTACACCAGTCCTTATGAACATGTGCAATATAGCGTTTCAGGTCCTTAGGTTAAGTACTTTTGTCTTCAACAAGTGTTCAGAAAAAAAATATTCACAAATATATTTGTGGTTAAGAGTTTAAAAGGGTTTTGGGTGAAATTATGTTGGCTCAGCGTCGCAGACGGTGGCCCAGCAATAAATAAGCATTGGGCAAATGTACCGTGGTGTTTATTGCGCCGGGATGTTAAAGGTCACCAGCATAATGCCGCCGTCAGAAAAGACGGAAAAATCACTCAATGCTGTTTCAATGACGGGCCATTGTCGAAGACTGTAGATCAACAATGAAACAGCATTGGTTGAATGCCACGTTTTTGTGCAGATCCGGTGATAGATTAGTGTTGGGCCAGCGTCGTGGACGATTGACCGGCATCGAACCAGCAATGGTCTGCAACGCTGGCCCAACATTGAACCGCAATTTGGTGGGTAGGCCTACATCCTCTGTACCAGGTATTGAATGAATGTTGGCCAGCACCGGCGAAGATGATGGCAGGAATACACGTCGAAGATATATTTGAACTGGTCTCCTTGGTTCTTTCCTTAATTATATCCAGGGGCCTAGTGCACCACATTACGTCTAACGTGTGAGGTTAATTTTCGACGTCAGACGTCGTAACGACCGACACTGACTGTTCCGACACACGTCAGGTGCACAATACAAAGTCGTTACAACGTCTCACTAACGAGCAGCGTTCCCACACGGGGTAATCAAAAACACAATGATTTTACAACGGTATCAAGGTGTATTATCTACCAAGCTAGTAAACAAACTATTAAACAGACCCATACTATCTCAGTGACTTAGAATAAACTTAATGGAACATATTCTATCACAATATGAACCGTATGAAGTTAATTCGCCTATAAATTATGTTGCCCATTTCTGAGGTATGTATCAAAACTGTGTTCGCTAAGCTACCATAAATCTGTATAATGTATGGTAGTAAATAAACTTTTGTTCAATATATTTCGCAACAATATTCTAGACTATATCTGTCTGGAAAAATGTGTCAATTTTCCTCCAATTAGCGTGTTTTTGAAACCCCGTTATAGTATTTCCCCATGTTAGTTTCTGTGACGATGAGCGTGTATAGGCTTAAACTTGTTATTATAGCTCAACGTGCACTGCTAAAAAGTTACATGACTAACAAACTGACCAAAAGGTACTAACCGAGATACAATTCGAAGCGTTCAGAGTATATGAAAGTCGACAAAATTTAAATTATCTTTATTCAACTTGATGATTAAGAAAGCTACGTTTGAAGCAATCCGTACGTGCAACATAACAGCGGTACCTTGATAAATCGAGATCATTAGATAAAGTTTACTAGTGAAACATCAACTGTTCTATATCTATAGGAATATGTGATTACCATTAATATCATACCTGCGATATAAACGAGTTCAGAAGAAAATTATATCAGTATATTCCTGACGAATAATTAGAGGGATAAAGCTCGGCTTTAGTAGCCGATGAAAGTGTCAGGACTGATGAAATGCGCGTAACGATCTCTGTAAACATTTTGCAGCTAACGCCCCAGCAACGTCTACCCCCTAGTAGACGTGACATTTTTGTCGTAGATGAGGAGTAACGTTGCAAACGCCGCAGCGGTGCACCAGACGTTTTGTCAACGTCTTAAACATTAACACGACGTTGGTAATTTACCTTGGACCGACCCACTAACGCCGGTTTGGTGCACTACCCCCCTGGACATTTAGGAATCTGGCCCTGGACATTTAGGAATCTGGCCCATGAGGAAGACCAATACACTGGGGTTTTTTCTATAGCACTCAAACAAACAAAAGTCGGGCCTCGGAGTTCGGGAACTCCTTTTCTAGTGGTACATGGTGTTTGTTGATACCAAGCCATAGGTGAAATTAAGTTGATTCGTTATCGCGTTGCCGCGATTTATATGTGAGTACATAGAATTGCTTCACATCTTCCCACTTCTCTCTGGCTCATAATAGAAAGCGACCCAAACTCAAATACCACGCATTATAAAATACGACCAGCATACCAGGCGCTACACCTACGTTGATTTCATGTTGGGGGGTCTGATTAACAGACGGTTGCACAGAAGTAAATCAACATCGGGTCTTTGTCAAGTGTTTTGAGAAAGCAAATAGACCATTGTATATGATATTATAAGAGGTCAATTCATATCTCAGCACATACTAGACATTGAGTAGGTTTCGGTCTAACCCTTTAACCGCCGGTGCCGAATATATTCGGGTTTTCATTTTTTTATTAACACATTAAGTACCACTTTTTAAACATGTGAAATATATAAGGTGACATCAATCAGCAAGATTTGAAAACAGTCGACCTCCATTTTGTCAAATTTGAATAATTTTCACTCACTTGTTGTTGTGGATCGCGTCAGCGAGACACAATTTCAAGTTGGTGAAAATTCGGATTGAATAATTTGGCGGTTAAAGCGTTAATATTGGTCCATTGTTCAATATATCGTATTTGTTAATCCACCCAAGGCAGATATAATGCACATTAAATCTACTTTCCTTAATGCACTCATCCAGAGTAGGGCTGTCTTGTTCAAGATGTGCTGGCAGAATATGCATATTTATTTATTATTATCTGTTTCTAATAATACATATAATTATTCGTATCACATTTATTATGTCAAAATGTTTTGTTCATACACGTAGGTGACTTCGCTGCTGCTATAAGTAGAAAAGGTGGAATGCATGTCGGACTGTACCACTCTCTTCTGGAGTGGTTCAATCCTTCATATGAACATGACAAAAACAGCAACTTCACCAAAAGGACATTTCCACAGGTTAGACGCTAACTGAGATATTGTAATTTGTATATATTTAGTCTTAATGGTAATCAGTGTACATTACAATATGGTAATTATGTAAAAAAAAAAATACGTTGAAAATGCCACTATGCGTGCTAAAACGTTATTACTAAGACATTAAAAACATTATTGCTAGGTTGAGGAGCTGGCACAGAGAAAGATCCGAAATGAAAAATATTCAATGCTATGAACGTGTTATTCACTCTCAATAATCCTTACAACGCGGAATCATTTTTGTATAAACCAAGAGATCAAAGGTTTTTTTCCATTTGAAAGCACCACAGATGTCTTAGTTAGCTCTTTCCGCTTCATTTGATTACCTATGTTATGGGAGTACGATCAATAGAATGAAATATTTGAACTCTTACAGTGCCGGGATCAACTTTAGACGTCACAATCTGACGTCTACAGACGTCAGATTCTGACGTCTGAAGTCGATTCCCGCACTGTAAGGTTTAATTTAATCCTACATATTTAAACCAAAATATATTCGACTTTTCATTTTAGGCAAAAACCTTCCCAGAGCTGTATGAATTAGTGAGCACCTATAAACCGGATGTGGTGTGGTCTGATGGTGATTGGGAGGCTACATCTTACTATTGGAACAGCACTGAATTCATAGCGTGGCTTTTTAATGACAGGTAATGAAGCAAATTGAATCAGCATTGTCAACAACGTTAACATAACAACGTTAAATTGTTATCATTTTTTCCACTGTTCTTTTATTTGTATACATTATCATGATTATGTACATACAATGCGTTTACTAAAATCAATACTCACTATTTAAAGCTGGGCCTTTGGTCACAAATTGCAACTTCAAACACATGAAAAAATGCTGAGAATAATTTGGCAGTCAAATGTTAATATATTGAAAATAACCTACAAAAAGTAATATTTAGTTCAGACCAAGCACAAATTATTCAAAATACATACATTGACTATGCCATAGATATAATTATTAATTTTATCTTTGCTGTTTTCTCTCAAGTCCGGTGAAAGACTCTGTTCTTGTGAATGATCGCTGGGGATCAGAATGTAGAGGCAAACATGGTTCATTCTGGAACTACCATGACCGGTACAACCCAGGTAAGGCCATGTGATTCTAATCATGTGATACACACGCACGATTGGTGATGTCGATTGATTTCAACACAGGCTTTCAATCAACGAGAATTCAAAAAAGATCGGTATTTTTCCAAATCCTAATTATTTTACCCAGGTATGGGCTGCTTCAGCGTAAACATTTAAGTGAGAGGAAATCTCAAATAAATATTTTGTCCCTCGATGAATGGTTAGCCCTTACAGTGTGGGGATAGACTTTAGTCGTCAGAATCTGACGTCTGTAGACGTCAGATTCTGACGACTAAAGTCGATCCCCACACTGTAAAAGTTAAAATATTTCTAATGACCGCAGACCCATAACATAGGTATTCAAATGAATCGGAAAGAGCTGAATAAAACATTTATGATGATTCAAATAGAAATAAACCCTTTTGCCTTCAGGATTTTTACAAAATAAATTCAGCGCTTTAGGGTTGAAGCTTGTAGTTCAAAATAGTATATAGTTGCTCACTGTCCCGTGAATTAGTACTGCCGTTGAATAGTAGGCTAATTATATGTCATGGAAAATAATTTCTGAATAAATAGCTCTGTAGACTAAGCTCGTCGATATATCAATTGTAAATATCTAGTTATATGTAGCTAGTATATGTAGTGGCTGCTCATCATTCGATGTGCTTTATTTGAGGTTAAAGGGGGGCTGCTCCCCATAAAGCTGTTTTCCCACACGTGAAGGAAAAACACGTCATTATGGTTGTTTTTCGTGAAAAACGCACGTAACGTGCGTTACGCGTATAGGTGGTCAAAATGACATGAAACCTCCAATAACGGGTAATTTTAAAAATAATAATATTCACATGCTTTAATCGTTAGTCCGTTTCAAAAGCAAAACATCTCTTTTGTAGGATAAACGTCCGCCTCCGTGTCCAAAAACACGAGGAGACGTATTAAAACACCACATTTACAGAAAACGAGCAGATATTTATATATGTTTCATTTTACAGTTATCCAAATGTGAACAAACATTGAAATTCAAAAAGTCTAATATAGGGACTTATGTCTCTCGTACAGCTGTGATAAGCAGTGATAACATACTGTTTTTAATGTAAACATGGAAAATCGGTAATAGATTAAGTAGACCACCTCTTATGTTTTCCATTCCTATGTTAATATCATTTAATAGAATTGACCACATACAATTATTACAGAGAATAAACATCAGTATTTAATTACATTTTTAGGAATATGTTGGAAAAATTCGTTTAATATCAGAATTCAATGAAATTAAGATATCCACGATGAAATATTTTGACGAATCTTCCTCGGAGTTTATGTGATTAGCGGGAAGTTGTGAGTGGGAAATAACACTTTGACGAAATAACTAGAGGGGCTTGCATAATAGGTTGAATTAAGGACCTCTACTGCTACTGGACACGCTGCATGCCTTTCGAACACATGTAATGCTGCAAAAGAAGTTTTAAAACGCATAGTCCCGGCTTCGGGCTTCCTTCTGTCGCGATTTTGCCATGATTGTGCAGAAAGCGACGTAAAGCAATATTCATATATTCTTTAAAACGTTTTGAAAACAGTCGTACACACAGGGATGAAGTCTTCGGTATAAATGTGCTGTTAATATTTAAATAATCTTCGGTTAATTAATATGATAATTGCTTCATTTACCTTATACGTTAGATCATGTATGTTGTAGCTATGTGGATACAGCGATTGTCAAACTCAAGACACGTTACATATAATATGGCATGTCCGATACATACATGTATAGTAGATGTGTTTTATATGTTACGCTGTCATGCGCTGCTTAATTACAGTGTACGAGATCATGTGATCATAGTGTTCAACTGAACGAGACGGAGTTAGTTTGTATACAACATTGTTATCATTACAATATTAGCAATTGTATTGTTACGGCCGTATATATACGGCATTAAATAATTTTCAAACGAAATAAAGTAATATTAAAATAGAAAAAATATTGTGCGGTTAAAAAGTAATTTACTCTGGAAAATGTCCATGTTTTTCAGAAGAATAATTTTTCGTCACTTAACCTTTTAACCGCCAAATTATGCAATGTGAATTTTCACCCACTTGAAGTTGTGTCTCGCTGACGCGATCCACAACTTCAAGTGAGTTAAAATTATTCAGATTTGACAAAATGGAGGTCAACTGTTTTCAAATATTGCTGATTGATGTCATATAATTTTTATCTTTAACATGTTGAAAATGTGGTACTTAATGTGCTAATAAAAAATAAAAACATTTATATATGCGGCACCGGCGGTTGAGGGCTAAACCTGCAAATTGCTTAAGCAATTACAGCTTTCAGTGATTGAAAAATACCCGGGTTTTAATGTAATACTGAAAGATTGAGCTCAGAACGTACATATAATTAAACTTAGGAAAACGGAAGGTATCTAATATGAACACCATTCAGACAGATGGCACCACATCTAATCTCAATTTATGCTTTATTTGAATTGTCAAACATCATATAATTATATTATTTTTTTCATAGAAATAGACGGCTCCATAGCCTGATACGGCTCGGAACTATAGTTGTGGTTTTTTTTCAAATAATCACGTTGGCGGTACCGCGGCAAATAACATTTTGGACAAAAATCAAGGGAAAAGTAAATATAATTATTTAGTTCACATTTGTATATACAAATAAAAAAAAAACAGACTGGATTACAGTTGGATATAACACAGATACTGCAGGGTGGGGAAATGAACATGTCACAACTGGGAGGCTTTCGCTGCGAGATATAAGCAGGTCACATTTAATTCATATCTTAATAAAAACAAATCACTGATCGGCAAAGGTTTAAGCTTCATCTTAAGACCAACGGGAATTTATTTTAAAGATTGACAAACTACATAAACTATTGAGTGCATGTGCTGATATAACTTAGACATAGCTTAAACGTTTTGACTTTATTCAATGATATCGTAAATCGACAGCCCTTGATGTGTTTTTGGATAAGTGTTGATGTGACTGGAGGTTTTCCACCAGGAATGTTCGAATGGGGGTCCAAAGTGGGAGGTGGGTTTTTGAGGATCCTCAACAAGAAGAAATAGAGTTTTCTCATTTTAGTGCTCAGAATGGCCTATTTTAATTGAAATTGCTGCCACATAATTTAATGGACACATAATGGATAAATGGACAAGTTAGTTGAATGAATTTTGTTCGGTTGTACAAAAAGAAAAGTCTTGTCGATTCATCTATCTTCATTTTTAAACCCATGTGTTTAAGAAATATTTCATGATGCCTCTCCTGTATTAAGTTCCACTCACTGCCGATGCAATGCCAAGAATAATTGTATAAATATATTGTATGCTCACAGGTCATAGACATATTGCTGAATAAACTATATTAATATCAAATATATATAGAAAATAGTTTTCGTTTGCTTGCCAACAAGAGGGGACATTCCCCCTTTGGTAATGAGTGAGTGGGATACATTTTTCGATAAACCCTGCCAGAATCATACAAAAATAAGATAAATGCACGTCTGTCGCGGACCTTCCGCCATATCGGCCCTTAACATGTTAAGGGCCGGCCCTATACATGTGACAGTCACTAGGTGATAGCGAAGTCAGCCGTTATAACGAGAATTGATCATTTTACAGTCTCCGTGCACAAAATAATAAAATTCAGCTTCTAATAAAAATATTTATGTGAAGAGCAAGAATAATCGAGTTTTTCTCCCCCGCCTGCAGGGGTAAGGGAGATTTAGTTGCACCAGGATTCTATACAACGCCAGGTGTCACATTTTCTTGTGGGCGAGAAAACTTGTTGTCAATTCTTTTTGAAAGCTTAACATCACACTCCTAGCAACATGGGATGTGTATGTGAATATTTAAATATGCTACCAATATCCAAAAAAAAAGTATGAGCGCAAAATCTCTAAAACTTAAAGTCACAAATTATTTAAATATTACGGTCACATTCCCCACGATATGGAGATGGGCAGGTAATTTTTTCAAGGTTTATACAAGAATTCAAAATGGCCGCCTAAAGAGGCAAGGGAAATTACAATTGTCAATAACAGCTGTTGTCATGTTAAAAATAGAATGAAACGGAGCTAATTAGATATAATTTCGAATGCCCTTATGTAATTATGTAAAATAGGAAATACAATGAGCAAATTACAGAGGCTCTGAAATGGGTATAAATTGCACGAGCAAATACGACTGGAGGGACAAGGAAATATAAACGCGTCAAGAGAAGGAATTTGCATGTTAAAAACAGCAAAATCGGAAGAAATTAGAAAGGCCCCTAGTCCATGCAAAAATATGTCGAATAGGAAATACGATTTGCGTGTTAAAAAGGTCCTTAAATTGTTATAAATTGCATAAGAAAGTACGGCTGACGGGGAAAGGAAATTTAAACCTCAAGAAAGCTAATTTCAGACTAAAACAACACAAAACGTAATTAGATATACATGTAGTTGCAAAGTACCCTGATGACATCGCAAGTACATGAGTTAGGCGGCCCAGTCATACCGGGTAGTTGCAAAGCCACTTAGTTCATATAAATATAAGTCAAATAGGAAAACGAGTTTAAAAATCGCAAGCACTGAAATGGGTGTAGATTACATGAGAAAATACGGTTGAGGGGACAAGGAAATGTTATATTCTCAATAAAAGCGCTTGCATTATAAAAAAAGTAAAAACGAAAGTAATGTAATATAAGTGGAAGGAAACTGAAGGCTGAAGGGGAATAATCAGGGGGTTATTAGACGCCATTAGATATAATTAGAAGCCATTAGCTGAAATTGCAAAAGCCCTTATTTCATATAAATTATGTAAAATAAAAAATAAAAAAGTAACAGAGGCACTGAAATGAGTATAGTTTGCATAGGCTAAAAGGGCAAGAAAATTGTGTTTAAAAACGATTTCTATGCTAAAACAGCAAAAACGGAAGTAATTAGATATAATTTAAAGGGGTTCATGTTAAATTACATCAAATTGAAAGTGGGCTTTTGAAATTAAGTCACTCATATGGGTATAAATTGCAAAAATAACCGGCTGGAGGGGCAGGGAAAATTTAATCTAAAGTTAAAGCTATTTTCAGACCAAAACAGCAAAAACAGAAGATTAATGCATAGGCCCTTATTTCACATAAGAATGGGCGATAAAAAAAAATTACAGAATCACTGAAATGGGTTTAAATTGCTCGAGAAAAGGGGCAATGCAATTTAAATCCCCATAACATCTTTTCTCACACTAAACAACCAAAAAATAAGTAATTAGATATAATTGCAAAATTACGTCAAATTGGAAATAAAATTATAGCGGCACTGAGATAAGTATAGAATGCCCGAAAAAATACGGCTGTAGGGGCAAAGAAATTTGAATTTTTAAATAAATGTGTTTTTTCATACTGAAACAGAAAAAAAAATTATTGCGAATTTCTCATTTTACGTAAAAATTGTATGAAATATAAAATAAAAATTATCAGAGGACCTAAATGAGCAACAAACTGTTGAAGGGGCAAGTTCAGACGTCAATAAAATAGAGTTCCACTATAAGAAAACAAACAAAACATATCTAATTATTATATTGAATTTAAATAGATATATGCCTATATCGTGTAAAAATCAACGAGTTTCACTGATTATGAAGTGGGTATAGACTGCATAACAACTCACTCTTTAACAACATGCCAGAAAAAGATATCGCTAGATTACAACGCGTTCCGAACCGCCTTGCAAGAGTGGTAACCAACATGACCAAGGCCCCACGTTTTAGTCCTATTCCATACTTGGCTGAATTACTTGTTTGGCCGAAAGGCTCAAAATATCTGTGCTCCACAAATTAAAATAAAAAAATAGTTGCCCGTATTATATAGAGTTTTCTCTATATCTGGCCCAGCCTTATGGAACGCCCTGCATATACCCATACGTAATGCCGAAACAATTTTAACAAATCACTTAAATCTTAAATCACTTAAATCTGTTTGATATGGCTTTGCCACCTTAGCTCCTCAGTAGACCGGCTCCCTGTTGACGAACCAGCTTTGGCCTCGATTATGAGACTCCGCTGAGGATATACGGGCTATAGAAGTTTTATAGATTAATTGATAGATAGTGTCGGAAACTGGTTGAAATTCAAAATTGCAAGAAACAATAATTTAAAGTGAATATAATAAGCTCGAAAAAACAAATGTTTATAAAAAGTAAAGTGTATAAAGACCCCTTATATCATCTAATCTTATCAAAATGGCCACCATGAGATTGATAATACATTATAAATACTTATTCTGTGAGACGCAGTGATGTCACTCGGTGAAAACAAGGTTATATAACACCCCTCCCTCATACTTAATTCTGTGAAACGCCGTGACGTCACTCGGTGAAAACAAGGTTATATAAGAACCCTACCCCATACTTCATTGTATTAGCCACCTCGGTTAAAACAAAGGAGGTCGAGGTCATTGAGTTTCACAGAATTTATTTAGATTTATGAATTATCTGGGGATGCATGCTTATTATATGGGATAGGAGCACCGGTAGAAGGGAAAATTTTAGTTTTTTTTATGCAAACACCTTGTTAGGCAACCGGTCATGCATTTGCAGATGTGGCTCTGCTAGATGAGCAAACTCATGGATCATTAATGAAGGGCTTTGATCTGAGGTGATCGCCACATTCCATTTATGATGAGCCAAAATGGCTTACCATTCACAATTATAGAATTTGTGTCATACAAATGCATGACCTCGGTTCCTCCCCAGCAACCATGTGACATTCGCCCAACGGTGGTTTATTGCTGGGCCAACATCGATGGGTCAACATTAGATCAACGTTGGGCCGATGTCTCACGCTTGCTGGGCGATCAGGAAGTTATTATTTTTACATATTTTCACATGTCTTTTTTTTACGATTCTTAACATGAAATAAACTGTGCTGTCACTTTTTAAATGCCCCTTCAGCCATATATTTGTCATGCAATGTATACCAATATCATAATAATTGGATATTCTATATTTAAAAGATTTTTTTTTACATGAGAAAAATGTAATTCATATATTTACAGGAAATGCAATAATGACACGCTGTGCGTTTTTTAAAGTAAAACCATATCTAATGAGCTTAATAAATTATTATTAGCTCGCCCCTTCAACCGTTTTTACTCATCTGATCAGTTTATCGGGTATAGTTTTTTTATATCATATATTTTGACAGTTTTTTAAGCCGTATTTGATCACTCTGGTTTTTGCTGTTTTTGTCATAATAATTGAAATTTAGTATTTTTCAAAAACAAATTTACCTGAGACACATCTCTTTGAATTAAATATTGTGATTTCATACATTTTTATGCACGTTTGTCTAAATAGAATTATCTTTTATTGACACATTTCCTCAGTTTCTCGGGTATTTTTTCTGCATAATTTCACATGTTTAACTGCCGCTTCTTAACTTAAAATAACTTTTATTGACAATGTTTTAGTTACTAACCCCTTCAGCCGTATATTCCTATCTTCTAATAGGCCTAAAAATTATTATCAGCTTCTTACTCAAACTCTTTTTTTTTTCATGTGATCAGTTACTCCAATATTTGTTTATTCGTACTTCACATATTTTGACATGAAATGTAAGTCTTTCAAGCTATATCTGATTAATTCAATTTTTGCTGTCACATGAAAATAACTTTTATTGACGATATTTAACTCTCTTTCCCCTTCAGCCGTATTTTCTCATGCAATCTATGCCATTAAATAATAATTGTAACTCTGTATTGTATTTTTTTAACTGAGATATAATATATTTTTGAAGTAAATTTAAAGGGACCCCTTGGGATGAGACATTTTAAATGTTGTCAATTTTTAACTAAAAATACGAAAAAGTCCAAAATAATTTTAAAGCACCGAAAAGAGCGAAATAGTTGTATTTCCAGGTCGTATATTGCCATGTAAGCAAAACAAGTCAGCGATATTCAGCACTTTACATCACATATTCCCACGCATCAGACGGTAAGATCACACCTGCAGCACTGATTGTCTACCCAACGCTGGGCCGATGCCATCAGCATGTGGCCCAATGCTGTGAGAACATTCAATCGACCTTCAGAGTTTGTTTGGGTTACGTTGGGTAATGTTGATTAAAAATATTTGTAAAAATATGAAAATCCTGAAAAAAATAAAAACATGTTCCGTGGGATACACTACTTCAGTACGGAATTAAAAACAAAAATTGATGTCATCCCAAGGGGCTGCTTTAATTAATTCATAGGTTTTGAGTAATTTTATCTCTGGACGACACATAATATTAAGTTGTCCCCTTCAGCGTTTTTATGTCATTCGCTCGGCTCTGAGGGTATTTTTTCTCTTTTTACGTAATTTTACATGTAATGTGCTTTATTACCTGTTTTTGTCGCTTCTTGACATAAACTTAACTTTTATTGTCAATTTTACATTAATTGTCCCTTCAGCCGTATATTTCGTCGTGCAATGTATAGCCTACCCATTTCATATAATTGGAGATGTTTCATTGTATAGCCTATATTTTTATATTCTGAAAACACATATCCGAAACATGTAGGGCATGCTTCTATCATATCTGTGACCTGCGTCGCACTAGAAAAAGTCTGTCCCCAGATCTTGCCAAGCAAATTGCCGTGGCACTGGTCATTAGCAAATTAGATTATTGTAACTCATTGTTTCACAATATGCCAGAAAAGGATATTAGTAGATTACAATGCGTTCAGAACTGCCTTGCAAGAATGGTAACCAAGGCCCCATGGTTTAGTCGTTCCGTTCCTATTCTTAAACGATTACATTGGCTTCCTGTACAAATTCGTGTTGATTTTAATTTTTTTTACAATAACATTCCGAACCCAAAAATACAACCAACCTGCATATATGGCTGACTTACTTGTCCGGCCGAAATGCTCAAAATATATACGCCCCACAAATTCAAATAGTTTGTTTTTCTCCATATAAATAAATATAATTAGTCAGTGATGGCTTACTGATTTCGAAAGGGAAAAAAGACTTGGCTGAAATTGGTACAAGTGAAGCGAATTGGTGTACCACGTAGGGAGTGACGGCGCGGGGTCCCATACGGCGGACGGTCCGCCACACACGTCCCTTATAATAAGTAAGTTTCAAATACTTTAAACAGTATTCGGCTATACTTGGTTAAATTCAATTTCCGTGGACGCTTAGAGATTATAAGATTGAATTTACTCCATTGAAATGTCAGTACGATGCTTGCTGTTGTTCTATAGTGTAAAATAACGAGGGTCTCGGATTATAACACATGACCAAAAAATATGTTGATATGTGTTGATATTTAATGGGATAATAACTTGTTTTCAATTGACCTTAAATAATATGTTTCAAAGACAGCCATTCACATGTTATTTTTTATTTATGCATAATTTTAAAATACTACTTAATATATGTATCATCATCTTGAGGAATAGATGGGTTTTCCATAAAATGCCCAAAATTATTTCTTTACCTATACATTATGCAATAGCATCAATGAATAATGAAAATGAATAAATGTAAATATACTAAACAAAATAACATTTAAAAATTATTTGTGGATGATGCTGCTTTGGAGTATATATATACAAAAATTGAAGTAAAAAGTCCGAGCAGTCAGCTAACTAGTATGTGGAACGAATTCTGAGAGGAATGTATTCAAGTTATTAGTCGCGTTTGGCTATTTTGAGGTGCAAATTTGATTTTTTTGACAACCCATCTAGCCCCACTATATATTCAGATGTAATATTCTGTCAAAACTTTAATTGGGTTGAGTACGCTACCAGTCTATAGGCGGCAAAATTGCGAAACAAAACAATTTGACTATATTACTTTGAAAATCAAAGTGTCATTGATGGTGTTAATGTCTCGGGCACATTTGGTGTTAAAACAAATAATTAATCATCGATATATTGATATTGAAATGTGGAATTAAATATCTATTTTCACATCAGGTTAGTAATCTTCAATGTCCATGCCCACTGACATGGCATCTGGGGAGGAGAGAGGATGGGCATGGAGATGACCATGCCACCTGGAGAGAGTTTGCTCCACTTGAGTGGTTGTTGTGGTAGACCCAACATGGAGACTGTTGTAGACGGGGAGGGGTAAGGTGCTCCAAGCTTCACCTGTCCATCAACTGGCCATTCCAGTACAAGAGCGTACACTGTCACCTCACCAGACGTGGATTTCTGGGATGTATACCTGAAACGAATTTAGGCAATATAGGGAATATAGGGAGTTTGAATCAGTTTGAAATAGAATGATACAATAGTAATGTTAAATAGACAATAACATAAGTATGTTTATCATAAAGCAAGTTTAATAATAGATTAATAACTATATTAGGGACAGCTGTTATACATATAGAAATAATATTGAAAATATATTTGTAAAAAAGAGACCCACCATATTTTAGAAGTGACAGTGTCATTCTGATGAGTCCATGGTTTGCTGGAATAGATTGCTTCTCCATTCACAGACAACCAATCACCCATCTGTCTCAACCTCTCCTCGTAGATTGGTACAATACGCCCATCATGTGTGGGACCAATGTTCATCAACAGATTACCACCACAACTATGTAACATCAATCAAAATGTCCAACTCCTCTTTTGAATTATCATAATAATTAAAATAAGTATGAACAACAAATACCCATGCAGATTCCATGAAACGTAATCTATTCTGAGCAAATATCATAATGCAGTGCAGCAGTTGTGACATTTCGAACTTGAGCAATCAGAGAGATTGCCTCAAGCAATGTCACTTGTTAACACAGTGGACAAATAATGCACCATGGGTAATATATTTTGATATCGCTTCCACTTATCTTTTGTCTATGTTCGAAACTGGAAAAATTCAACTAACACATTTACACTGTTTTGTTTTTGGCATATTATACTATCATCATCTTCACTACGTAATTTGTATTTTAGCAGAAATGCATTTCTGATTTTAGGTATGACAATTAAAACAGGTTTGATTTAGAACAGTATTTGATTTAGATAATTATTACATATTATTTACAAAATATGGGATGTGTAACATTCGAAGAGTACTAGGAATACTTGTAAGAAAATAATCAATTACCAGTACAAAGTGTCATGTGAAGAAAGGCTATGTGGTTGGCTGCATGATAAGTACCTTATAGTTTGAGCTAGGGTATCAGTCAGCTGATCCATACTTAGATATGAAGATAGATCTGCATTACGCCTGTATCCCCACGAGCCAGTGTCTATTGTCATAGCATTCTCCCATTTATGCTTCTGTAATGTACCTAAAACAAGTATGTCATTTATGAAATTCCTTGATCATTGACACCACGGAATCATGTAACCGTTATCCTGCTGATCACGACTATTGTCGTTTTTTTGTTTGTTGATCAAATCTCTGCTATTGTGTTTAAACAT
The DNA here is from genome assembly GCA_964017125.1 of Flabesymbios commensalis. NCBI lineage: Eukaryota > Metazoa > Annelida > Polychaeta > Terebellida > Flabelligeridae > Flabesymbios > Flabesymbios commensalis. The sequence goes on along the minus strand of OZ024904.1, from coordinate 17,986,620 downwards.
CCAAGATTTGCAAATGTTTGATCTCAAATTAAACAAATATGAGTAATTTTCAAAAACTTGAGGTCTGAATACTTACAAGTAGTGGAAAATTTAAATAAATCAACTTAGCAGAATAAGGGTTAACATATAGAACACTAAAACATTATTATCACTTATGTGGTTCTTCTCATTTTAATTCACCGTCAGATGAGCTCGAGCTAAATTATTATTTTTGAAAGATAATTTATATAAAATACTCAAGTTTAACATAACAAATCAAATGATATAAGGATCACCATACCAGGATTGTATCTGTCAGCACAGTTCCAGAATCCACCATGCTTACATTTACATTCAGATCCCCATCGGTCGTTCACAACTACAGTGTCTTTCACCGGGCTAAAATAATAACATCTACGTGTACTATGTTAAAAAATGGGCTTTACGAACATGTTCTTTTAACATTCAAAACAATCAATCATGTAGCTTTAAACAAATAATTACATTTTGTGTACAGTGAGAAAAAAATGTTTGAATTAAACTACCAGAAAAATGAAATGTGATTTTGCTAATTGCATCATACTTGACAAAAACTAAGCTGCAATAGCATTGGGCATATACTTACACATAATGTATGATATACAATAGTGCTCTTACCTGTCATTATAAAGCCAAGCCAGAAACTGTGTACTTTTCCAGTAAGATGAAGGTGCGTCCCAGTCACCGTCAGACCATAATACGTCAGGTCTATAACGTTCAACCAACTCATACATCTCTGGCAGAGCTTTACTCTGATAAAAAAAACAGACACATTTGTAATATATCTTGACATGAATCACATATAATGCATATAGGGGTCCTGTCAAGTTAAAACAATCTAAAAATCCGATAAAACTCGAAAGTGGGTGGGTGGGTATTTCAAGTTCCAACTCGGAATTTTTTTGTACATGTTTCTAAGAAAAATAATGGATAGGGGCGTGGGTGCGTGATGTGTGACCATTTCGAGTTTTTCTCACATTTTTGATTTTTGCTAACTTGCGTTAACCCTTTAACTCCCGGTCCCGATTATATATTTGTTTTTATTTTTCATTAGAACATTAAAGACCAGCTTTTGAAAATGTCAAAGACAAAAAAACATGACATCAATGAATAAGATTTCAAAATCACTTGCACTCACTTAAAGTTGTTGATCGCTTCGGCGAGACAACTTCAAGTGGGTAAAAATTCCAATTGAATAGCTTGGCTGTTGAAGGGTGAACACGGGACACAATCATTACTGGTATCTCTAATCTTGTACACATAAACTAATAAATACATTCGTAACTAGTTTTAGTCTGGAACACTTTCCTTCCAGATGTTTCGACTGAAATTGAACACATCACCATGGATCGCAATCATGCCTGATGCTTATATAATATATAGGACACGTACTGATGTTCCTAAGCTTTTAAAAACGGTCATTACCCAGTAAGCAAGATAGCGGCCTACATGGAACCAATGTTGGTTTAAGGTTGGGACAGTGTCATAGACGATGGCCCAGTGCCAAATCGATAATGGTTCAATGTGAACTGTTGCCTGGGTAGGCCTAATGATGGTGCTGATGCTACTAACATAAGACTTAAAAGTTTGCTAAAAAGTTTGCTAATAGAACTCTACCACACACCTCAGTGAAGTGTTGAGTGGAAAAATGATTTTCTTTGTCGATCTCGAAGAGGGGATTGTACCATTCAAACAAGGAATGATAGAGACCAACATGAACGCCACCTTTCTTACGTAGTGCTGTTGCCATCTCTCCTGTGGAAAAATAAACGTATGAAGCAATACATTATTGGCGTTGAAATATTGGTTCGAAGAATATGGTTACCATGGTTACTGAATAGAAGGTGTGTGGGTCGCTGGAGATCATCTATTTGTTACGTGGTTAAAGAAATACATATGCATGTTTAGTAATATCATAATAATATCTGATGTATTCAAATCATAAGACTTTATACAATGTATGGCAATATAGAATATTTCATCAAAGTAGGAGGCTTGGTAATGGTAAGTCATCATTGGTTGATTGTCTGGTGTTTTCCTGCAATTTACCATGCCATGTTCACACAAATTATATACTTAACCCAAAAAGAAACATAATATTTGCTTTGGATTATTATATAAAACATGTCTGTTTTAAATAGAGCTACTATGTCTATTATGTCTATTATGCGTGTCTATCATATCTATTATCAATATATATTCGTTCGTGTTGTATTGTGATACCAAACACGGACTTGAAAATACAGTACTGTTTTGATTAAAATGACCCTTTTGACATCATGTCAATGTGAGCTATCCATTAAAATTACTATTTGTGAGATACAGAACACCATGCAAATGGTGGCAATAAGATCTACTGAAGTTAATCCACGACAAAAGAACTGGCAGATAGTCATCTGTAATTATTAAAGAATTGAAAGTATATTTCGTCTTTTTTATTTCATATTTCTACAGTATCTCTATAAAGCAATGATGCGTTTTTTCGTGTCAAGTATACGATTACCTGTGAGGTCTCTGTGAACTGGCAGATAGGCATCTTCAATTATTAAAGAATGGAAAGTATATTTCGTCTTTTTTATTTCATATTTCTACAGTATCTCTATAAAGCAATGTTGCGTTTTTTTCGTGTCAAGTATACGTTACCTGTGAGGTCTCTATGAGGTCCAACATCCATGGAGTTCCAGTTAAATGAAACATTAGATGGCCAATTGGTGAATCCATCGTGGTGCTTAGTGATAAATACTGTATATCTAGAAATATAGAAACACATGACACATTTGTTCAATGAAAAAAACGTATTAGTTTGCAACCGCTGTAATTATACTATTGTTGTACCATTCCATAACATATGTTCTGACATTTCTGACGTTTTATAACTGTGATCTTAATACTGTAAAAAAAAAAGCATGACATCGCAGGGTATGGGGCCCATCCAACCAAAAATCAATTTAATATTATCCCAATTTTCGTTCATTACCACACGATAAGTTAAGATGATCTTAACTTTTATAATGGGAATGAGAGAAAGTTAGATTCTTAGTGGGATGGGCCTCTTAACTATGTGGCTACAGGTTGTTGTTTCTGGCATGTGTTTTTATATTCTTGTGAAAATCGTAGCTGGTGTTGAAATAAATAGCGCTGGTTTAGTTCACCAGCCCGGGTTTGTGTACTACATCAGTATCATGCGCCCATCCTACTAAGAATCTTAAAGTTAAGATTATCGTAACTTTCTCTCGTTTCCATTACAAAAGTTAAGATTTATCTTAACTTTTCTAATGGAAATGAGAGTAAGTGAGGATAATCTTAATTTTCAGATTCTTAAAGGGATGGGCCCACACTCTCGGCACTAGCACTCTCTCCTATATTCTTTATCCATATAAACTAATCCTATGAAACTTACTTGGCCCCTGATGCCTTGATAATCTCAGCCCACGCATCAGGGTCATAAAATTCGGCTGTAAATTGAGCTGCGAAATCGGCGTATGTGAACCCAGGAGGGAAGTTATCCTTCATATACTTCACAATGTCAGGCTGTCCAGTTCTCCAATTATTCCAGAACCATTCGTTGCCAAGGCTTGGTACGGAGTAAACTCCCCAGCTGATAAAGATGCCAATCTTGGCCTCATCATACCAAGTGGGAAGAGGTCGGGCGTCCAGAGAATCCCATGTAGGTTGATAGCGAGCCTGTGACGTCACTGCCAGAAGCCAGCAGCAGAAGACAATATGAAGCCATGCCATGACCTGAAAAGACAAACATTCACGCCCAATAATTTCTCCAAATAATAAAAAGTGTGTCATATTGCACAATGTACCGTACCCATGTACCGTGTCGTTTGTACCTGAGTTGAATAATGGTCAGAATACAAAATCTCATATGTGTCGACATAATACACGTATGTAGATGCACAATGCAAAACATCGTGTGTGTCGACATAATATGTATATATACACAATGCAAAACCCGTATGTGTCGCCATAATATGTGAATTCACAATGTAAAACCTCGTATATGTCGACATAATATGTAGATACACAATGCAAAACCTGGTATGTGTCGACATAATATGTAGATACACAGTACAAAACCTTGTATGTGTCGATATATTATGTAGATAAACAATGCAAAACCCCGTATGTGTCTATATAATATGTAGATACACAATGCAAAACATCGTATGTGTCGACACAATATGTGGATACACAATCAAAACCTCGTATATGTCGACATATTATGGAGATAAACAATACAAAACCTCTATGGCTAGACATAATAATGTAGATACACGATGCAAATCTTCGTATGTGTCGACATAATATCAAAGACCCTGTACAGTAAGATGGTCGACTTGCGGATTTCACCATACAAATGCATGTAATACATTATGTAGTGGTGTCACCTTTTAACGGAACTACGCCTTGGTAAGTGTATCATCAGATAAAATTACGCCTTGGCAAGTATATCATCATATAAAACAAGTGATAATTGGTCCCTTTTATGACTCCCATGTAGAATCTGTTTAGGTATATTTCCGAAAATTCTTTCAATTGAACCAAGTAATTGTATTACGTTTTGACGTGGAACAAAAGCCTGCAAGTCGTGAATTTTTCACTTTAATATTAGATATTTATGTCATCATTTGGCTACAAAATGTACGGCGGGGAAACAATAAACACATTATTAAAAGTAATGGAAGGAGAAATAGAAAATTATTAGAATTCAACCATATAAATTGTGTCATAAAAAATGAACGTGTCTTGTTTTTAAGATATCAGTATACTGTTAACGCTTCAGTCCTCAGTGACATTGAAGGCAGTGGTCCGAGAGAGAATGCTTACATATTATAATTATGTTTGGACCTTATGGTCCAAGCATGTTGGAGTCGCAAAGCAACTTTCTTCATCTTATTATTATTATTATTATCTTTCTTAGTCCGCGATTACAGAGACAGTTTACAAGTAATCTACTTCAAACCTCGGCACAATGGTCCTTAGGTATACATCTCCCAGACTAGACCTTTTTTTCATTTATCCCGATAGTGGATCTGGATTTGATCCAGATTTCATAAATCCACTATATGGATTACCATTGACCATTTTTGCAAGGGCTATTTCTCCTTCATTTTAGGAGTAATCGACGTCAAACTTTGGCACAATGATCCTTAGGTATTCAGGTACCAGGCTATAGCTTTTTTCAGTGATCCCGCTAGTGGATCCAGAATTGTTCAGGATTTAGTAAATCCACTATGTGTACCAATGTTGGTAGAGTGATTTATAGGGCGGTTGGTAACCTATTGATGAATTCTATGGGAGAGTCGGTCATCACAATGGCTCTTTGTATTGGCCGGCGCCTCTCACAATGGGTCATTGTATTGGCGACTTGACCCTCTCATCATATTACCATTTAATAATAACATTTTAAATGCTAACTATTAAAATAACAGTTGTAATTACAGGGGGAATGAATCAATGCAGTTTTAAGCCAACCTTGTGCACATACAGGCTAAACTGGACAAGGAGAACCTCCTGAGGTTAGTGAGATGAATGATATGCCAGTGGAGGAGAGAAAGGAGGAAGAGCGTAGGCAAAAAGTCAAAAAATCTAAAAAGTCAAAAATCTAAAAAAAATAATAAAAAAAGTCAAAAAAGTCAAAAAAGTCAAAAAAAGTCAAAAAAGTCAAAAATCATAAAAAAGTCAAAAAAGTAAAAAAAAAGTCAAAAAACTAAAAAAAAGTCGCAAAAAGTCAAAAAACTAAAAAAAAGTCACAAAAGTCAAAAAAAAGTAAAAAAAAGTATAAAAAGTCTAAAATCTTAAAAAAGTCAAAAAAAGTCAAAAAAAAGTAAAAAAAAGTTAAAAAAAAGTCAGAAAAGTCAAAAAAGTCAAAAAAAGTCAAAAATGTTAAAATGTTAAAAAAAATTCAAAAATGTTAAAAAAATAAAAAAGGCGCAAAAAGTCAAAAAAGTTAAAGTCCAAACTTTACTGTTACTTGAAAAGTAAAAGTCATTTCTAGTTTTATAGTAATGCTCATGTCAAGTTATAGTTGTTACTTTTGTTTTGCCCCGATCTCCCTTGTCGCCGACGTGCTTGATGACATACCGTCACCCCCCCCCCCCCCCCCTCCTCGTTCTGTACCCATATCTTTGTGTACTTTCTGTACACAACTCTTCTGTTATTTAAATGAAAACATTTTATTCTCGAAAATTTTATCTTAATAATTATAAGATGACCTGTCTGTCATAACTGTCATAACTGTCAAACCCAGAATAACATTATTTTTTATTTGGAGGCTAACGTGGTGAAATTATCACTTGTTTTACACATTTTTGTACACCAGTCCTTATGAAAATATGCAATATAACGTTCCAGGTCCTTACTTTCGTCTTCAACAAGTGTTCAGAAAAAAAATATTCACGATTATATTTGTGGTTAAGAGCTTAAGGGTTTTGGTTGAAATAATGTTGGCCCAGCGTTGCAGACGGTGGCCCAGCATTAAATCAGCATTGGGCCAATGTATCGATGTGTTTCTGGCGCAGGGATGTTAAAGGTCACCAGCATAATGTAGCCGTCAGAAAAGACGGTACAATCACCCAATGCTGTTTCAATGACGAGCCAGCGTCGAAGACTGTGGGTCAACATTGAAACAGCATTGGTTGAATGCCATGTTTTTGTGCAGACCCGGTGATAGATTAGTGTTGGGCCAGCGTCGAGGACGATTGACCGGCATTGAACCAGCATGGCCCAACAGTGAACGGGAATTTGGTGGGTAGGCCTACATACTCTGTAGCAGGGACATCGTAGTCAAGTATTGAATGAATGTTGGCCAGCACCGGCGATGGTGGTGGAAGGAATACACGTCGAAGATATATTTGAACTTTCCTTAATTATATCGTGGACATTTAGAAATCTGGCCCATGAAGAAGACCAATACACTGTTTTTTTTTGTCTATAGCACTCAAACAGACTAAGGTCGGGCCTCGGTTTCTAGTTGTACATGGACTTTGTTGATACTAACAACTACCATAGGTGAAAGTTGACTCGTTATCGCGTTGCCGCGATTTATATGTGAGTACATAGAATTGCTTCAAATCTTCCTATTTATCCGTGGCTCATAATAGAAAGCGACCCAAACTCAAATACCACGCATAATAAAATACGACACACCTACGTTGATTTCATGTTGCGGCGTCACAGACGGTTGCAAAGAAGTACATCAACATCGGGTCTTTGTCAAGTGTTTTGAGAAAGTAAATAGACCATTGTATATGATATTATAACAGGTCAATGCATATCTCAGCACATACTAGACATTGAGTAGGTTTTGGTCTAACCCTTTAACCGCCGGTGCGGAACATATTCGGGTTTTCATTTTTTATTAACACATTAAGTACCACTTTTTAAACATGTGAAATATATAAGGTGACATCAATTCGCAAAATTTGAAAACAGTCGACCTCCATTTTGTCAAATTTGAATAAGTTTCACTCACTTGAAGTTGCGGATCGCGTCAGCGAGACACAATTTCAAGTGGGTGAAAATTCGGATTGAATAATTTGGCGATTAAGGGTTAATATTAGTCCTTCGTCTCGCCCAACATTAAACTAATATTGTTCCAATATATCGTATTTGTTAATCCACCCAGGGCAGATAATGCACATTATTGTCATTCTTCATGTCTATTAACCCTCTCAAGTCTGAATTTACCATAGACATCTTCATCCACAACAAGCCGCGAATTAATGCTGTCGCAATTCTCGACTTGTAGTGGATGAAGATGATTTGACGTGTTTAAAGATTAAAGAAAATCACTATAATGAACTGGTCAACCAGTTTCATAGGATTTTTTGTTCTAAAACCGTTGGTTGTAGGAATATTAAGTTTTCAGGGATGTAAAATGATGCATCGTGAGGGCTTAAAGGGTTAATACCCTGCCCCCATTTAGTCCGGTTGTGGCTCAGAGGTAAGCCTACTGGGCTCGAATCCCGGCTGGGTCGGATGTTGTCATCAATGTTATCACAGTGCTGCAAACTGTTCAAAGGCATCAAACATTGCTCTCTACTGTAATTAAATGTGCACTGTAATGAAAGCCTTAAAGTCATACGATTGGAGTGGGAGATATTCCGGACTTCCGGTTTCCTTTTATCGCGACTTTGCCGTGATTGTGCAGAAAGCGATGTAAAACAATATTCACTCATTGCTGCTCATAGTAGCTGATAACAGCTAAAAACAGAGGGATGCCTATCCTGATGGGAAATGTTATGGATTGATTTAGATACTGAGGCTAGTATATGCTGTATCGTGCAAGGATCATGTAGAAACATGCAAACTCTGAATAATGTATTATCGGCATCACGTGGTGGAAGTCGTTTCGATTGAGAGAATATCGATATAATCACGCCGCGTGACCACTTGCTCCCTGTCTGTATGCCTCCGTTAGATAAAGGGTAGGCGTATACACACACAACTCAAGTGTTGTCCCGTGTTGTGCAGGTTGATAATGTTATAGTTAAATAAGGTAAGTGTGAGAACATCGAAAAAATTAACTAAGTATACTGTAGTGCACTGTTCCTTTCACATTTTATGCCAATGCTTCAACATATGTTAGCTCATAGCCTACTATTCTTGTCAGGACAATGCCATAATTATTGTAGCTTCAGCAACATTCTGTGGCTATGTAACATAAACCGGAAACACACGACGTTGAGCCAGCATTGAGTTGACGTTTTATGTGCGCTGTGAATGTCAACTAACATTATACACCATTTCTGTTCACAATATGCTTTGTTCGCGAGTTAAGCTATTATATTGCGCCGTAATAATGGCAAATATTGACAGCGTAATATGTTCATAATTTAATTTAAAATCGTTATAATAAGACAAAATTACTTGTGAATCACAGGAAATCCTGGCGTTTCTCTCATGTGCAGCACACCGTCACAGGCGAAGTGGTCTACTCCATCTATAATAGTGATAAGAGGATACTCCCCCCAGTTGTACTATCTGCTATGCGCCCCCTTTCCCCTGGAAACAAAAACACAGTACCACATAATAGACCCTACATGTACCCATAGGTGTAATACATAAATGATTTCATGTTGGTAAATTACAACTTCCTTATATCATGTATGTCCAGAAATAAAACAAGGGATGTCCTTAGGATCTGCCTGTGAGAGCCTGGCTAATCAAACCGAATACAATTACTCTGTACATAAAAGGCACCCATGGATACGCCTGAGCTAAAATAATTATCATAAATTATTATAACATTGTTTGATACAGATGGTCAGATCATCAAATAATATTGAATCTGCGGTATGACAATTCTTTATATAAATTTCGTCATTTGAAGCTGGAATTAATTTACGTCAGAAATTCCAGCTTCAAAAGAATGAAAAATATAAATACACAATTTAGGAGCAAAAGAGTTAAGAATCATATAATTGAAAGCGAAGATTTACAATAACTATATGAACACTGATGAATGTGGTGCAATAATATATGAATACATTGAATTTCGAACCGTTTTCCAGGTTGTGCTACAAGCCAGCATGCATATCTCAGCAGCTGTGGTCTGCTGCTCGCTCCTAGCAGTGACGTCACAGGCTCGTTATGAACCTAACTGGGATTCTCTGGACACCAGACCTCTCCCTACCTGGTATGATGAGGCCAAGATAGGAATCTTTATACATTGGGGTGTGTTCTCTGTACCAAGCTTTGGCAACGAATGGTTCTGGCGTAACTGGAAATCAGGCTCCGCCGCAATCGTAAAATTTATGAAGGACAACTACCCACCTGGCTGGACGTATGCGGACTTCGCTCCTCAGTTCACAGCCGAGTTTTACGATCCGGATCAGTGGGCGAGCATTATCCAGGCATCGGGGGCAAAGTGAGATGTTTTTTTTATTCAACAAAACATACAATTATTGTAATATAACTATTTACTGCATTTCAGAATATAAAAATATATAGTATTAGGTAAATCTGAGGTATAGGCATATGTGATAATAATTCACACAATGTCTCTCAGAATTATGTATGATAAATTAATAGCCTTCTCATTTATTGTGCACACTTATAGTCGGATAAATATATGAATTGCGGTTTTGTAGTGTTTTGTTAAGTCATATTGTGTCCATATGGCGTACACTAAAGGGACTAGCCCCCGATATAATTTTAGTCATGTTTGTGAAAATGTCTAAACTTGTCTGGTGCGACCAAAGTGGGATTGATTTGTGTGACAGATATACCGTTCTGGTGACGAAGCACCATGAAGGATTCACTAACTGGCCCTCTAATTATTCATTCAACTGGAACGCCATGGACGTGGGACCACACAGAGACCTGGTTGGTGAGGACATTATATGTAACTGATTAAATGTAAGCAAATTATTGCTTGCTTCTCTTACCTACAGATTTTTGTCATACAAAATAACTAGGCTAAGTAATGATACTAATCATGCTAATTCGAAAACGAGCCCACGTGACCAGTATAAGTTCCGGAATTGTTTTTTTATGAATCCCTAATATACAACGAAAGTGTTGTAATATTGTAATTCTCAAACTGTTTTGTATATTTCTGAATCTACTTTATCTATTCATGCTCATGCACCAATTCAGAGTAGAGCTATCTTGTTCAAGATGTGCTGGCAGAACATGCATAGTATTATTTTATATATCCTAATATGCTCGATATAAGGATTCACAGTAAAAAGTTTCGTCTAATGAAAATAAATTACACAATTCTTATCTGTCAATAACTTTGTTTTTGTAGGTGACTTCGCTGCTGCAATACGTAGAAAAGGTGGAATGCATGTCGGACTATACCACTCTCTTCTGGAGTGGTTCAATCCGTTATATGAACATGACAAAAACAGCAATTTCACCAAGAGAACATTTCCACAGGTTAGATCTGAGATATTGTACTTTGTATATATTTAATGGTACAGCATACTATATATTTAGTCTTAATGGTAATCATTGTAGATTACAATATGTTAATTATGTAAAAAATATTTTTTTTTACGTTTGAAATGCCACTATGCGTACTAAAACGTTATTACCAAGATATTAAAACCATTTTTTGCTAGGTTGAGGAGCTGACACAGAGAAAGATCCTGACACTGAAAAATGAAAAATATTCAATGCTATGAAAACGTGTTATTCACTTTCAATAAACCTTAAACATGTTACAACGCGGAATTATTTTTGTATAAACCAAGAGTTTTTTCCCATTTGAAAAAACCACAGATGTCTTAGTTAGCTCTTTCCGCGTCATTTGAATACCCATGTTATGGGGGTACGATCAATAGAAATGAAATATTTTTACTCTTACAGCGCGGGGATCAACATTAGACGTCACAATCTGACGTCCACGGACGTCAAATTCTGACGTCTGAGGTCGATCCCCGCACTGTAAGGTTTAATTTGATCCTCATATTTAAACCAAAATATAATCGACTTTTCATTTAAGGCAAAAACCTTCCCAGAGCTGTATGAATTAGTGAACACCTATAAACCGGATGTGGTGTGGTCTGATGGTGATTGGGAGGCTACATCTAACTATTGGAAAAGCACTGAATTCATAGCGTGGCTTTTTAATGACAGGTAATGAAGCAAATAGAATCAGCATTGTCAACAACGTTAACATAACAAAGTTACATTATTTTTACATTGTTATCATTTTTTCCACTGCTTCTTTTATTTGTATACATTATGTACATATAATGCGTTTACTATGCTGTATTCTCCGCTTGATTAAAAATCAATACCCATTATTTGAAGCTGGGCCTTGGTCAGAAATTGCAACTTCAAACACATAAAGATATGCTGAGAATAATTTGGCAGTCAGCGAAAATAACCAATAAAAAGTAATATTTAGTTCAGACCAGCCACTCATTATTTAAAATACATTTTTCGCTATGCTATAGATATAATTATTAAATTTATTATTGCTGTTTTCTCTCAAGTCCGGTGAAGGACTCTGTTCTTGTGAATGATCGCTGGGGATCAGAATGTAGAGGCAAACATGGTTCATTCTGGAACTACCATGACCGGTACAACCCAGGTAAGGCCATGTGATTCTAATCATGTGATACACACGCACGATTGGGGATATCCGTCGATTTCAACCCAACCCAGTAAGCACAAAACATTTTGTATAACATATGTACAATTTTGGACCAACGTCGAAGACGTTGGGCCGACGGTGTACAATGTTATACAAATGTTTTGCGTTTGCTGGAAAGTTTTCAATCAACGAGTATTAAAAAAAAGATAGATATTTTTTTTAAATTTTAATTATTTACCCAGTTATGGTTTGCTTCACCGTGACAATGTCAAACATTCAAGTGAGAGGAAATCTCAAATAAATATTTTGTCCCTCGAGGAAGGGTTAACCCTTACAGTGCGGGGATAGACTTTAGTCGTCAGAATCTGACGTCTGTAGACGTGAGATTCTGACGACTAAAGTCTATCCCCGCACTGTAATAGTGAAAATATTTCTAATGGCCGTAGACCCATAACATAGGTATTCAAATAAATCAGAAAGAGCTAACTAAGACGGTTATGATGATTTCAAATTGAAAAAACCCATTTTGGTTGCGATGTTTTTTACAAATTAATTCAGCGCTTTAAGGGTTAAGTATGATGTTTCTGATTATTTAAATATGGCATAGATGCGGCATCCATCGTGCATCTGATCTACTAATGTATGCAGCTACTGCATAGAAAATACTTAACTCTTGATACTATGCATCAACGACGGTGCTAACTTTGTACTTTACGAGCAATATCGGGTAAGCTGACACAAATGTTCTGCGAAGAGACGTTTGATCTTACCTTGTTAGTTAACAAAATAAAAATATCCTGAGAAAGCACAGATTGTTTTCAGATCACACATGGTACCGCGTGTACGCCTACCCAGTAGTTTTATGTACGATATTGGCACCATACGGTATACCCATAGAGCACCGCGCTGGTTGCATAGTTAGTCGGGATAAGCGACACCTGCTGAATAACTATAAACTAAATTAGTCTGAAATATAACAGTCACTTTATCGTGTGTTGGGTAAATGTGATACTAGGTAATTTACGTGGGGTCTACGGTTAATATACTGATTTGCATTAACACAAGTGCTACCTGTAAATCATAATACATATGTTTATACCACTATACTGCTTCATATTTGTGAAGTCAGTTGTATCTGTTCAATCATTGGTTGTTGTTTATTATTTTAATTGTCTTTATTCTTATTAGGTGTTAAACAAAATCACAAGTGGGAGAACGCTATGACAATAGACACTGTGTCTTGGGGCTATAGACGTAATGCTCAACTAAATGCCTTCTTAACGATGGATCAAATAATAGAAACACTAGCTCAAACTATCAGGTAATAAATACAATTTTTACAGAAATGTATTTTGTTCAGTCAGTCTTATTCTCCGTGAACATGCTGAGGCTGCACATTTATTAAACGTTGCCTATGTCTTTATTTGATTCGCCATTGAGCTCGGGATTCTTAGTTAATATAAATCTTGCTCAATCATCATGTGTGAAATAATATAACTATGATAACGTAAAGATACTATTTTTATTATTGGCTGCCGTTGAATTGATTTTTTTCAGAAACTTCTTTATTTCAATTTATTGTACATTATTTTATTTTGTGGATAGAACAAATATTCACTTTTGTGTATTTTATTATCCAGCTGTGGTGGTAATTTATTGATTAACATTGGTCCCACCCATGATGGGCGTATAGTACCAATCTATGAGGAGAGGTTAAGACAGATGGGTGATTGGTTGTCTGTAAATGGAGAAGCAATCTATTCCAGCAAACAGTGGACTTACCAGAATGACACAGTCACTCCTAAAATATGGTACGACATCTGTTCTCTCATAGCCCTTAAGATTTGGTAACGATCAAAAGGTTTCTTAAGTTATTATACATGTATTATTTCCAAAAAAAAATTTTTTTGTTGACATACCTTTTATTAGTTATTTTTTTATTCCCCCTTTTGATATATGTGTGATAAGAAGTGCATTTCATAGGCATGTAGGTTTTGACACAGTAAACATCTAGTTTGCTGTGTGTGATCATGTCACCTCACAAATAATACGGTTTGCCATAGAAAAAGTTATGTACCTAAAATAGACATGATAAATATTAATCATGATAATGATACCTTTATACATATTTTATTAGTTTGAAATGTACTGAGGGATCGAATTTTTGCATTTTGATAAATTGAATATTTGTTACAATATTCTTGATTATATGATGATGCGGGTACTATTGATTCCAGGTACACATCACAGAAGTCTGTGTCTGGTGAGGTGACAGTGTACGCTCTGGTACTGGACTGGCCAGCTGATGGACAGGTGAAGCTTGGAGCACCCTATCCCTCCCCGTCTACAACAGTCACCATGCTAGGTCTACCACAACAACCACTCAAGTGGAGCAAACTATCCCCGGGTGGCATGGTCATCTCTATGCCCATCCTTTCTCCCCCTCAGATGCCATGTCAGTGGGCATGGACATTAAAAATTACTAACCTGATGTAGAGTACAGGGTTATCAACGTGCAATACAGACTGAATATTAGTTGGGATATTACTTATTAATTCATAATTATGTGTGTGTGTGTGTGCTTTACTTAGCCTACTTTTATTTACCTGAATGATAAAGACATTTTGCAACAAAATGTTATTGAAACAAGATTGTCATTTACACATTTGTTGACCAGATTTTATGTTCCGTCATCAATAAACTTTTTTACTGGATTCTGTGGTATTGTGTCTAATTTGTTGCACCCTGGTCTATTAAGTGAACCACACATTCCTCCGTTTATCCATTTACCTGACCAGATTTACACGCTCATTTCCATTCCTTGTGTAGCCATGAACATTGATGATTACTAATATTGATGTATATATTAAGATAAGATATATAATTTTGTGTTGATTTCGTGTTGGAATGATGAGCTGAGGAAGAGTTTGATGTATAATATATTTTATTTGAACGTGGTAATCAAAATTATGGCCATGCAAAGCATTATTGTAAATATTCACTTACTTGAAAATTTATCTGGTTCGCATCATCTACAAAATTAACTAGACCTACATTTGCGCTAAATGGCAAATAGACCTACATTTGCGCTAAATGGCAAATATGCATTTATCCTCTTGCTTTTGAAACCGATATCCCTGCATGAGTTTTGTAATGTTACTATCACAGCGTATTGCTCCGCCAATGAAATGAACAGCATACGGAGTACTAGTCTACAGTGATTATCCCGGGGAAGCTGCAGCTTCCACGTGCCTGGCTATTATCTTCAGGCGAATGGCTAGTGGTGTACCCTGGTTCATCCGCTCAACAGCGGTGCTAATGCAGTTCTGACATCACTGCAGGCAACTCTATAACTTGTATTTCCACATGGTGTATAGCATGTAGCATCGTCACCATAAGACATCTTACAATGGGTGTAGCTAAACCATGTTAGCTGACCTCGAACAGTCCCTTGTAACCATTACGCTTACGTAAATTGTGTCAACCATGTACCAGCATCTAATTTGCTGGGATCTGGGGTATGTGTTATGCGGACGCCCTACAAGCCCCCACCCCCCGCCCCCCCCCCCCCCCGCTGCATGGATTACATAAATTATCTTCACCCACGTCCTCAAGGCCAGCTTTTTTTTATCTACATGCGTTATGAGATGTTGCATTATTAAGTGTTAATACTGAGACAAAGTTAAATTGTATTTCGCGGCATGGCTCTACAAGTATGCTGCAAGTAACGCAGTAGTTTAAATGCAAGTTATTGCTGTTGAAATACAAGTTAGTGTTACTAAAATAGCAGTTGTTTTTTGTCGAAATACAAGTAAATTTGTAAATTGTAAATTTAACTTGTTGTTCACTGTCTCAACATTAAGCAAAGAGTGGTTGATACTGTCACTACATTTCTCCTGGTACCTTGTTATATACAATAACCAAATATAAGACGCAAAGCCAATGTTGCTTTTACGCTGGGCCGACATTATATTGCAGAGGCTAACTATAATACAACACAGGTTGATTGCATGTGTTTGCCGGGCATAATAGTACTAAGTCTACTTGCAACCATGGCCGGTCCCGATGGCTCATTTGTATCGACTGGGGCTTGAAACCTGGAGGTACCACGTTCGTCCCGGTCGGACCGGATATTTGTCATCGTTGTTGTGCATATACAGTGATCCAAGCTGTTCAAAGGCATATAGTGCATAGCGCTGCCTATGGTACTGTGCACTATAAAAAACCCTTGAAGTCATTGGAAATTAGAGTAGGGCATAGTCCAGGCTTCGGGCTTCTTTTTGTCGCGATACTGCCATGATAGTGCAGAAAGCGACGTAAAGTAATATTCACACACACACACTTGCAACCATAATTATGTAAATTAGTTTCTTATTGACACACAAAAACTTCTAAATTGACATATAGTTTCCAGGGTCAGGTATTGGTCACCAGAATATTGTTTTATGCGCCCAATCAGGACACAGCATTAAAATCACGTTACTATGATTACAGAACATATTCTCGACGCACTGTGCCAGGCAAACCTAAGCTGTGCTAGGAACGAGGCTGGGTTGGAGTGATATATGGGTATTAGGGAACAAAATACAATGAACTTGCGTATATTGATATAAGCACTTCAAATTACATTACATTAACCACTGCTATAGGCCTACCTACCAATTGCTGATGATTTCTTCATAAATATCAACGAGATGATAATCTATTATGTTAATATATTACTGGGCCTAAGGAGAAGATGATGAACACTGATTTCCAAACCGTTTTGCACAGGAGTTAATGGTATGCATGTGGAAAAATGTCAGCTACATTTGCTCCACCGTGATACCAATATTATCTTTGGTATATAGCATACTCGGATACTGTATCGTGCATTCTGTAGTACATATTGTCAATACATTGAGTGGCTATACTAACAATAACATTGCTTAACTGGGCCACTTAATAAAACGCAGCTGCAACTTAGTAATGATAGTTCAACCAGGAGGAATAATAACGGGTTTTTTCAAAATTGTCTACAGGACATAAAACATATTACACGGATAACACGATACGTTGTCCCAGTCGTGGATTAACTTTGGTCCACCGTGTGCGAGGATGGCCGACCATCAAGCCAACATTGAGTCAACGTGTCTGCTTGGATATGCACATGCATGAAACGTGATGTCGTTGTCACGTGGCGGAAGCCGTTACGATTGAGAGAACATTGATATCATCAGGGCGCGTGACCACTTGGGCTGTGACATATGTACGCTATAGTCACGAGATTAAGATACATTGTATATCAGCTGTATAGGGTTTGTCACATAAAGCTGTAGGTGGAGGATGAGAAACAAGTAGAAAGTGTCGATCTCCTACTACTATAGACAGATAAGGTGAGTGTAGCCTAAAAATGGACAAATAGATAAATACGCTGAGCTTTATTGCTACAGGCCTAGGCCTGGCGTTACATGGGTACCACTGTAGGCCTACCAGATTTTCTAGTGAGATATGTGTTATTGTTTTTTAGACTGATTATTTTGAAATCTATATTATATTAGGCTATAATCTGATAATACACCTAAAGCTATAATCAGGTCGACCAAAACTGTCTCACCTAGTTGCATATTTAAGATTATTCAATTAAATTATATTACAATAAATTATTAACTTCGGTGTTTATGGTAGGCGTCCTCTTATCTATGCTAGTGATAAGGGGATACACCCCCGTAGATTATCAATGATATAACTAACTTACCCCTAAACACCCATCAAACATAGTAAATACAGAAAGTGATGAATACAAAATACTGCGACAAATTAATTATGTTTGCCAAACCTTTCACCAAATTTATTACGATCTATAACAAATAGGAACTAAGTAACTCTTGTGCAAGCCGAACAGGGGTAACTACTTACTTAAGTAGTAACTACTTACTTAAGTAGTTACTTAAGTAGTTACTGCTGTTTGACTTTGCACATAGGCCTACTATTACCTGATTATATCTTCATAAAATATTATAATCATATGTGCGCATGTGTGGTGAAACCTTAATTAGTAAAAACTTCGCATAATACGCCTACTCATAAAGGTATTATTTTTACATATGAACACATTAGGCCTACACATTTGCAGCGATGATTTTAGCATATCTATTTATTCCAGTCTTCTTGGCATGTATACATATAAAAAGGTACGTACATCATGAACATAATTATATAAGTATATCTTCAGGTGGAGCTTCTAACCAACATGCATCTCGCTTCTGCGTTGCTGTGTTGCTTGCTTCTGGTGGTGACGTCACAAGCTCGTTATGAACCTAATTGGGACTCTCTGGACGCCAGACCTCTCCCTACCTGGTATGATGAGGCCAAGATCGGTATCTTTATACACTGGGGAGTCTTCTCCGTACCAAGCTTTGGAAACGAATGGTTTTGGCACAACTGGGAATCAGGATCTGCCGATATAGTTAAATTTATGAAGGACAACTACCCACCTGGCTGGACGTATGCGGACTTCGCTCCTCAGTTCACAGCCGAGTTTTTCGATCCGGATCAGTGGGCGAGCATTATCCAGGCATCGGGGGCAAAGTGAGAATAATACTTTATTATAATTTGATGGTCCTTTAAAATCAGCGTACTTAATAACGCCCTAAATCGACAGGCACTAACATCAGTTGCAGCTTCGAAGAAAAAATAACATTTGTCTAACATGACATGTTTGATTCTATGTCTGTATGTTTGTTTGTTTGCTTGCTTTGATGTTTGCTTGCTCTCTTGCTTGTTTGCCTATTGCTTGATTTTTTGGTTGTTTTCTTGCTCAATCGCGGGTTGGTTGGTTAGCTGGTTTGTTTGTTTGTTTGCTTGTTTGTTTGTTTGTTTGTTTGTTTGTTGGTTGGTTGGTTGGTTGGTTGGTTGGTTGGTTGGTTGGTTGGTTGGTTGGTTGGTTGGTTGGTTGGTTGGTTGGTTGGTTGGTTGGTTGGTTGTTTTAGTTAGTGTCAGTTAGTTAGTTATGGGCTAACTTACCAACGGGGCGGGAAACAGGGTCTTCAGGTTGGATGTAAACCCGTGGCTGCCTAGCACTGTCCAGAAGGTACCACTGAGGGTTATACTCATTCGTGAAGCATCCTGCCACCCACATCTTAATCCTTAAGGCCGAATGCGACTAATCGTACCTACTGAGTGTACCGAGCACAAACCACTCTGCTGAATCAACCAGGTTAAGCAACCAACTTAGGCCTCATCCTAATTTTGGGGGGTGACCGTCCTGGGTTCGAACCCTTGACGTGCCCTTATTTTTTTATGTCATATATGACTTTATATATAACTCTAGAGTATAGAGTCCCCCAATAACCGACAAGGTGGACTCGAACCATCAAGGCTCACTTCAGAATTCATTAATGCGTTGATGGACATATTTAAATGCCATATCACTACTCTGACTTTATCAGCCGAGTTTTCCAGATAGAATCAAATTTTGTGGTGTCTGAAAAATGTCCCAAGCCAAGGTGGACTCGAACCACCGACCTTCCCCCTATGTACGGGGGTGCTCTACCATTGAGCTATCGGCAAAAGACGAGGACCTCCTTGGTTGGTTGGTTGGTTGGTTGGTTGGTTGGTTGGTTGGTTGGTTGGTTGGTTTGTTGGTTGGTTGGTTGGTTGGTTGGTTGGTTGGTTGGTTGGTTGGTTGGTTGGTTGGTTGGTTGGTTGGTTGGTTGGTTGGTTGGTTGGTTGGTTGGTTGGTTGGTTGGTTGGTTGGTTGGTTGGTTGGTTGGTTGGTTGGTTGGTTGGTTGGTTGGTTGGTTGGTTGGTTGGTTGGTTGGTTGGTTGGTTGGTTGGTTGGTTGGTTGGTTGGTTGGTTGGTTGGCATGGCCATGCATTCAAACCCAAAATAGTACGAATATTACCAGATCTACAGTATTCAAATTTCCTCTTGACAAAAATCTTCATCGTCTATTCCGCAAATTAAACTTTCCTTTTAAATGAATATGTGCAGCACTGTCTCTGAGGATATTAGACTCAATTTATTTTGAATCGAGAAAAACACAAATAGACGTGTCCAAAACAATATCATAAGCTGCCGGCAGAAGTAATGATTTGATTTGTTCTCTGGCAGATATACAGTCCTTGTGACGAAGCACCATGAAGGATTCACCAACTGGCCTTCAAATTATTCATTCAACTGGAACGCTATGGACGTAGGTCCACACAGGGACCTCGTGGGTGAGTGTCATGAAAGCACTTATGAAACACATCATGTTTTTACTTCTATTACCCACAACACATTTTAACACTGTCATTACAACCCAAGCTGCCTTTTTAACGGCATATTACGTTGAATAATTTGTTTTAATGATTTTTTTTTTTTAAATACATCAATTCTCTTTCGAGGTATTGACATTTGGTAACGTATTCAACTGTTAAATTCATTAGTTTTATATATTGTGAGTGTGAGTATTGTATGTAAAATATTTTTTGTATTGTGAAGAAATACTGATTTTATGTTATTCGTAACGTGAAACAGACCATAATCTGTGCGATATTGTATTGTGTTAACTCGTTTGGTCAACAATGGAACATACACAATTACCACACGAAACCATTTGATTTCATAGGTGATTTCGCATCTGCTATTCGTAAGAAAGGTGGAATGCATGTAGGTGTGTATCACTCTCTTCTGGAGTGGTATAATCCTTTGTATGCTAATGACAAGAATAGCGGGTTCACCAAGAGAACATTTCCACAGGTAAGTTCTGAATTTAAATAATGTGGTTGACTAGTTTCATAATTATAATCGTTGATCAATTTGCGCACATTTCGATGTTAAACATTTCCTTTTTATAAAGATTTTGGCTCAAAATACAGAAAACTGTTGAATAAGTGTGCTAACTGAGAAAAAATCAAGTCAACTGTCTGCTTTTGATAATGAGTGGAAAAAACAAATTATTATACATTATTTTTTTTGCAGTTATATGATTTACTTTCTAATTAAGTCTAATTATAAAAGGCTGAAAAAAATTTGTGGAACATGTGTCATATAAATGATTTTATATCATATTTATTTTAGGCGAAAACCTTTCCGGAGTTGTATGAGTTGGTGAACACGTACAAACCAGACGTTATATGGTCTGATGGTGATTGGGAGGCTCCCGAGGTCTACTGGAACAGCACAGATTTTCTAGCGTGGCTTTATAATGACAGGTATCGCCTACTGAAACAAATACTGGATAATCCTTTGCTTGTAAAATAGTGTTATTAAACATTTTATTCTATACACATTATCGAATGTTCTATCCTTTAGAACCATATTAATAAAATTGTGCATATAAGATACACATACTTTTTGAAGCTGTCTAATTATGTATAGAAGAGTATTTAACATTATGTACTTTCTCAACGCACAGAACTACAGCTCGTTAAGTTTACAACCATTGAAAAAATGTTGTTCCGTGGTAATATACATGCAAACAGACAATGCGATTGAGCAGTCTTATAATCTTATTTTCTTTGATAGGCCTAATCTATTTATATACTCGCCTAAAATCTCAAGTAAACGCTATAGATATCGCCTATCTATCATTTATATTTCTACAGCCCAGTGAAGGATTCTGTTCTTGTGAATGATCGCTGGGGCTCTGACTGCAGATGTAAACATGGCGGATTCTGGAACTGTAATGACAAGTACAACCCAGGTAAACCTGATATGCCAACCAGAGACAACTAGTATTATTGTATTGTTGCATGCATTAAACAATAGCACGTATTCCAATTTTATTAGGTATAGAACGTTTGTATCTTCTACTTTGTCAATATACTCTTTGAGTGCGGGAACCGACTTTAGACGTCAGAATCACGTAATAATCAAGTTTTAAAAATGTATTCAATATGTTTTCAAATGAAGACATTTACGATGAACTATAATTGAAAAAACCCTCTTTGGTCTCCATGGTTTATACAGAAATATTTCAGCGTTGTAAGGGTCAAGTACAGCAGCGTCACCCACCTTGGTAGTTGGCACTTTGTTTGTAATAAACATACTTTTTAATTTGAAACGAGGGAACTATTCCTATACTGGTAAATAACAAAGCTGTCCAGTTTTATCAAGCATTTCATGTTGCTAATCTGCTGTTGATGACACTGGGCAATGGTAGTGCAAGTGTGCCAAAGTACTCGTTGGTGGAATACATCTTAAAGGTGATCTATCACCCCTTATATAGTATGAATAAATTTGTGACAAATAAATAAAAGTTGCCAGAAGATGGGGCACAAGTGTTTCCTTATATGGGGTGATTAGCTATCATGTCACCCTCTGAGAGGGTCACATGATAGCCAATCACACCCATATAAGGACATAACTATTCATACCATATAAGGGGTGATAGATCACTTTTAAGCTACCTTAAAAATAAGTAGATGTGTTCCCGATCCCTAAACAACTGCATACACATTGCCGATGGATGCTTTATATCGCATGTTGTTATGTCATTATTTTATAGCAAACCATGATTTGTTATTATCATTTTCCGTTCTTCCCAGGTGTTATACAGAAGCATAAGTGGGAGAATGCTATGACAATTGACAGCGGATCTTGGGGATATAGACGTAATGCTCAACTCAGTGCCTTTTTAACCATGGATCAGATAACAGAAACTATGGCTCAAACTATCAGGTGATACACGCTGACATTTTCTTATATAATGCTATCATCTATTCTTCTTTTAGTCTACCAATACAAGGAATTAGGATGAATAATATCCTTCGTCGTTGGTTTTCTTTTGGGTCTTGTTTGCCTAGAGACGATCAAATTATTTAATCCTTTCTGAGCAGTTTCAAGCTATTTTCCGACCAAATAAAATGACATTGATATCCATAAAATAGTGTTTGATCGATAATCAGTTAATCAAACAACTCAATTGTGTAGATATTTTTATATAAATATTAAATCCAACGCTGACTAATTATGGTCAATGTTCAGTTAGTAAAATAATTTAATTTGTCGGATGTGTATTCTTGATAAATATGATTATTTTTCGTCATTTAAAGCAGGAAAATTTTACTTAGCAATTCCAGCTATAAATGACTAAAAAATACAAAAAAATAAACAACTCAACAGCACTGGTGGTAATATTTTTTATCGATGTAACTGGTTACCTCTTAGATTGTCAAGTATAGATGTATGTAAAGATGTATGTAATATTTTCATGGTATTGCGACGCTAAGTTGTTTATCTGGCTGTTTTAAATTAGATGATAACGATCCATTTCATGTACTAAACAACCCTTGACTCATTGATTGAATTTTTTGTTTTTATCTCCAGCTGTGGTGGTAATTTATTGATTAACATCGGCCCCACCCATGATGGGCGTATAGTGCCAATCTATGAGGAGAGGTTAAGACAGATGGGAGATTGGTTGTCTGTGAATGGAGAAGCAATCTATTCTAGCAAACCATGGACTCATCAGAATGACACCGTCACTCCTAAAATATGGTTAGAAGTGGTCATTGTTATATTGTTATTCATATCATTTACTATAGACTAGCAGGCAGCATTAGATAATTATATGCAATAACGGATGATTCACATTTATTGGGTAGCGGGCTGTGGATTCAAGATAAAATACCTGAAATAGTGTTTATCAATGAAATATTCTTGTTTAATATACAAGTCATGTACATATGCATGATATAGCTGCAGTAATATTGTCTTAGCTCTTTATATAATTTGTATCCGTGATCTGTTATTAATCTGTTATTAAAATAGTGGGTGTATTTTAGATTCATTTGCAATAACTGTATTGTTTAGTGTTCTTTCGTGATGATGTGAGAACCGTTGACTATTTCAGGTATACATCCCAGAAATCCACGTCTGGTGAGGTGACGGTGTATGCTCTGGTATTGGACTGGCCAGTTGATGGACAGGTGAAGCTTGGAGCACCCTACCCCTCCCCGTCTACAACAGTCACCATGCTGGGTCTACCACAACAACCACTCAAGTGGAGCAAACTCTCACCAGGTGGCATGGTCATCTCCATGCCCATCCTCTCTCCCACTCAGATGCCATGTCAATGGGCATGGACATTGAAGATTACTAACTTAATGTGAAGGAAAGAGGGTATCAATGTGCAATAGAAAAGAGCATTATTATTCGTATAAAAGTTATTGATATCTATGTATTTTGATTCTAGATTTGTATGTATTTTCTAGAAGTTGCGAATTAAATTTTTGACCAAGATGTAATAACTAGAATCAAACTGTTAATATTAATCTGTTAACCATATTGATTGATTTGTATTCTGTTATTAAATAAATATTTTTTACTGGATGTAATGGTAATGGTTGTATTAAGTATTTACTACTGAAAAAGAATGTGTGTTTACGCCGCTACGAAGGTGTAAAACACGCATTGATGTATCCTAATAATAATTGAGTTGCCTCAGTGTTGTTGCTGGCACCCGCTCGAGAACATGAAGATAATATATGATTAATATATGATTAAGATGATGGTCTTAACGTCTCAACGTATTTGGCGCATCTTTTTTACAATAATTTCAGTCCCTTTTTTTACCACAATAAACAAAACAGTTTACGAGCACTACTTATTTATAGGCATGGCATGTCATGGCATAAATAGGCATACACTGCTTTTATACATATTTTTCAAGTCTCAATACTGTATACAAATATACCGAAATATCAAAAGTCACATGAAATGGTCAATAAAATCATTTAAATAATTTTCACTGATTTTTTTCTTCGTGCGAATCTTTATGTGACACTAAGACATAAAAATGATGAATATAAGAATGTACTAGTCATAGTACACATGTTTAACAAGCTTGGTGTAATTTTCACTAAATTATATACTTACGACTACTTAATTAGTTTAGCGTATCGTGAAGTTTATTTATTGTTTTTTTCGGCAATGGTAATGCCACACCTATAATGCCATATTATAATAGAGAGTTGTATTGTAAATATATGTCATTCGTAAATAAATCGTCTGTCGCATTAAAAATCGATACCACTCCTGACCTCCGATTTGGCAATCTGGCAAATATAAAACATTAATCCAACGCTGATTAATGTTGGCCCAACGTGTACGACGATGGCCTAACATTGAATCAACATTGGCTCAACGTCTGGTGTTGGCTGAGCCCCAGCATGTACGGGGCTTTGACCCTATGTTGTTTTAATGTTGGTCCAGCGTCGTAGACGATGGGCCAACATTAAATCAGCGTTGGATCGATATCTCGTGTTTGCCGTCGTAGATGGTGGACCAACCTTAAAACAACAGTGGGCGAACGCCTATAGTGTTTGCTAGGGGAAGACAGAAATGGCTAGAATTGTCAAGTGTGAGAAGTATGTTACACCCCATGTCACGATCAATTCAAGTGTGTACTTCGGAACGCTTACAGACGGTGTAGATGTTGTATATATTCACTATTGTGACAAGCTTCCGTAATCCAGAGGTAAAGCTAACTAGAAGGATTGACGCAATCCACGATGTTTCATAACACGTTGTTGAGGGTGGCTTTTGCTAACTAGAGGTAGCGTACGTGACCTCCGACCGCAAGGGCGGTGGCCCTGGTGTAGTGGTTAAAGCTGCCTGCTTGGAAATTCGAAGATTGCGGGTTCGAACCAAACCCTGGCCTTCAAGTTTTCGAAGAAACAAAATGTTCCCCGCTCATTCGTAATGATTAAATATTGTGGGGAACCTTCGTGATTGAGAGGTACAGTAGCGTGAATTTTTAATCCTGTGTCTGGAGGGTAGTGTAATCTCATTCATCTCACCATCCTCAGGAGGTTCTCCTGGCCCAGTTTAGCCTATATGTGCACTATGGTGGCCTAGAACCCCATTCATTTCATTTCTACGACCGCTATGGCCCGAATTTCGAATACTGTGTCTGGAGGGTAGTGTCGTCGGATTCTGGTCCAATTTAGCCTATATGAATATGTGGCCAAAGTGGCGCATTCATTTTAAACCTTCACAGGTGATATGTTTCAATTAGGTCTCCCGGTTGGCTCTACACTTCGAAATTCAAGTAGGATAAAAAAATGTTTTTAAAGACACGAATGAAAAATACACAAAAGGAGAATATAAAATTTATTCGATATATTCACATCTGACGAATTTCGTTCCATTTTACTTTGTGTAGTGGAATTGTGAAAGCATGATATTGGAAATTGCCATATAGCATGATGCCAGGTTTATAAGCCATCAATGTATTATTCTTCAATGAGTAATGTATGATGATTTATTAATCATAGATAAAAAAACAGCTGTGTTACCCCAAAAACAGAATCAATATACTGTACCGACGTCGCACATATATGACTACAAAGTTTTATTTAATAGTGGTCAATCAGATTAATAAATTGCCGAAATAAGACACCTGTAATATATCTTTTTCAAATTAAGGTTTGTTTTAAACGTTGTATAGCACAGCCTATAATTAGAAATAACCTATAGCAAATATCGGACGTTTGCCCAAAGCTATCGCAAATTAATAATCACCTTCTATATTCAGTCTACAGGTTTCCAACAATTGACACAAAAAATCATGTTACTGTGTCCACTGCACTAAAAAAAAGTTTGTTTTTCATATTTCATATGCTGGGCCAGCGTCGATGACGCTGTCCAAGCATTGAGACCTTCTTGTGTTGTTTGGGAAGTGTGAAGCGGAGAGGTCATTGCTCCCACAGCGCGTCCTTGACAACGCACTGATCAATATGGTGTGATCCACATCCCTGTCAAGTCAAGGTAAACAAAAAGCACAATACATCGACACGGGTATTGTCTACGAGCTAAGTGAAGCCAACAGCTTTTATTAATTTTATGGCGTGTTTTCTGATTCTATGTAACTTGACTTTTAACCTTTTTGGTGACACGATGTGATTAATATGGTGCGCCATTATTATGACGTATTATGATTCGCACTGTTCAGGATCAGACCTGTGTGTTGTGCAGTTAAGCGTGTCGCGCTGATCGCGGATCTGTGAACTCTTATACTGTACACTGCAAATATTTAACAGCTTATTGTATATCAACCAATCAAACAGTCCTTGTCGTCAGGAACATTTACGACAACAATGACGTCACTTAAATGTCACTGTGTAAACTGCGGGTCTACATGGTAAAGGACGTATCTGTGATAGACCTGTCCCTCAACTTACTTATATTGCCTTGTTGTGTTTTATATCAACTGGATAACTGAATTGCCGTGATAGTCTGAGCAAAATATGGAATTATGTGACAGCAATATAGGCTATCATCATCCTTAAACCGGATACATAATTTTAAAGGAGTTGCTGTCGATACGTGACTTAAGCTTATCTAAGTGAGGTAGCACTATAGCAGGGTATTTTTTTAAGATTCAACATGGCCGGACCAAGTTTTAACCTCCGTGGAAGCAGACTATATTCAATTTTGCTGTTTGGAGCTTTATTCTGTTTGGTGTTTGCCTGCCTATTCAGTAAGTAATAAGTTCAAATAAATATTTTATTATGTGCTCATATTATTATTTTAAAAATACTAGCATACTTTACTTCCTGCTATTTAAAATTCACTTTTAGCTATTGTAATTGTATTATGTTATTGTATGCTACTGTTATATAATTATTATTATTAGCTACTTGATCATAAACACATGTTACACAGTTCATGAATGCAAACTGTTTGCATACAACATGATTTGATTGGACTGTAGATAGAAAGATAGATAGCAAGATGGCAGCAGCAAGAGTGAGGATGGATATATTTCCATCCTAAATAAATAAGGCATCACATATAAACATGTATTTTTTATGGATACCTTAAATTTCAAGGGTGCTGGTCGCCTGGTTTCGGTATCCGAGTGTCTATTTTAATATATTTATTTTTCATAACATTATTACAACCTTTATGATAGTCATATAGATTATGTTACTACTTGTACGTAACTTGTACGTTTATTTTATTTTATTTTATTGATTTGCTCTTAGCCCTTTGCTAACATACACTATAATTGTGTTAGTCCGTTTAATCAAATCACTGTTATTGCGAATAAAATGAGTGTTTAAACATCATAATTTGCAAATGTTTCGTCTGAAATTAAACAAATATGTTATTTTTTTATATTTCACGTTCACAGTGTTCACAATATATTTATATTGCGCCATATCTCATAGGATTATATGACGCTCTTGAAGTAACTGTTGTGGATTGCGGTAGCAACACATAATTTCAAGTGGGTGAAAATTAAAGAAATATATATGGACCTATGGAAGATTAGCTCAGCTTTGTCACCTCACGCGATCAGCCAGGTGGTAGATTTGGTAGAATACCATATTTGGACCACTTGCATAATTCGTATATTACAAACATGACATACATCATAATCTGTTGACAGGTCGATCCGGCGGTGCTATTCGTACAGTTAGAAGGACCACCTACTACGGCAGCTACTACTACGGCTATTATTACAGATATAACAGGTAGATATATCTACAACATATAACCCTTTTCGTGCTAAATAGACATTTTGAACATTTTATTGTTAAAAAAACTGTTCAATGAGACGTATTCTTTCATCCAGCAAGGTTGACTAAATCGCGTTATGTTGACAAACATCACACGTTGAGTCGGTGTTATTGTGATACTGGATCAGCGTACATGTATCATAAGAAAAACATTGGCTTTAACCGCCAAGTTATTTAATTTGAATTTTCACCTACTCACGAAATTCACAACTTCAAGTGGGTGAATATTATTTAGATTTGAAAAAAAATGTAGATCTACGATTTTGAAATCTTGCTGTTTGATGCCACGTTGTGTTTTTGACGTATGGGAAAGCTGGTATTTAATGTGCTAATAAAAAAAGAATATAATCGTGACCTGCGGGCTGTGAAAGGTTACGTGCTGTGTCTGCTGGGTCGAGTGTGTGAACATTTCAACAGAAAGTTCGCGGTGATCATTGTAAAAAGTGAAAAACATCACCGATTCAACCTATATATATCGACATATTATTGTTATAAACATGTCATATTTATCGCTATATTTAAACTTACAAATATGTCTAAATAATAACTACCTGAGAAGTGTGTGATGTATTCTGCTTACAAAACATAATACTAGTTCTTCAGATACTATGCAATTGAATGTGGCTGTTTTGCATGTATTATCTCCCATCTCTCTTTTGGATATTGTCACAAAAGACGGGTCTTAAGATGGAAAAACTTGTAGCTAAATAAGCGAAATTCATTAATTTTATGTGAAAAATATCAAAGCAATATATTAGACAATACCATGATGTACTACAAACTTCATGAAAATATACCAATATAAATCGTTATTTACAAGACCATACGATTATTAGTATCAAGTAACATAAAAAATATTGTATAACAACATTTTTAAATATGATTACAAACAATATTATATATAGCCCATATCACAGGATATGAGAGTGAGACATGACGAAATATATAGCGACTAAGGTTTTGTTTTTTTATTACCAGATCTTCCATAGCGGGTGGTGGCCTGGCTGGTGTCGTGATTGGTTGCCTGATAGGAGCCGCCATCGTTACGGCCGCCATTTATATCTGTATCAGAATGTGTTGTCCTGAGAAGTTACCTCGTTCATGTAGACCTCATCATATGAGAGTACAACCAAGACCTGTCCCCAGACAAGGTATATATGACAGTTTTACCCTTAAAGCGCTGAAATACTTTCGTATTAACCATTGAGATCAAAGGTTTCTTTTTATTTTGAAATCATCATAAATGTCTTAGTTAGTTCTTTCTGATTCATTTGAATACATATGTTATGGGTCTACGACCATTATAAATGTTTTTACTTTTGCAGTGTGGAGATCGACTTTAGTAGTCCGAATCTGACGTCTACAGACGTCAGATTCTGACAACAAAAGTCGATCCCCGCACTGTAAAGGTTAATATGTCGGGCGTTCACTTTGTGAGATACTTTATAAATTGGTTGGGCGGAAATTTGTTAAAAACCTTTAAGTACTCATGACGTCTACAGCCGTTTTCAACATTTTTTATTTTATTGTTTGTGTCATAAAAGACCAATTCAATAAAATTGTTAGATTTACATATGCTGTGATTGCAGTGATACAAATATGAGTAGTTTTTACCCACTTCAAGTTGTGGTCGAGTTAGCGTGACAAATTAAGCTGGTAACAAATTACATTTTATAATATTAAAAACACTTTCGGGTGAGCATGTTTCATGGTAAACGAGCTATAATGCTTGAACCTTCCCTTTAGCCCCGAAGAACCACAGATAGTAATGTGCGTGTGCCGTTTTAGTTGAACATAATGACGCAGCTTTTTTATTTTGGAATTAATGGAATTTTAGTCTCCGGCTTCACCGTATAATATACATTGTCAACGTTCACACGTTCCCTATGATACGGATGATTTTGAAGTCCATTATTATTGCATGCTAATGATAGATTGTGTAAACAAATTAAATTATATAAACATGTTCTATATTGTTTTGAGTTTGCATTTGATTGTTGATTTTATGTTTTACAGGAGTAGTAATCAAGCCTCACCAAGCTGGTCGTCCTGTCATGCAACCTGGTGCCGCGCCACCTTATAACATAGCCAGCCAACCACCACCACCTTACCCCGGCCCTCCTCAAGCTGGTGGTGCGGCCTACCCCGGCCATCCACAAGCTGGTGGCGCCCCTTACCCTGGTCCTCAACAAGCTGGTGGTGTCTACCCCAGGGCTGGTAACGGATCCGTGGTACAGTATCCCCAGCCCGGATCCACAGGTGCTGCACAACAACCCACGGGACAGCAGCTGTACGGTGGTACCGGGGCCCCGGCGGCACCAATACCGGCACCGTATGCGGTACAACCTGCTGGGGAACCACCCAGATATTAAAACTTGTCACACCTGAGAGGCCGTGTTCTTAAAAGTCAAACTTATAGGTAAAGGAGTTGTCCACTGTGTATGAACAGCGGGACATATTTGTACTCAGAAAGCACCACGCATAGGCCCCCTATTACAAAGATTGAGGCAGCTGGGGTACAGCTAAAACCAGAAGCAAACATAGAGTGGTCTATAGCTTTAAGCTCATCGTAACCAGTACATTTATGTAGCGAGTTAGCAGCTTAGCTCATAACTTACCTTTACGGATCGTCTTAGAACACGGCCCGACCTAACACGACACCTTGACCCAATATTTGTGGACCGACATTAACCCTTTGAGCCCTTACGATGCATTAAAGCATCATTTTACATCCCTGAAAACAGACTTGATTTCCCTCAAACTAAGGGTTTTTGAATGAAAATTCCCATGGCTGGTTTACTAATAAATGGTTATTTTCTTTAATTTGCCACCCACTTCAAATCATCTTCATCCACTACAAGTCGAGAATTGCGACAGCAAATCGCGGCTTGTAGTGGATGAAGATGACAATGGTAAATTCAGGCTTGAAAGGGTTAAGCGTAAAACACACCGCCACACTACTTTACCATTTCCAAAATACACCAACGCGAAACCAAAAATTCGCGTTCTCCTTCGCGTTGGTGTGTTTTGGTAAGTTGTGTGTTTGATAATTATCGCGCGCGAATAGCAGTTCGCGTTGGTGTGATTTGTGGTTAAAACAAATATTGATTCATCGTCTGGTGTTTCCTCTGACTGACCTTTTATAGAACAATGCACATGTTAAATTGCACATAATGGCGTATTCTTAGTACTGGAGCTGATGCAGTTCTAAAAAAACACTTTGAAAACTGCAAAGAGCATACTGATGACCTGCATATATACCTCGATAACTATATAGAGAGAGGGAGAGAGGGAGGTTGTGGTAAAATATTTCCAGCAAACATGAGATGGTTACCCGATGTTGGTTCAATATGGGCCAATGTCGTACACGGTGGGCCAACATTGATTCAGCATTGTGCTAATGTCTCCTGTTTGCTGGATTATTGCTACAGTTTCTACATTCGCGCCATTGTGACCAATATGTTGAAGTGCCTTTATTATTATAACACAAAAAGTATATCCTTGCAATGAGAGTTATTAACTTTGTTATTCAAAGACAAAGTACTGTTTGTTTTATAGTTTTGACCTAACTACATATTAAGATGTTGTATGCATTATTATAATTGCAAAAAAAAATAAAAATCACTGCATTGTATTACCAATGATCCGGGTTATGTTACTGAAACTAACTACAAGAACAAATATATCTGAAACAGCGAATATTATATAATATTTGCTATTTATTTATTGAGTCACAATGAACAATTTGTCTATTTGAAGTTTAATTTTGTTATTCACTCGTAAGTCTACATACACATCTACCTGATAATACAAATTATGTACCACTGCATTTAGAAGGAGATATCTCAGTTAATTAATAAATGTTTGCTTTGGTACTAATAATAACAGTTAGAAATAATGGTTCACTATACCACTCTCCGTTATATATTGATACATTATTGAACAAAATAGTTATGTGTGTCAAGTATTTAAGCAATACTGTCTTGTAAATATGAGGATAAACAATTAGAGATCAAAATTTAGTGTTGAGTTTTTGTTAAACGGTAAACTTAAATCATATGTGCATGGTATGTCTGTTATGATCCATGCATTAATCAATAGCATCATTAAAGTGCTCATTATCCCATT
This sequence comes from Flabesymbios commensalis, assembly GCA_964017125.1. NCBI lineage: Eukaryota > Metazoa > Annelida > Polychaeta > Terebellida > Flabelligeridae > Flabesymbios > Flabesymbios commensalis. Next base: position 17,953,916 of record OZ024904.1, on the reverse strand, counting down.
AATAGGAGACATACACAAAATGTTGTTTTAATGTTGGCCCCGTTGTAGAAAGTGGATCAAAATTAACCCCTAACCCGCTAAGTTATAGAATTTACATTTTTAGCCACTTGAAGTTGTGTCTCGCTACCGCGATCCACAACTTCAAGTTGCTGAAAATTGTTCATATTTGTTTAATTTTAAAACAACCATTTGCGAAAATTCATGTTTAAAGGGACTGGCCCAGGCTAAAATCATCAACAAATCGGTGATTTTATTTCGGGTTCTTAATATGACCATATGATGTAAACGTGTACATAGACTAAAACTGCAAATTTTTATAATTTTTGTATTGCGCATTCACCAGTTCCTGATTTCTAATTATTGACAACCATGTCAAAAATAGGAAATGCAGGAATTTCGTCTATATATCTAGCCTAACTGGTGAATGCGCAGCAAAAAAATTATAAAAATTTGCAGTTATAGTCTATGTACATGTTTACATCATATGATCATATTAAGAACCCAAAATAAAATCACCGATTTTTTTATGATTTTAGCCTGGGCCAGTCCCTTTAAACACACATTACAATTTCCATTTTCAATACCTGTGAATTAACCTGATAATAAAATAAACGATTATAGTCGTGTTTAGCGGGTTAAGGGTTAAAACACCATTGGGTCAATGTCTCGCGTTTGCTGGATCATGTGATTTGCATTGTAATGCAATATTTTGAAAAAAATATACCCATATAAAATAGTTGTTATGTGCTATATATTCTTAATGTGTTAATAATACGTATATTAATCCGGCAGTATTACTAAATATGTGGATGGTTGATCAGCATTAAAAACCAATATGTCAATGCATCATGGCTAGTGAATCATGTGTTTTACGTTGCATTGCATTAACTAAGAAAATACACACATAAAATGAACTATATTTTTTGTATTATATATTCCTGATATATTAATATAATGATATATTAATATTCTACTTATTGTAGAAATGTTACCAAATCTATCACCACATCTTCCCATGCAAAGCTCGCCTTCTCTGCGTCCTTGTGAGAAGCCGAGCCTGTTTTACATTGTTATGTATACCTGACAAAGTGCATACATATGCATTAGAATATTTGTTAACTGTTATATATTGTTAATGTGTTTATACGATAAAGAATTTTATTGTAGCGATATTACTTGAGTTTGTTTGTTGTTAAATAATGTATTTTGTTAAATTTATTTTTTATATCAAGGAGTATAGTGAATGGAATGATATTTTACGCCCGTATGGATCCCTAACCCATACTCTCTAATTTGGAATGATCTACGAACAACTCGCTGTATTGTCATGTTTTGATATTTAGATCCAGTGATAAGTTTGCATTATTATTGGACACTATGAATCTGATAAATAAAATTGTTATGTTTATATATTTTTATCGATTCATCTCACAGGTTTTCCATGTACGTCATTTTTTTAATTTAAATTTAATGCGAGTTTGTAGAAATATTAGTTAAAACCAAATAAAAGATCTACTTTAAGACCCCACTATTCAGATTGTGTCCAAAAAAAATTATATCACATATCGTACTGTTGCATTTGTCTAATAAAATATTTCAAACAAAAAGATTGCATTTCCACTTGTGGCATCAACAGATAATTTACTTTACGCTGCAGACGCAAACATTATGCAAAGTTGTGTCAGCAATATTCAAATCGAATGAACAGAAATGATAGCTAGAGAGGTTCTCAATCACAGGGTCAAGGACAAGAAGCCTGGAGTCGCGAGCCTAAGACAAGTAAATGGGTTACTGAGAGCTCGTTCATGTCGGAATGGGAATACATATCAGCCTTAAAACTGAGAACCAATACCTACCCGACACGAGAGTATACAAGACGGGGAAGAGGCGGTGATGTAACTTGTAGACGGTGTAAAAAGGATGTTGAAACACTGGGCCATATATCCGGCTCATGTCAAGCGGTCAAGAGGCAACGAATTGCCCGCCATGACATGATCTGTAAAGACATCATTGAAAAAGCAAAAGCCAAGGGATATAAGTACCTTGTTGAACCAAAGCCCCCCGCGAACGACGGCATCAGTTGGGGTGAATGATATTTTACGCCCGTATGGATCCCTAACCCATACTCTCTAATTTGGATTGATCTACGAACAACTCGCTGTATTGTCATGTTTTGATATTTAGATCCAGTGATAAGTTTGCATTATTATTGGACACTATGAATCTGATAAATAAAATTGTTATGTTTATATATTTTTATCGATTCATCTCACAGGTTTTCCATGTACGTCATTTTTTTAATTTAAATTTAATGCGAGTTTGTAGAAATATTAGTTAAAACCAAATAAAAGATCTACTTTAAGACCCCACTATTCAGATTGTGTCCAAAAAAAATTATATCACATATCGTACTGTTGCATTTGTCTAATAAAATATTTCAAACAAAAAGATTGCATTTCCACTTGTGGCATCAACAGATAATTTACTTTACGCTGCAGACGCAAACATTATGCAAAGTTGTGTCAGCAATATTCAAATCGAATGAACAGAAATGATAATATAGGCCTATAGTACCAATCGCTTGAGTGATTGAATGATTGAGTGATTTAGTGGGTGCGTGAGTGAGTGAGTGAGTGAGTGAGTGAGTGAGTGAGTGAGTGAGTGAGTGAGTGAGTGAGTGAGTGAGTGAGTGAGTGAGTGAGTGAGTGAGTGAGTGAGTGAGTGAGTGAGTGAGTGAGTGAGTGAGTGAGTGAGTGAGTGAGTGAGTGAGTGAGTGAGTGAGTGAGTGAGTGAGTGAGTGAGTGAGTGAGTGAGTGAGTAAACAACAACACGTGGGGCTTGGATGGTTTTTATCGAACCTAAATTTCCACAAAATTTTATGAAAACGTGGCAGTATAATATACTGCTTACCGTAAAACCAACATATAAGCGACGTTGAACCAATGACGGTTTAATGTTCGCCCATAATCAACGAGGCTGGCCCAGCATTAAGCCAACGTCGGTTCAACATCTTGTGTTTGCTGGGATAGGAGTAAATAAATGGCCAGCAGCAGGACGTAAGTGAATAAGTACCACATTTCAAACATGTTAAAGATAAAACGTGACATCAGGAAGAATGAAATTCGTTGACTTCCATTTTGTCAAATCTGGATCATTTTCACTCACTTGAAGTTGCGGATCGCGTCAGCGAGACACAACTTCAAGTGAGTGAAAATTCCAATTGAATAATTCCAATTGAATAATTCCCAAATGAATAGCAAACACAGCTTGATTGTTTTGATGATAATAATAGTAATATGGTATGTTTAGTCGGACAAATCTGTTAATCTACGGCCCTTTCTTGTAACATTTGAGACCTGCCAGTGACATTTTATCCCGAAGAGGAGCCAGTTACATTCATCACAGTCGTCAACAGATCGTAAAAAATCACTTAATTTTTTTTCAATTTTTGCGTCACATTTTTTCTCAAAACGCTGTCCATCGAACACAAAACATTGATCCAATGCTGGCTTAATGTTGGCCAGACGTCGTAGACGGTGGCGCAGCAAAGTCAAAACTCATTTATTTGCCAGAAATTACATTCAAGATAATGAAAAAACAAATATGTATATATATTTAATATATATCTACACTAATTATAACTGTAATAGGCTGGAGACCTCCATTAGGACACATTGTGTATCGCTATCATGGAGGCCACCATTCTGATGATATAGATAGTTGCTGTAAGTTGAACATGTTGAAGAAACAAATAATTGAGTGAATAAAAAATAAGGTGAAAAAAAACGAAGAAAGGAAATGAGTGAATTATTTTTTGAAATTAAATAATTATGAAGTGATAATGCAGTGGAAATGCGCGCGATCAATAGAAACACCGTACAATGAACCCAAATGCTTAAGAAAGTATAAGTTAAATAAAATACATAAATAAATGGTAATAAAAGGAGAGAAAACAAATGCCGTCAATATAATATGTTTTTGTCATAGTACTATTATTACTAAGACAGTTGAAAAAAAAAAAAAAAAAAAACTATGACAGTTATTTAATACTATTATTATGTTGCTTGTTAACACGCTGTACCGATGGAATGTTATGTAACGTTGTTACATATTGCACAGTTCAATATTGAGCAATCAGTCAAATAGTTTTCTCTAATATATTTTTTAATGTACTGGCTGTAACCAAGTAAACTATGTGTGTCAATTTTATTTAATATGGAGGTAGAAATATCATTTAACAGGGTTGGTATGTCATACCGTATAGACTGTTTTGCAAATGCATGCCTTAAACGAGGAACAGCAACATCACTTCGAGATCTTGTATTATATGAATGTATATAATATCTATAGTACATAGACTCAAAATTATTGGGAAGGGATTTATTCAATAGTTTGTATATAAATTTTAGTTGTTGAGGTTTCAATATGTCTTTGATTTTGAGCAATTTCAATGATTTAAAAAGAGGTTCAGAATGTGAATTATACTTACTAAGCGTTATAATGCGAATAACTTTTTTTTGAAGTTTAAAAATCCGTTCATAGCGGGCCCCAGATAAGTAAACCATAATGTATATGTGGTAATATTAAACTGTTGTAAAGAGTATGTAAAATGTATGATGGGAGGAAATGTTTTAATTTATTTATAATACCAATTGTTTTTGATATTTTAAGAGATATCTTGTTTACATGGTCATCCCATTTTAGGTGTTCTTCCACTATTATACCCAGGAAATTGAATGTAGAAGTATGTTCAATTTGTGTGTTATCCACAGATATTGAAATATTTTTTAAATTTTCTCTGTGGCATATGAAACATCATGTATTTAGACTTAGCAGCATTTAGAGATAATTTATTTACTTTTAACCATTCGTTTATGTGTACCAGTTTTGTGTTAATTGTTTGTGTAAGTATATCTATGTTGTCAAATTCATTTATATGCAAATTAGTCATTAGTGTTGTGTCGTCAGCATACATAATGAAGTCGAAGTATGCTGTAGCAGCTGGAAAGTCATTGATGTGAATCAAAAATAAAAACGGTCCCAAAATTGAACCTTGAGGGACACCCGTTGTGATAATTTGTTCCGTTGATTTAGTTGTACCCATTTGAACATACTGTTTTCTATTTGACAAATAATTTTCAGAAAAGAGCAGTTCAGTATTAGAAATTCCGTAGTAATTTAATTTACCGAGTAATATAGTGTGGTCTAATGTGTCGAAAGCTTTGGATAGATCTAAGAAGATGTTCAGAGGGACGAGGCCTTCGTCCATACTTGTTATAATTTTATCCATTAGATGCATTGTAACTAACTCTGTTGAATGATGAGATCGAAAACCATATTGATTATTATATAGTAAATTATAAGATGTAAAATAACTTTTAATCCGGTCTAAAACTATTTTCTCTAAAACCTTGGAAATAGATAGAAGTAAGGATATAGGTTTATAATTGTTTATATCAGTGGAATCGTCTTTTTTATGCAAAGGTATTACTTTCGCTATTTTCAGGTTATCATGGAAAATGCCTGTATGGAAACATTGATTGGTGAGGGTGGTTAAGGGCTTAATTAATTCGATACTTATTTCCTTCAGTAATTTTGTAGAAATGCCATCATGGCCAAAACTGTTTTTGGTTTTAAGGATTGCAATAGTTTTCTGCACAGTATCTTCGCTTATATTATGAAAATGGAAAATATTGTTAGTTTTGTTGGTTAAATATTCCTTATATGATTTATTTTGAGGTGGTATTTCGTTCGCAAGATTTCTACCAATATTAGTAAAAAAATTATTAAAACTATTTGCAATGTCAGTCTGATTAGAAATTAGTTTTCCCTTAATTTAAAAAAAAATTGGGGAAACTTTTCTTGGCCTTGTTTTTGTTCACAATATCTTTCATAACTCCCCAAGTACTTTTAATGTCGTTTGTATATTTTTTAAATGAATTGTAGTAATATATTTTTTTAGACTCTCTAATGCACTTCTTAAGAAATTTATTGTAAGTACATAGATTAACCTACATTGGGCCAGCGTGTCGTTTAGTGGGTGGTCTATTTAATATTTTTTTCACAGCAAAGGGATCATTGTTATAACTACTACAACATTTTATTCGTGGTGAAATTATCATTGAAATCTATCTGGATTGCAGAGCAATGCTGAATTGTAAACGTATAATGACAATCATCATGTGGGTAAAACTGAAACGGTATCATTAATCTATTATTGCAACCCTGGTAGTTATGTACAAAATCAAATCAATTCAGTCACATCTGTAGCGACGAAATCCTCGGAGAATTGACCTCAGAAGCGCATAGATTATAATCAGCTTGTTTTTAAATGAATCGACTGTGCTAGCAAATCTAAGGCTTCCACACACCGCAAGAACTGTCCCCGATTGCTTGAGATGCAACAATAATCTTTAAAAATCGATGCGCGTGGCCACTCCCACGACTACGATTTCGTGAATTTCCGTCGCGTCGGAACCTGTCGTCAAGACTGACATGATCAGTCTTAGTTGTGGCCCGTCTTGGCTGTCGTAGACGGTCGGTGCGGTGTGGCATGTCCTGCGACGCGATCGTAATGTCCCAATATTGCTACCAAAACACCCACGAGGGGGCCTACACGGTCGCCACTAGGATTGCTGCTATAACTTACGACGCCAAGTCGGTAACATTCTTTCTGGTGTGACAAGCTGCCGTCGTAGAACCAGCTTGTCTGCGATTTTCTAAAACCCTACACGACGGTTGCTTTTTAAGCAATAGCAGTCATAGAACCAGCTTGTCTGCGATTTTCTAAAACCCTACACGACGGTCGCTTTTTAAGCAATAGCAGTGATATGAGTCTTTGCGGAGTGGGAGCCTTTAAGATCAACAGGCAGTCAAATTAATGGTTTCTTTGCTGACAAATATTTAACCAATTTATATATTTTTACAATATCTATACCAGAAAATTCCAATGAAAAAAATGCACATACATATGTGGCATCTACATGGTACATGATAATATTGTCCCAGGCTCGGGAGCCTTGACTTGAAACCATTGTGCTGAGCCAATTCCGATCGTATCACCAGATTCACTTATTAATTGGCATAAAAATACATGCAGTTAAGCAATTTTTATGCATACTGGTTTAGTTTGTTTTTAATTTTGCAACGTAAACATATATAAAGAGACGGAGTTACGTTACGACTTCATATGCGTATTCACCGAAATAATTAAAAATATAAACATTGACTCCACATGCGCGTGACGCGAGATGCGTATTAGTTTTGGGTTCGCATATTCACCGCTCTGGGAACGGTCAACACGCATCACGCGAGAATAACATGGGTTTTCTGTAGAACCCCCCCCCCCCCCAAGATTCATGCATGATCCACGGGCAACCACGTGCTAACAAATTCATTGTAGATTTTATCTCGTCTTTTTTTTATTTGTGCTTTTTTGCTGACAATTCCATTATGACACGCAAAGTGATAGACGATGAGAATCTTGAGAAGTTAGTCAATCTGGTAGAAGAGCATCAACCATTCTATAAGGACATCATTCGTATAAGCATTTAGACGTGGAAGAAAAAAAAACAGATGAATTTATATAGGCTTATTGAATATTAACTGAAAATAAACTCTCAGTAAATAAAACATTTTTATTGTTATATTATTATTACATACCATACAATATACCAATCTGGCACTGCAGATCTGGACTGGGTGATCCTATCAGCAAAAATAATTTTAACGCATCACTCATCAAATGTACATGTGGATTCTTGCAATACGCATCACGCATCACGCTTCACGCATCACGCTTCACACATCACGCGTATGTGGAGCTGTAGCTTTCAGCTAAAAATGATATGATTATAATTAATATGATGCTTATTGCAAGAATAATCGTTTGACAGATCTTAATTATAGTTGGATCAACACCACAGATCACACTTGCGCTGACACAGCTTGAGAGCCATTATACATATTAAATCATATTCGTGAAATGTTTGTCTTACATAGCATTGCTTTCAGCATATAGCAGAAGGAAAAAAATGGCTAGATAATACCAAAGCGTATGTATAATAAGATGATACACTCCAAAGTGGGAAACAACGCTCAGTGCTGCCCCTCGGTGTTGGGGGTTCGCTCTATTGCCTTGCTATTCTATCCAGTATGATTTTACCAGATTAATATGCGTAACTATGCCATTGATGAGATGAAAAACAATACTTAATTTACCTCATAAAAATAAGAAAGATAACTACTGACGGAGGCTAACTTTCTTTTGTTATCCAATAATTTATTGTTAAGTTATTCAAAATTTGTAATCGTCATCTTCCCTTTGGTGTTTCAGGGATTAAGACGCCCCTATAGGCAAAGTATGCATATGCATTGCTAACAGACAGCAGGGGGGCATATTGGTTCACCGTCTGCTACGACGGTAGATATTACGTTTGACGATATATCGTCACTATATACACCCTTCCGTTACGTGCCCAGATTTGTGTGTACGTTGTGCACATAGATCTTTTATTATTAAAAGAAAACAGCTTAATTTTAAAAAATATGTTTATATAAGATGACTTATCTGCTGAATTATCTTTTAATGTATTTTCAAAAATAAATATTGCAATGATTAAATATTGTTATAACTGTCTAGAAAAACTGTATTGTATAATTAGATGGTACCACTGCAAAATGTGTTGAATTGTGTTATATTTTATTGGAGAATACATAACATAAGCAAAAACAAAAACTGTGCGAATAAATACTTATGGACAGATATTACAGATATTATGCGCGGGAAAGAAACATTTTGTTTCTTTGAAACGTGGAGGACAGAGTGGGGTTCGAACACGCGATCTCTGTGCCGGGGCCCCCGCCATGTGCTGCCCGGTGAGAGACAAATACGTGGGTCGGTGGCAAAAACAGCAGTGAATGACTGGATATTGCTTTAAGTCACTTTCTGCCAGTCATAGCAATCGCTACAGAATGAAGAACGAACTATATGTATATCCCACTCTTATAGATAACAATGTCCTTTGAACAATTTGGTGTATAATATAATTATGCACAACCTTGATCCGGCCGGGATTCGAAACCATGCTGCACCTCTGAGTTTAGAGTCAAAACCGGACCGAATGGGCGCCGGCAAAAACCACTGGGGATCGTGCAACTCGATATATTGATCCACCGGTAGTTTAAAGCTGGTCTGTCGTCTGCGACGCTGGTCCAACAGTAAACCAATGTATACTAAATGCTAGTAAACGTGTAGTACGTGCTGTATTACCTGCCTAGCTGATGAACCGTGACGCCATGCGTGTGGCTGTATAATACCTGACGCAGTGTGCCAGGTTTGCGAGACACACACGCGTTGTTATGGTCGAGCAATGCACATCAACACAAGCATGGATCGATCTTACAATGAGGCTTATATGACATCCAGAAATAATAGTCACACAGAACCACCAGGAATTGTTAACATTATTTGAAATAGTAAGTGCATTTTAATTTCTCAAACAAGTAATCAATATTTAAATGAACCTACACGATAACTGTACATATAGATAAATCTGTTTCGAGTGGATAAATATTATTTAATTCTCGGGAATGTGTTCCTTAAATACAATAAACCATGAGTCAAATTATTATTAACTAGAACTACGAGGCCCGGCTTTATGAGTGCTATAGACTAAAATTTGGCTTATATCTTTTGTAAAGATTGTATTGGTCTTCCTCGTGGGCAAGAATCCTAATTGTCCGGGATATAATTCAGGGAAGGACCAAGGAGATGTTAAAAAAAATATATCTTCAACGTTTATTCATTCCACCACCATCGCCGGTTCGCCACATCCATTAGATACTTGCCAGTGAATCGTGATGCGCGTGGCTCTACGATACACACGATGTAGGCCTACCCACCCAATTTATGTTCAATGTTGGGTCAGAGTCGCAGCCCATTGCTGGTTCAATGCCGGTCAATCGTGTACGACGCTGGCTCAACACCACTCCAACACTGACCGAAAGCATTATTCTTCTACACCAGCGTCTACAGAAATCACTGGACGGCTAACCAATGTTGCTTCAATCTTGATCCAACGTGTCTGACGATGCGCTCTAAGAGTAGAAATATTTCTAATGGCCGTAGAATGAATCAGAAAAAGACCTAACTAAGACATTTATGGTGATTTTAAATTGAAAAAACCCTTTGGTCTTCATGGTTTTCGAAAAAATATTCAGCGCTTCAAGGGTTAAGGGGAGAGGTGGTCGAATCTCCTGTCCCCTTTTTCTACACAGAATCCACACTAAAATTATTGCAAAGTTATACATATCTGCTTGTCAATAATATATAATAATATCAGTAGTTGACATGTTTGTGTTGTGTCTTGTGTGATTTATAATAAATATTTGTTTGATCATGTGTTAATTAGGGATCAATAATATAACAACCATGGCAAACCCAATAAAAGCATTAGCGGCCTTAAAAGATTTCACTGATTCTGAGTGTGAGAAACTTGACGATGCCCTGGCTCGAGCACGAACTGAAATGTACATGGTTTCTGACCGCGATACAACATATGACACGGAGTTTGTGACAGCTTTCCAACGCATATGGACACAGTTTTTTCCCTTGGCTGAGCCTGAAGGCATTGTAAAAGAGCGTCTAGGAACAGCTGCGTCTATCATGTGCTCAATGACGGATACACAGGAGACTGTTTGTGAGCAGTGTCTCATCTCAAAAGTACACGTAGATTTGTTCGCAAGTCTGAACGATGCAAAAATGCACACAGATGATTTCATTGAGCTGCGAATTAATGTGCTGGGAACTGTGTGGAACATTGAGCAGCGCTGTGACACAGTGGAAAGCTATCGCACCTGTAATCCACTCCCGGCTCTTGGTAAACTTTTCGACATCTCTGATATGCTGACCCAGTGTTTCGCGCACATGTTGACCGCTTGTATAATCACAGAAGACGAAAACAAATTGTTAAACAAAGGCGACACCACAATTAAATTCCTGGTTAAAATTCTCAAAACTGCAGTGGACAATACGTTCGATCAGAGATCACATGGGTTCCGAGCAGACGAGATCATGTACGGCCTGAATAAGCTGGCAGCTAATGATTCTAACAAGGAGCGCATTGTAGATAATAAGGCTTTACCATACTATGTAAAGATGATGGAATTAAGTGGTAACAAGAAGGCACAGTACGAGGCAACGCGTGGGGTCTGGCTGCTCGGCTTCAAGTGTAAAGATGTGATCCTGAAGGACAAAAACTGTGTTAAAGGTTAGTGTAATATTATACCGGTGGTTAAAAAAACGTCAATTGAATATGTAAATTAAATTGATTTTTTCACCATTTAACCCATAATTTGTAATATTTGACCTATTGATCCTGTAGCCCTGTAACTAAAATTGTGTTATGCGGTCCTTATTTGTCTATGACAATATGATGACCGCAAAACCTGACAGTGCGGGGACCGAAAGTAGATGTTAGAATCTGACGTCAATAGACAATAGGCTCGGTATCCTCTTTGAAAGAGTAAAATATATTTATAATGGCTGTAGACCCAGAACATAGGTATTCAAATGATTTTAAATTGAAAAACCCTTTGGTCTCCATGGTTCATACGAAATATTTCAGCGGTGTAAGGGTCTATGTGTATGCAGTACTCAAATAGTATTACTAAAAAGAGAAACACAGAACGCCTAGTACAGGGTGTTAATATGCATACACTGTAGCTGTAACACATAAGTTGTACTTATTTGAACAACACTTCTTTTTAACCATTATCTTTCTAAGTTTTTTTTTTTTAATTTTCAGCCACTTGAAGTTGTGTCTCGCTACCGCGACCCACAACTTTAAGTGTCTGAAAATTACTTATAGTTGTTTTAATCGTGCACAAATATTTGCAAATCTTGATGTTTAGACACACATTTCATTTCCGATATCAGTGTTTTGGTCGACTAGTAAAACAGAAGATAAAAAACGACAATAGTCGTGATCATCAGGATAAGGGTTACTAACAAACCATATTCACTCACCACAGTTTTAGAGAAGTTGGCAGCATCTTCTGACGATGAATCTGTGAAAAGAGAGGCTTCTGGCGCATTGTGGATTATAAAAGACAAATCACAAGAAGCTGCTCAAAAAGCACTGTCTAAAAGCAAGACCGTGCCCAATAGACCGGCATCAGCATCTAGTAAACGGGAATCAATCCAAAGAGCCATGAGCTATGCAGGTATGTTTCTGTCTCATGCGTTTGCATATTTGTTCTGTTTCTATTCAATCGCTTTCCGTGGTAAATGAGTATGGTGATGAGTATGAGAGTGAGTTACACCAGTATTTACAATCTTCATACAGCATAACAGCGAATTCACTGATTTCAATGAAGTAGCAAGGTCTAAAAAAAACTATTACTCTAATCCAAGCATCACAGTGAAATTCTATTAAATGGTTAAAAATACTGTAAATTACAGAGTCAACATACTATTTACAAATATGTTTCATCTAAGTAATATATACCTAACATGGGAACAGCCCTGAAAAATAGTCTTTAGCACACTATAATAAGTATCTGGAATACATAGTTGAAGTATTGAAGTCTTGTTACAAAAATGTATCATAATACAAATCATATATATCGCTTTATTTATCAGAAGCTCAACATGTGATGATCAGCTACAACTGGAAAACCAAACCCGTGATGCTGAGAGTGCGTGACAAACTGGTGAAAGCCGGCTACAAAGTCTGGATGGACGTCAATAATATGAGTAATCATTTGTTTCATATCGCAAATCGCACTACAATCTACAGGTCTATATTATAATAGTCGTAGATTTGACAGTTATTCACATTTCTTATTATAAGTAGAATACTAGTTGATTCATTTCTATCGCTCGATGTAATCACTATTTAGCTTTTGTCATTACGTAATTTTATTGATTCTCCAAAACTTATTACCAGCCCATATACACACGCCTTGCTTAGTACATCATGTCACACACAGCATTGGCGTACCGGACTTCGGTTGAAAGTTATATAAACGGGTCTACTAGCGTAAGTAAATTTAATGCCGTCGGCATTTAAGCGATTTTGTAATACGTGGGAAACAAAGTGAGATGTAGATGAAAAATGAAGGCTTTACAGATGGGTGGGCGTCATTGGGCATGCTAGGATAATGTTTCCCTTCACTCACCCGATAAGGAGTTTGGAGCATTTACCCCCAGGCATGACCAAACGGTCAGAGACTCGGGCTGTCATTGTGAAATTTAATCCTGAAACTCGGCGGTCTTTTTTTCAGTTCCGCTATATTTCGGTCAGATTTTCCCTAGAGTAACAATAGTTGTGTGGATATACCAGCGTCGGTTATGCTATCTGTTCATATTGTTAGACTACGGTGGACATATTGAAGTTATTACCTACAAGGTCAAATTATTGACGTAAAATGCAAAAAATCACAATAAATCGTCCGTTTTAATTCTTTTGTGCCTCGTTGTATGTATGCGGTGCAAAGTTAAAACTATTGTTACAGTACATTATATCTTTTAGAAGATACAATAATTGTTAGTTTTTTTAACATAAACTTCCCCGTCTGAATGTTCAGTTAAACTAAAGGTATCAACACGAAACGAAATAGGTTGAACCAATGTTTCTCGACGATCGACCAACTATAAAACAACATTGTTTCAACACATTTCCAGCAAACGCAAAACATTTGTGTAACATTTGTACAACGTCGGCCCAACGTCTTCGATGCTAGTCCAACATTGTACAAATGTTATACAAATGTTTTGTGTTTACTGGGTTGTGCTTTCTGGTTTACTTTTCTTGCATAACTTGCATGGTACACTTACATGTTCAGCTGGATCACTACTGGAAGCGATGGCCAAAGCTGTGGAGGACTCTGCTGTAGTACTCGTGTGTGTCTCACAGAAATACAAGGAAAGTCCTTCCTGCAGAACAGGTATGTGAAAGGTGCTCTGTGGAGCAGAAACTACCATCCGTAGACAGATTAATGAGAGCTTTAACAGCCTGAGCCAGATCTAACATTATTGTAATGATGGCCCGGCGTCGTAGACGGTGGTCCATCAGTAAAACAACGCTGGATCAACGTCTCATGCTTTCTAAAAGTATTGACAACTTACTTTCAGAGGGATTATGATATTATTTACTTTCTATTCACTACATGGTGCTTACAATTTGAAAACTTTATGAGAACAGATAATTATACAGGCCTAATAAAAATTGGTGTCTTATCTGCAATGGTAAATATTCCCTTGTTCAATGTAACGGCCGTCTGCCATATAATCTATCTAACATTAGACTATAAAAAATATGTATAACACTAGCCAGTCATTGTTTATTGTGTATTCACAGAAGCAACATATGCCTACAAATTACAAAAATTGATTGTACCCTTGAAGATGCAATCTGACTACAATGCTGATAGCTGGCTTGGCATTCTCTGTGGGGATAAACTCTACTTTGACTTCAGCAAAGAAGAAAAGTTTGAAAATTCCATCTCTGCCCTTATGAAAGAAATAGGTGAGAAAGGGAAAGCTGTGACTGACTCCACTTCATCTCAAGACACTCTTGATGGTACGTAACCTAGGCTATATTTTGTTTCGCCTACAAATATCTAGGATTATGCAAAATTTATATTGATCAATCAGCTGCATGCAATATATTGTCCAGGAGCATTAGCCTTAAAACAGCTGAAACCGGGACAAAATGCATAACAAGCTCAATTTTTTCAGAAAACGTCACCAGAGGCATCTAGATTCGCCTATTGAAAGTCCCTGAAAATCCAACTGGAGCTTTTCGAGAAATTCAAGATAGCCGCCAAGATGACCAGGAAATCTTCATGACAATACACCGGTGGCCATCTTGGACACCATCTTGGATTAGAAAAGCGCTAAATATTTATCAATATTGCCTGGGAATAGTCTTGATGGACTTACTGACCCCAAAACCAGTTGACATGTTATATTACAAAAGAAAATTCAGTTAAAACTGGCTAGTTTACACAATTGGGCAGATATCACAAAATGGCGGCGGCCATCTTGGCCGCCATGTCGAATTCCTCGAAAAGCTCTAGGTACTTTTAATATGTTAATATAGGTACCACTGGGGACTTTTTCTCAAAAATCAGCTTGTTATGAATTTTGTCCGGATATAAGTCTAATGCTCCTGGACTATTATAGTAATGCCTCAAATCAGGATTTTATTGACTTAAATATTTTCTTAAATATGCAAAGCAGTGATATTAAAGTTTAATTCTGAATAGAATTGTTTAAGATAACATATATAAAAATAATGGTTTTATTGATGCAAACATGATTATGTAATTGTAAACCTTATGGAAACTTTTGGAAAACCTTGCAGTCATCTTTGTGTGAAAGATCGCATTTATTTTATGGGAAAAATGTAATAAAATACAAACATGTGCGATTATAATTATAATGAAAACCAGCTGGGCTATTCAACCTATTCACCTATTCAAAATACACTCAATGCGGCCTTGGAATATATATATTTATAAGTATTAGTAAAATGTACAGCGTAGCCTTAACATTAATATTTTAAATTTAATTACAAATTAAAGCAGCTCTGTGGGATGACATCGATTTTTGTTTTTAGTATTGTAATACAATAGTGTATCTCCCAGATCATGATTTTATTTCTTTCAGAGTTTTGAGATTTTTAAAAAGATTTTATATCAACATTTCTATGAAACCGCTTAAAACTCAAGCAAACTGTTTGTACACCTAAGCACTTTCTAAAGGACGATTGAATGTTCCTACAGCATTGGGCCACATGCTGATGTCGTTGCCCCAGCGTTGGGCAGAAAATCAGTATTGCAGGTGTAGCACCCCATGTCCTGACTACAAGACACCAATTAGCGGCGATTGTGGTGTAAAGTGCAGTATATTGCAGACTTGCTTTGTTTACATGGCAATATACGATCTGGAAATACATGTATATCTATTTCACTCTTTTTCGGTGCTTTAAAATTGTTTTTTGACTTTTTGTATTTTTAGTTAAGATCAGTAGGCTACTGCTACATATCTTCATATAATTAAACTTTTAAAATTGACAAAATTGAAAATGTGTCATCCCAAGGGGACGCTTTAAAACTGACGATAAAAAAATAAAAAATAGCCCATGACTATTCCGCTTTAACTCTTTCAGCTCTATACGTCAGAATCTGCCGTATATAGACGACAGATTATAAATTAAGTCCCCGCACTGAAAGAATTTAAATATGTCTAATGTCCGTAGACCTATATCATAGGTATTCAAATGAACCATAAACTAACTAAAACATTTGTGATGATTTCAAATTGGAAAAAAACACCATTAGTCTCTATGGTTTATACAAAATAATTCAGTGTTGTATGGGTTAACGTAACATGTTATTTCCAGGTGGTGAGCCATTGGTACATGCCACCACGGCACATGTGACTGGGGCGACGCATGGCTCACTCCCAGCAGCCCACAATGCTGGTGCTGAAAACTGGTCGGATAAAGATGTCACAAGCTGGCTGGAAAAAAATGCCCTCGGAAAATACAAGAAAAGGTACAAAAGAGAGACTGCACCCAGCAAACATGAGACATTGGCCTAACGTTGGTTTACTGTAGGTCCAACGTCGCAGACGGTGGGCCAGCAATAAGCAAAAGTTGGGTCAACGTCTCATATTTGCTGAGTGGCCTATCCTTCACATTATCAGTGGTAGATTGGCTAATGGACATGTGGAAATGATAAGTGTCATTGTGGCTCGAATCCCGCTGCGGCCGATAACTTTCTGGTGCACACATATGCAGTGACCCAAACTGTTCAAATTCATGGGATAATGACAACCGAGCGTATAGCCGATTCGCGCCGCTTAAAAAACATACAAAAAAAAATACCAATATGTCAAAATTGACATGTAAACAGTCAATAAAACCTTAATTTGTTAGCCATTTCAAGCCTGGATTATGTCATTTTCATCCACTACAAGCCGCGAATTGATGTCACAATGCTCGACATGTATTGGATGAAGATGACTTGAAGTAGGTGCCAATAATAATTTTCAAACAAGATATCGTTATTATTATTACAGCTCATCAGAATCTTCGTTCTACAACCCCTGGGTGAAAAATACTTGTACCTATGTGTTTAATTTGAGACCAAACATTTCCAAATCTTCATGTTTAAACAGTCATTTTCATTCCCAATATCAGTGATTTGATCGACTAATAAAACAGATTAAACGCGGCTATAGTCTATAGCCTTTAGTCGGGTCTCAAGATGTAGACACGCTTTTATGAAGTGTATATAACTTATTAGATTATTCTGCATTGTACTGTTATCCAACCAGCCTTTTTCCACCTAACACAATACACTAAACCAATGTTGGCTTAATGCTAGTCCAGTGTCACAGACGATGCGACAACATCAAACCAGCATTAGTTCGACATTTTGTTTTTGCAAGGATAATACCAACATACTTCTTGTTTTATTTTCAGTTTTGCTGGTTTTAATGGGAAGCTTCTTCTCGAGTTGAATGAGACGCAACATCAAGCGCCTGAATTCTTTTTTGCCCGTTTGCATGGTCTTGGAATGACTTTGGTTGACACAATGAAATTCAGGATGGCTCTGAAAAAATTGTAGGGTAACTTATTGCATATTCTAGCAATTTCACTGGATGCTGCGGTATTTTGTCGCTCTGGTGTAGAATACACACATGGATAGGTGTCATAAACAAGAGAATTTGACCCTGCAGGCTTATTGTTTTAAGGCCGAGACAGCGTCGTCGATGGTGACAGGCACTATCGTTAATGAAGGACCGGTTGCTATTATGACTCGCCTCTGACTGACTGGTTGGATAATAATTTGAGACAGATTTCACATGTAGCATATGTGTGTCGCAAAATAATTGAGGATATTTGAAATTTAGATTGAGTAATTGATTAAGTCTAGCTGTAACGTGTTAATCTGGTAATTGCTATGTATCTCTGTGACCGATAACTTAGTGGACTTTAAAATGTTTGCGTTTACGCCTACTTTTATAATAAATTATAGTAATTGATTTTTAAAAACAACTATACGCCTAGCTATAATTGCCAATGTAATTCATCCCAACTGTGATATGTACAGCAACATTAAATAATATATTATTATATTTCATGTGTCATAGTTCACAATACTAATTGAGAGAGCACTACAGAGCACTACTGTGTATGTTGTCCCCAAACTAGACAATGATAGCACATGCGTCTAAAACTGCCGACAACTCACCACACATGTGTCTGTCTGCACCCACCCCCTCTAATCTATGTGAGGTCGGGTGTTCTGTAAAATTAAAACAAGGCTGCCAGACGAGATAGCAGTGCATGGACGGACGTCACACTTTGTACTGTAGGGAGTGTAACCAATCTATAGCGTACGTGAGTTTGTTTGCATATGTCCTATTTTCCATCGCCATAATATCAACATTACGCCTATTTGAACACTGATTTTTATATAAGCATTTAAAAACAGGAATGACGATTTGTTGGTGTTTTGTTTATTCTAAGATGAATCATACATATACCAATTGCTTCCTGGACATTACTGATAACGATTGACAAGAACAACACTCACATCAGTGTAATTGCGGAATATAGATTAGGCGGATGGCGGCCACTCGTATCATAAAAGTTGTCATATAGAAAGAAACTGTAGTAACTGAAGTACAGGAAGCATCAATACTTGCCGCCTTAATCCTGAAATACAAGATACGTTCTCATGCTATTGAAGTTCTGTCTCGCTGCCATGATACCCAACAAAGGCAATAATATAGGTAAATTCGTTAGAACGGTTTCCCAGACTGTAAGAAATTGCTAGAAATTTAACAATTCAAAGCCGCCATTAACCACTTTGGGCTCTCTCGTTGAATTTATGCACCATGCATCATTATATTACGACTGAAGTTACCATTAAAAGGTAAACAAAATGGTACAAATGAATCATGATGATTGTACCAGCTTTTTCTGAAACGATCTTTGATTGTTTACACAGAGGCTTTGGTGCATTCACTAGTATCTGATATTTAACTTTTTAAAGGCCAATATTGCATGTAAACCACAAGGCTGATATAATTCAAATGAAAAGTAAAGAAACACATATTTCGCACATACACATTTTTTATTGCATTTAATAGCTTTCCTATGATTTAGAAAAGAGTTGAATGTGGAATATATCTTAGTTAACCCAGTATATCACAAGGAACGACTACTTAATTGACCAGTTTTTAAGTGTCTGCTAAACAGATTTGCCCCAAGATTTAGCGAATGTGGGGCGACATATTATTTGGAACGTTTCAACGATTTTATAACGCATCACACAACACCTGGACGTGTGTTTGAAAAATACAGTCGCATGCAGGGGCGGATCCAGAAACCAATCTGACAGGGTTCCAACTTACTCATAGATTTTATCGCCTTTAAAACGTTATATTACTTATGTGGGTCCTAGGACACAAGGGGTGGTGTGAGCGTTATGTAATAGTCAAGGCGCCACGTGACCGCGTCGGCGTGATCCACTGTTTACACATCAATTAGGCGTGACAACTGATTGTAGGCCTATCTGCTACAGGCCCATGCAGCCGACCCCTCCACACCTTCAACACCAACGATTAGGCTTATCAATCATTCTAAATTACTTATTTCCTTAATTAATATTAGCGAGATTTACATTTCACTTTCGTTTTGGAACCCGGTCATTTTGTTTTTAAAACGCTGACAGGGTTCCAAACCTCAACATCCTCAGGAGGTTCTCCTGGCCCAGTTTAGCCTATATGTGCACAAAGGTGGCCTAAAGCCCGATTCATTTCATTTTCCAAACCTCAAAAATACAGTTCTAAAACCCTGTAATCCGATCGATTTAAAAATTCTGACCAACCCAGTCTAAATTCGCCCTAGCTAAGATTTCAGCCCTGTGTCAACCACATGGGCTGAGGAGGCATGCCAAGATTTTACCTATCTTCGGGTGAGAAATTGAAAAAATCTAAGCTCACCTTGTAAGAAATGTCTCATTTACCACAACTCGAATAACTTTTGGTACTTTCCGAACCACTACGATCAATCATGGAACAGTTTATGTTTATAATCTAACATTCAAAGTTATTATCATTTTTTAATTAGAGTTTAATGAAGGTTTTTGTCAATAAAATCATATGATTACACACTGAATGTGTATTATGAAGCTCAATTGCCGTTACCCAATCAGAGCTCGCGTAACATGGTAACAGATTGCAAAACAAGTACGAACAGTGATGAAGACAAAAAAAGGCAAAACAAGTACGAACATTGATGATGAAAAAAAGTAGGCCTACGATACATTTCTTAGCTTTCAAGGATGAAGCTATTCTATAGATTTACAGTATATCTTTAAATTAACGAATGTATTATCTTGATTATTTGAATATTATATAGTCTATAAGGGTATATTTTTTCCTGGGGGTAGGCCTACAATTGTTTGAAATATGTGTCCCTCATGTTTAGACACACAAAAAAGTCACCCACTCAAGTAGGCCTAATATTTGATATTTGAATTGTTTTAATCCTAGTGATACCTCTTTTGCTATTTGTCACAGTGTGTTTGTCCACATTCACTTATTGCTGACATGTTAAGCAGCCAAACTATGTTAAAAATATATGATAAATACATGTTCCCATAGAGCTACATTATACTGTATTTTAAAGCTGCATAACTGTTTTGCTTATTTCGCCCGAAATAACCTAAAATGTTCAACACAATCATTCATATATTTTTTTAAACTTTATAAATGGATAGAATCGATGTAAATGTAGCTGGATTAGATCACGACGCGATACACCATCAAGTTATATGGTGTGGTAAATCGGTCCGTCTGTGTACAATATGTACGTAATACTAATAGTGGTTAATTGTGGGCCAATATAACGTTACATTAGACCAACATCAAACTCCCTAATAACAAACACGAGACGTTGAGCCGCATTGGTCTAATGCTGGGCCAGAGCCGTAGACGATGGCCCGGAATTAGTTTGACATTGGACCAATACCTCCCCAGGTAACACGAGGCATTGACTCAATGTTGTTTTAATGCTGGGCCAGCGTCTAGCTCACACAAACCACCGGTTGGTGTCCTAAGACTAGGTCAGCCCCTATGATAACTCAGCAGGCACGAGTCACTGACCCATTGATGGCTCAATGTTGGTCCAGCTTCTATGACGCTGGTACAACATTGACCCATCAATTGTTGAATGCCTCTTGTTTGCTAGGAACTCAGCTACTGGTACCGTAAAGGCTGCTTTTTTACAATTATTTTATTTTACCGCATTTCGCTATTTATATAACTGTATGTGATGACTAACGATGAAATAAAATGGTCTGATATTTTCAATTAGCATAGTCACTATAGATCGTGTTTCTCTTGTCATTCAAAATTCACTTTGAATTCACTAATAGCATTGCCACTATATTTTGAAATGCCCGTGAAGTATCAAATAAAAGACTGCGCAAAAAAAGATGATTTAGGCCTACACTGAATTTGGTGTAATTCAGACTGCAATTTCCCACGGTCCGGGGAGAGCGTCTTAATGGCGGGCCAAAGGCTCAGATGCTGGCCCACACTTAAAAGCACTATACTAAAACAGGGTCCTCTTTTTCAATTGAGTGACATTCTCTATACCGGTACCGAAAATAAAAATGACATTATATGCAGATATCACTCGTATCACACAAAGTAATAACTTCTAGATATGGCTAGCTGACATGAGACAATACACTTTGTACTGTGAAATGTATCTATGATCACTTAAAAAATAAGAATGATTTTAAGTCTTCCACTCTTTTTTTAATGATGACCGTTATCTGCCACTTGGTACTTATAATGTCCTGGTTATACAAACAGTGTGTCTTACTCCGCTTTGATCAGGTCTTTGTTTTGGTGGGGCAACAATATCAAAAAACAACAAACTTAAATCATAATAACTCAGTAACCGGAGCAGTAAAATAAAAAAATAAAACACCATTCTCCATGGATTGATCTTTTGATTAAAATAAGCAAACAGTTATGCAGCTTTAACTGCTATGTATGCTCTAGTGGCCACAACTAGAAGAACAATGATCAAATGGTAACAATTTGTTCGAAAATGATTTAAAAGTTGAAAACATTGAAAGCCTGTCCCTAACTTGTTCAAAACTCCGTTGCCATCATGTTTACTACCACCACCTTGTGTAAAAACCTAAACTACGACCTTGTGAATAAATGTGAGTTGTCATTTCAAACATAATGCAAGCGAAAAAATTTCTGGGTAAGTTTTGCAATTGTTTTGAACAGTTTAAAAACTGTTAAAAACGTATATAAACTATGATAAAACTCTGTTACCACTGTTTGTTGACAAAGCTGTCAAATTTGTATCAACCCTATTACAGTATATTAAAGAGCTGTTAGCCCAAGCAGTATTTGCAAATAGAAAAGCCGTCATTATCGCCACCTGACATTGTATTTCCAGCTGCAACACAGATTTAAAACTCCGTTACTAAAACTACATTACTATTCACTTAGTCACAGATTTTTAAGGCTAATATTTAAAAAGTTGATTCTGGTAACAAGAAATATGATTGTTGCGTTGGGATACTGACAGGCACCAAGATTAGCTTATATTAGTCTTCTCAGGGGAAACCAACATTAGTTCTTAAGTAATACTGTACATGCAACTGTTTCCATTTTTTTAACTGTGTTACTAAAACTCTGTTACCATCACCACAGTAACGGAGTTTTAATAAAATTATAAATTTATCATGGAATTGGGAGAGAAGATACCTCTCAGGTTATGCAAATTGGAGAATGAAATGCGTGGAATTTATACTTTTCATGAGAAGAACACTGTCAATGCATAAACAACTCTCAGTTTTCATTGTAGGAGCTTGATTTGCCTGTTTTTTTGTAACTCGTAACATCTACCAAACTTCTTATATGGAAATGTTTTTTGCTACTTTTAAAAATACAGTTATCATATTTAAATTGTTTTTACTCATTTAATCTGCAATATTAGAAACACCCAAAGTGATCTCAATAAAACAGCTTTACATCCTTGTTTTTTATAACTAGTAAAAGGTAACGGAGTTTTATTCTCAAGGTAAAAATTAATAATTTGCCTTTTTATGTTTGCATAGTTGTCTCGCTTAGGCAAATTTATTGTGACATATAATGAGGTTTAAACCTGAAGTGTCCTTGAAAATAGTTTGGTCAGTTAAATTTCCCCTGTTGAGAGACAGCTTTGTAAAGTAAAACTCTGTTACCATATCTTCTAGATAGATCTATCCTCATAATATATCTGAGATTATGCTTTCTGTACAATTTAGGACATAATATGGACTTCCAGGTCAACTGGGGGGACTGCAAAAGAGTATATTTTCTAATAACATTACAGGAATTGTAACAGAGTTTTAAGGTGATTTGGGGGTATTGTTTTTCAACCCTTATCAGTAAAAATAATAAAGCCCTGTAAGCTCCACTGTGCTTGATTTTGTCATTGTTATAATGCCATTTTAGGGTATAAAATGTGTACCTTTAGTTTAAGCAACAAAACTATCAGTTCTCAGACATCTGAAATAGCTCTCAGATGAAAAATATTCCCATATATATATCACTGTTGAATATTTACTTTCTTGTAAATGGCTAATTTATTTAACTCAATAGGTGTACAATATAAAAATATTTAGTTGTGACAAATGCTAGTCGTTTCGGCCCATTTCCTGTTCGACCTCTGTCCTGTTCAGCCCCTTACCCGTTGTGCCCTTTAGAACATAATAAGTTACAAGCCTATAGGCCTATGTGGCGTGAGTGACATGACATGTTGACCTGCTCGGCTCCCAACAGCGATAAGCTGTTCGGCCTCCTGCCCAGCCCTGATAGCCTAGGCTGTAACACTTATATGATTTTGTTTTAATTGGCACCTAATGCCATTATTATCACACGTGACGCCATGAAAAAAGAACTGACTTTTGCAATGCAGTGCAGATTTCTTTTTATAGTGGATCGAGAGTGCATCAGTGGTTATATACAGTGGGGTTTACATGTGAATTACAGGCTCGGAAGGAGATGGCGGGTTGGGCCTTCCTTGAAGGCCTGCACCGTAGTGGCAGTGAATTCTAGTTTATGAGTGTTCGTGGGAAGTATCTGTATTTGTATGTGTCTGTTGATGTGCTGAGTTGTCTGTATCAGTAGCTATTTTCGTTTATGTTTGAGGTGTGGCGTGTAGTTCTGAGGGGTATTTGTAAATATGGTGGGATAGGGATGGCAATTTTCCAATAGCAAATTTTGTAGGAAAGTACTAGTCTAGTTTGTAGATGTCTAACCGAAAGAGAGGGACATTTAGTTGTTTTTGTAAGAAGGAAACGCTTGTGTAGTGTGAATAGTCATGATGGACCCATCTTACTGCATAGTTTTGTATTTTGTTAATGTTGCCGTGTGTGGATCCCAGATTGCTGATGCATAATCAAGTTGGGGTCTGACTATTGTTTTGTATGCCTGTGATTTTACAGTTGTATAGGCTTGTTTAATGTTACTTATCAGCATGTTTAATACCTTCTGTGCTTTGTTGGTTGTGTTCTGTATGTATGTTGTCCATCTGAGGTCTGACTGTAGTTCATGGTTGTGGTGAGAAACACCAGTACTGGGCCATTACCTTATTGCCATGAACGGTACGGTACAAACGTTACATGCCAGTGAAAAAAATTATACCGGCCCATCATCAGAATGTTTGTTTGGTAGCGGGCGTCTGTTGTCAAATATGAGAGACACCTGGTTATAAATAATATGATACTGGCACCAGTTACCACATCTCTACAGGGCCGGTACCGCAATTAGGGCTATATAATTATGTGCTCCTAACATTATGGCTGCGAAACACCGTACCAGTATTGGCCCGCTACGGTTACCAGTAATTATGGTTGTGGTGAGCCGCACCCGTACTGGACCATTACCATATTGTCATTAATGGTGTAAACGCTACCTGCCAGTGCAGAATATAATATGGCAATTTTAGAAATATGAGGTTAAAAACAACATCATTGCTTGTGTGATAAAATTGTGGAAGGCATAAAGTAAAAATGTCCAACTGATTAAACTAAAGACATTGAGTTTAAAACTTGATGTTATTATGATAAAATTTAATTTGATAATAGTTGTAGCAAGTTTGTGACAAATGGGAATAACAGTGTCTGACATGATATGTACACTTAAAACCAGGATTATTATTTCTATATTTAAATAGACACAGGGTTGTTAAAATATGTATCATAATTAGTTGAAACAACGTCAACACAAAATCTAGAGCTATACAGTCATTAGGAAGCATATAAATAAACTAAATAAAACCTCTGCAAGATCTACACACATAGGCAAATACATATAGTCAAACACACATAGTCAAACACGTCACATAGGTTATGCTAAGTTATTTTAACAATTAGAAACGCCATAGAAACTCCCACATATTATTTGGTATTTACACAAGGAGGAAAAACCTAAAAACGAGTCAGTTGAGAAAGCAGCTGTGACTAATTCCTTACGTTCCCACCCAGTCCAATAACACAGGCCACGGGAAAGGTCCCTTCAAATTAAAACAATAAAACGAGCCCGAAACCTAAAAGAATAATCCCAAGTTTAAAGCAGCCCCTTGGGATGACATCAATTTTCGTTTTTAGTTCCGTACTGAAGTAGAGTATCCCACGGATCATGTTTTTATTTTTTTCAGAATTTTCATATTTTTACAAATATTTTTAATCAACATTTCTATGAAACCAGAAGTAACCCAAACAAACTATTTGTATACCTGAAGGACGATTGAATGTTTTCACAGCATTGGGTCACATGCTGATGGCATCGGCCCAGCGTTGGGTAGACAATCAGTGCTGCAGGTGTGTCTTCCCGTGTCCTGACTATGAGACACCAATTAGCGGCGACTGGTTTGATCTTACCGTCTGATACGTGGGAATATGTGATCCAAAGTGCTGAATATTGCTGACTTGTTTTGTTTACATGGCAATATACGACCTCGAAATGCAACTATTTCACTCTTTTTCAGTGCTTTAAAATTGTTTTTTGACTTTTTCGTATTTTCAGTTAAGATCAGTAGGCTATATAGCTTCATATAAATTAAATTTTCAAAATTGACAACATTGAAAATGTCTCATCCCAAGGGGTCCCTTTAATAAAGTATGGTGTTTCCCAATTTTCCTTTTTGTGGGCAGTATCATATGATTCATCTCAACATCATGAGGTAGTTTGCCTGGTCCAGCTTTGGTTATATGTGCATGACATATTAACGCCCCATTCATGTATTCAACTGAAAAAATAATTCTAGGCCTAGTCCTATAAAACTGTCGCACTTATAACCGTCTGATATATTTGACATTTCGTGACCTTTGAGCTTGGCTTGGCTCGCGTCAAAAGGTTTTATTGATTGTATTGGTCTAGGTGGGTAACGGTAGTTACAATGTATTAATTTTATCAGAAATTTAGGCAGCCATTTTTAGTTTAATCATGTATGACACGTCGAATCTCATTAATTTGAAAACTGTTGTTCTCATTTTCGATTGGACCCGAAGTGACTTTTTGACGGCTCCAGCTATATCCAAGTAGGCCATGTGAGGGCCGCACCAAGGGGGGGGGGGGGATATGATATCCACGAAATGCGTTGTCTTCAGGCCCAAGTTCAGGATAGATCAAAATATGACTGAAAATGTTGGTTAAAATGAGTTCCATTTAGAACCTTGTTTTTGTCCATGTAGACGTATATATGCCGCGCCTTGCTCAGATTAGGGCTCGATCCTTTGTCTTAGTCTGAATATGGCGTTGTGTTCGTGAAAAACAGTGTCAGACGAAGAGGTGGTATATAAGGATGGGGCAATGGCGGATTCAGGTCTTGACAGAAGAGGTGGCGCCGATTTTTGCAAGAATTTATACACACCACAGCTGGCACTCATATGCCCTAGAGGGGTCCGGGCTATCCGGGGGAGTTGCTCCCCTGGGAAATTTAATAATCTAAAGCCTCAAATGACGTATTCTCGACCATATTTTGGCCGGAATATTACGAAATATGAACGGGGGGCCTGAACGGGGGATGCTGGCTGCCCCCTCTGGATCCGCCACTGTGGATGATATGATTGTGACAGCTGTTAGACTATATTACACTGCTAGGTGAAGCATGAATCATTTATAAATACTAGCCTGTTCAAGTGTGATCATTACGTCATAAGTGTGACGTCATCAGGTAGGCCTAACTAGCATTGCTGTATGGAGAGTAGGGTTAGACTAAAACCACATACCATACGTGACATTAAAATAATGCTATATGAAAAATATGGGGATATTTGTTGTGAAGAGCTTCAAAAAGATCGTTGTACTCGGCTCAGAGTACAACGATCTTTTTGAAGCTTACTATGGAAACATCACATTTTTAAAATTTACATGATTTGTGACCCTGATATTCTAACTTATCCAACGATAGGCCTACCTAATGCAGTGATGTGCACAAGAACTCCCTAAATAATTGGTTTGTGATGTTTTGGCTCCTGCACTAGCCTATATATATATTAAGGCTATACAAAAATAATTTTCTTCAAAACAAAATAACTGAAATAAATTACTTTGGTATTTTACATTACGCTATATAATTTAACTTACATGTACTGCACTTTTTTATCGTGCATTTAAATCATAGGTTATATTACTTAGGTCTATACAGGTCTTTCTAGGCATAACACTTCCTATAATGTGCATAAACTAACATGTGGTTAAAATATGTGACTTTGCATTAATGGTGGGACTTGTCCTCGATGTATACACGTGGCACGTGTGCTTGTTTACATTTTTTGTATGATCACGTGGTTTCTTACAAGATCTCTGATTAGCCGAGCATTTTTTGAAGAGCGGGATCAAAATGGGAGTTCGAGAATTATAAACGGTCGACAATGACCCTTGTTGGATATGCTTGGCTATAGTAATTAATATTAATCTTACAGATCGTTTATTAAGTGCCCGCAGCTGCTTAAATATTCAGGACCATGCTTACACACATAGATACTTGCAGGTGGGTACGATTCCCTCGTAATTTAACTCCACGATAACCAGGGGTCCTGAGGGGTGGGGTTTCTCGCCAGAAGCCTATGTATGCATTTGTGGCTGACCCGTTCCGGGTCAGCCACTGGTGGGGCTAAATTCGCCCCTGGCATGTATGTCCGTCACCACAATATTTAACTCATCGGTGACATGCAGCGACTGTATTTCGACAATGGCCCGACCTTTTACAAATAAAAAGCGAACTTGACAACTTAGAGACAATAGTTAACTACAATAATTCGTCTTTAAAGCAACCAATATATGAATGGGATGCTGACTGCAGGCCAAATTAAGACGGAGGACAGAATTAGACGAATCGCCATTTGTCTAAGTCGCCGATTGGCTGCATTTTAGCCCAGTGAGATACTAGCATTATGTAAACACTATTATCGTTCAGTTACTTTGAACAAAATGTCCTGCTTTTCTGAATATTTCACAATTGTCTTATCAACGCGGAGAGGTGGCTTACTGTTTACTGTTTAAAGCTGCATAACTGTTTTTATCTAAATGGTTAATCCATGGAGAATGGTGTTTTATTTTTGTATTTTACTCCCCCGGCTAGTGAGTTAAGGATTTAAGTTTTTTTTTTAAATATTGTTGCCCCACCAAAACAGACCTGATCACAGGGGGTAAGACACACTGTTTGTATAATCAGGACATTAAAAGTACAAAGTGGCAGATACCGATCATCATTGAAAAAAAAGTGGAAGACTTTTAATTTTATTCATTTTTTTTAAGTGATCATAGATACATTTCACAGTAAAAAGTGTATTATCTCGTGTCATTTAGACATATCTAGGAGTTATTATTTTGTGTGATATGGGTGATATATGCATATAATGTCATGTTTATTTTCAGTACCGGTATGGAGAATGTCACTAACTTGAAAAATAGAACTATATTTTTGTTTGGTGCTTTTAAGTGTGGCCAGCATTTGAGCCTTTGGCCCACCATTAGGACGCTCTCCTCAGTCCGTGGGAAATTGTCGCGGAATTGTCGTCGTTAATTCAGTGATGTAAATCATCAAACATTTGCATTTTTTTATTCGGTATCTCATGGGCATTTCAAAATATAGTCAAAATGCTACTAGACAATATCAGACTTTATTTTATTTTATCGTAAAGCATCACATACAGTGATATAAATCGCGATATGCGGTAAAATAAAATTATATTTAAAACATCAGACTTTACTGTAACCGATTTCCAACAGTTTTTTTGACCTAGTCTCAGGACGTCTACGGCTGGCTATGTATCTCGGCTAACACGAGGCATTGATCCAATGGCAGACTAATGTCGGCCCATCGTCTGCGGTACTGGCCCAACATTATTCTGATTCAGCTCAACGTCTGGTGTTTGCTATTATTAAGGAGGTTTGGTGTTGGCCAATGTAGCATTATATTGGCCCATAACCTTACCACTATTACATATGTATTGTACACAAACCGATTCACTACTTCATAATACTTGATGGTGTATCGCATGGTGAACTAATTCCGCTATATTTACCCAGTTTTAGTGCATTTATAAGGCCTTTAAGACAATATGAATGATTGTTTTGTACATTTTGGGTTATTTTTATCGAAATAAACAAAACAGTTATGCAGCTTTAAATGAATGATATAATTAACAATACAACCTTGTAACTAACATCTGAGTGACCAACAATAATAATAAAATATGGGACAGGCCATGGACAAAAAGTCATCAATGGTCAAAAGAATCATTACAACAGTTTCTTTCATAATTCGGATATTTGAGCGATTTCATAAGCGATCACCAACTAAACCAAGTCATGAAAATCCCGGTGACGCTAGTAATAACCAAATTGTTTTTGTGCACGCCATCGTGGTCATTAGCACGCTGTGGTTTGTCAATATACGGGACATTGTCATTCACCAGTGACTTATTCCCATCTGTAGCAGCTGCCGTGGTGCTGTGGGATACGTCTGCCTTGGTAGACGTGTCAACCTGGAAACATTAGCTAACATTAGCTCGGGTGGTCGTCTGTATTTCATTAATTTGATAATGCTGCTATATGCTCAACACTCAAAACTGTCAAATAACACATGCATATTATGTAGCACCATACAACATTCATACCATCATAACGATACAAACCAGATAACTGTGCAGGTCGTATGGAATATTTTTATTTGAAAATCCCGAAAACAGTTCCTGGAGACAAAATACGTTAAGTCAATATTCGTCTAATTGTAGACGGCGGATCAGCTTTACA
This sequence comes from Flabesymbios commensalis, assembly GCA_964017125.1. Classification (NCBI taxonomy): domain Eukaryota; kingdom Metazoa; phylum Annelida; class Polychaeta; order Terebellida; family Flabelligeridae; genus Flabesymbios; species Flabesymbios commensalis. Next base: position 17,923,549 of record OZ024904.1, on the reverse strand, counting down.
CCAGAAGTGGGGCAGCTTTCAATCTTAATATAACCTTTTTGTGCTTACTGGGATGCGGTGGTGTTTAAGTGTTCAAATTTGTAATTTTCCATCATTTAGCTAACTACGAAAAGTTGGACTAAATTATTATTATTATTATAAGAAAACAACCTATAGTATTTCATTTTATTAGTTACGTTAATATTATCATCAGTTAATCTATATAACAAACACACCCATCTTTAAACAATGATTTCATATGAGCGAGGCTATTCCGTCTATGTCATAATATCATAAGTCCTCACGTTTAGCGTGTTCAGAGGTCTAGATTCATCAGGTCGACAATACATTTCTTCTGGATAAGTTCCTGCACCCTCATATATCCCAGAACTTTTTCGCATGTACTACAATATGAAGAGTATATGTAAAAATATTGTTATGTGACAAAAAAATTATAAACAGCTTGCATTAGCCTACTACATGTATATATAATATGTTTTGTTTATATAAATACTTCGTCACGATAATATAATACAGCTGACCAATAACGTTATTATATTTCTCTTAAAGAAGTATATTTTTTAACGGAACTATACTTTACTAATTTGAGCCGATCAATGTTTCCGTAATGTTTATAGAATTCCACGATGTAGTCCAGCCTCAATGTCTCTACATAAGGCTGTATCTAAAACAGAAAATATCCACTAATAACAATCAACAGGAACAATTCACTAATACTAATCAACATAAACAATTCTCTAATACTAATGAACAGGACAAGATGATATGTTATAGTTTCTGATATATATGTCAACACCACAAAATGTAATGCTAATATATTTCATCTATATGCGATATAATGCCAAGCAATGATATACAACGATATGCAGCAATAAATAGAAATTTGAAGCAATACAAAGCAATACAATTAACCTTTTCAGTGCGGAGACCGACTTTATACGTCAGAATCTGACGTGTAAAGACGGTACCCGCACTGAACGAATTAAAATATTGCTATTCGCCGTAGACCCATAACATAGGTACTCAAATTAATCTGAATGAAACAGCTAAGATATTTTATGCTGATTTCAAATTGAAAAAAATATCTTTGGGCTCCATAGCTTACACAAACTAATCCAGCGCTGCAAGGGTTAATGCAATTACGCAAAATTGCGTTGACTAATATTCCACTAGCAGAACACAGCCTTAGATTACCTGAACATGTTCGGGTTACAAATACATCATCTTTGTTAAATCATTGTCTGTGTATTTGTGTGTTGTTAACCACTTTAAATATATACACACTTAAATTGTAAGCTTACATAATGATTTAACTTCGGTACTAGAATCTAATGTAACATCTTACCAGTAGGTTTCGCTTTGCTGAAATAATGAAATATAATCCGTTGCTTAAGTGGCTTAGTACTGATAGATGACCAACAGACTTTAGTAGCACTTTGTCAACCTTGGTGAATAGGATATGATCACACTGCCGTGATAGATAGTCCCAAGTTCTGTGAAATTTATAGCACCAGCCACACCCGTCATCATCTGAAGAAGACATAATGTTAAAACAAACTCTCCCCTCACCCAGGGTCCATGGTATGCGGTCATAACGAACAATAGCCCAGGGCAAAAAATGACTCTTAACCCGTATCCTGCTGATCACGACTATTGTCTTTGTTTTCTGTTTATTAGCTGCTTACATCACTGTAATGGGGAATTAAAATGAGAGTTTAACCATCCAAGATTTTCATATATTTGTGCTCAAATTAAACAAATTTGAGTAATTTTTAGCCACTTGAAGTTGTGGATCGCGGTAGCGAGACACAACTCCAAGTGGCTGAAAATTTAAATGAATGAACCTAGCAGGATAAGGGTTAAACAGGTTAAATGTAAAAAGAACGTTATCTATTGTAAGTTATTAAAAGTTATCAAATGTTGGTGAACAGTTACTGTCATATTTCCACAGCTTTATAATTTATTTAGCATTGTATGCCAGACTCAATCTCCGAATCATTTTTCAAATGCATGTATGTATATATTATATAATAATAATAATAATAATAATAATAATATTTTTGTTGTCATCTTTATTACTGCAGGTTTTCCAAAAAGCATCGTTCCATTCATACATCCATACATCCATGCACCCGTCCGTACATCCTTCTATTAATCCATCCGTATATCCTTCCACCCATCCATCTATCTATTCGTCCATCCATCCGCCCATCCATCCATTCATTAATCCATCCACTGATCCATCTGTCCATTAATCCATTCATCTATCTAGCCTACCATTCATCCATTCCATCCAGATGCCATCGTTCTATTCATACATCCATATATATGTATAATTATGTTTAAATTGATTTATAAACCCCAAGTCGGGTTGGGTGCTTAAAAGACGGAAATTATATATCTCTGTGACGTGAAATGTACATGGAAGCACAAATCAGTATAATAAACGATTACTACCATACATTCATTCACCCGTCCGTACATCCTTCCATTAATCCATCCGTATATCCTTCCACCCATCCATCCATCTATCCGTCCATGCATCCGCCCATCCATCCATTCATTAATCCATCCACTGTTCCATCCATCCATTAATCCATTCATCTATCTAGCCTACCATTCATCCATCTTGCTGGTTTCACAAATTAAGACACGTTGTCATGGTTAACAGGTATAGTAATTTACAAGCTTTACCAAAAAAGTGCTATGGTGTTTTATAATGTTTTATAATACGTGATCTTACATATGAAAAGGGCAATTGGCAGACCAATAAAGTGCCCGGCATTTTCCATGTTCAATTCATGCACAATTCCTGACTCGAAATTGTTATCTTCTTCACCCGGTGAGTTGATATCCAGCTGTTAAAAACAATATGTAGCTTAATAGTAATATTATAAGATTGAGGAGCGGGAAGCGCAAACTAGTATCTTTTCTTCGAGTGTTGTCTTTTCTTCGATTTTTGCTTCTAAATTTCACAGTGAACCGTTTCCCTATTTCTTGAAAATCTTGCTCTACTCATGAATATGTACCCTTTCCCACACACACACCTTCCTTCTATCGATAGTGATGCCATTTTCGTAAGTGATAAGTCACGTTGACACTTAACAGTCATCTGTTTTACTAATAGCTAAAATGAGGACTGAAACAATAGTACAATTTCAATTTTGTAATTTTTGTATGAAATATATTTTTGAATATCACTACTCTACACGTGCAGATAGCATACGAAGTAACCTAGGTTGTGCTTTTATTTATTGTCAATGATTTTTGCAGCATATCTAGTGAACTATTGATACTCATTGAGACTTACTATTGGAGGTAGAGGTACGTCCATTATATCTGCCAGCCATTCACCTGTACCGTCTAGATTGTTCCAAACCGGTTGCCATTTATGTTTGCCATCCTTATCCACTGCCATGTATATGGGTACAGATTTGTTATCCATTCCTAATGTTTTATTCAGATACGGGCCATAGGGTTCTGACAAATCCATCAGCCAAAACATCAACTGGGTCAACAAACATTCAGATTTAATAGCAACTTACATTCTACTTATAAATTGATAGCGTGGTAAATGTGTAAAAATCCATCTGGTTTAAAAGATGACGGTTAGGGGTTCGTCGCGGGTTTGCAATTACGCTGTTAATTGGGGTGTAGGTCTACTTTTTTGCTGATTAGGACAATCAAGACAATTTCATTTTTGTATTTTTTGTATGAAATATATTTTTGAATTTCACTACTTTACACGTGCAGATAGCATAAGAGATAACCTAACTCGTGCTTACATTCTACTTATAAATTGATAGCGTGGTAAGTGTATAAAAATCTATCTGGTTTAAAAGATGACGGTTGGGGGTTCGTCGCGGGTTTGCAATTACGCTGTTAATTGGGGTGTAGGCCTACTTTTTTGCCGATTATGTGCGGATTATGTGGTAATGATTAGTATAAGTTATTAAATGATAAATTTTGGCAAGGTGTTCACTATCAAGGAATGCCTACTGATGAAGATGTCGTAGTTGGAGATAAAATATTGTTTATAAGTAAACAATTTGGGAAATGATTGGACTGTTCTTAACGTTACAGAAACACTCAATAATTGTGGTTATTGGACATAGCCGTTGATATCACGTCATGCAATGTTTTGCAAAAATTCATTTTATATTACATTGGTAACATTTTTACAAAAAAGAAGTGTTTTATTTTATTGCTACAAAATCGTCCACAAAAATGTCAGCTCGCAAAAATCAAAAGAATCATTAGCTTATAATTTGAAAAAAATGATTAATATGGAAAACTTAAATATTATTCATAATATCATGCCTAATAAAAACATACTAACATGTCTTATAATGCACTCACATCCAACAATTACTATAAGTGAATATTTGCAAAAATAAAAATAAAAGATGTGGTTGGGTTGAACATTATATACCATCAAATATAGGCCCTATATTTTCCTGGTAGCAATATATCGTAAATTCACTTACGTCAGTTATACTAAATAGCTCAGCTATGCTCTGGTAGCTCTCAAATGCCTTATTATTTAGTGTGTCAAATGAATCCACAAATAGCACAACTACTCCACTGGTAAGATTAACACTCATACCATCCTACAGAACAGTTTGCAATGGTCAAATATTATTTACGCCAATTAATATCAATCATAACATGAGCATACAAACATGAAAAAAGATGACTTTTACGTTGATAATAGCGTTACCTCTACATGATGCTGTGATCGATGTATAAATTCCAACTAAAGTAGGATATTAAAACTCTATCAAAACAATACTCACCTTTAACTGGTTAATATATTCACTCTTCGGCCATTGCTTCAACTGCAATAAAATGCACTTTTAATGTAATGCAATACAATGCGAGACAAGCGAGTGCAATATAATATAATGCAAACGACATTGGAGATTGTGTAACCTCGTAACACTCATAGAATTAAAAATATATATATTCAATGTAATGCAAAATATAATTAATACATTTGAATAAATAGATAAAATGAAGCATGTAACAACTGACAGAACGGGTGGGAAAGGCAGTAGTAAACTCTGAGAAGGAGCGAGTATATATAATCAGCTACAAGTAGTACACCTGTGTAAATGACACATCATCTCGGTCTAATGTTTTTATATGGCAAGACGAGAAAAGGGAAGAATATCAAATAGCTCTACGGAATGAGCAGGCATGTCATGCATTTGAGGAAATGCTGTGTGCCGCCACCGAGGGGTGTAAGACTGACACTCTATGTGACATGTTCAATGGTATGCTAGAAATTGTAATTTCGCCATTATTCCCAGCAAGGAAACATATTTCGAAGGAAAGGAAGTGCACGCAAAATAATTTCCCCTCTAACCCTTGGTATGATAAAGAATGTAAATCCTTGAAGTATGTTGTTAATAATATCGCTAAGCATAGAGACTTTAACGCACAGGAAGACGAATATAATATACTGTTACGACAATATAAGCAATTAATCCAAAGAAAGAAAAGACAATACCAGCAAGCCAAACTTAGTGAGCTGGAAAATATGAGAACAGAAGATCCTAATTCTTACTGGAAATGCTGGAAATCCTTAAATCCTAGAAATGTCACTACAGGGCCTACCTTGGAAGACTTTGTGAACTATTTTGAACAACAAGTCTACCCACCCCATGTGGATTATTTTGACTATGAACACATGAATAATATTATAAAGCAAGTTACGTCATTCCAACATAATGTAGAGCACGATAAATCCAATATGACACAGTTCCTAAACAGTCCCATAACTGCGGAAGAAATTAAAAAGGCGATTCAAAAGTTAAAATGCAAGAAAGCAGCGGGTGTAGATGGTATTTCTGCCGAATTTTACAAATATGGATGTAATGAGCTCTTGCCAGCATTAGAATTGTTGTTCAATACCATTCTTACCAATGGAGAATATCCCTCTAGATGGGCTACCGGTATAATCCACCCGGTCCACAAAAAGGGGGACCATGGCGTTCCAGATAATTACAGAAAAATCACAGTCATGTATTGGGAAACTATTTGAATCTATACTTAATAACAGACTCTCATTTAAAAACGAAGTATGCAATGATAATGATCCCTATCAAGCTGGTTTTAAAACCAATTCGCGAACTACGGACAATATATTCATACTATGTGCCATCATAGATAAACAAGGGTGTCTTTCTAAACCCCTGTATACATGCTTTGTCGATTTCACAAAAGCATTTGACTATATTGATAGAACAGCATTATACTACAAATTATTGAACAGGGGAATAGACGGCAATTTGCTAAACATAATAAAAAGCATGTTTTCTAAAGCAGAGTGCCGTGTAAAATGGGACTCGCGTATCAGTGACATATTAAAAAGCGAATTTGGGGTTCTACAAGGCGGTATGCTCAGTCCCAAACTATTCACGGAATTTTTACAAAACATATCCGCATCATTTGACCAAGATCAAGGTATCGCTGTGGACACCTTACTAATGGTATATCTGTTATTAGCAGATGACCTTGTCCTTTTTTCAGAATCTGCCGAGGGATTACAAAAACAGCTAACTGCCCTGTATTCATATGCTTCCCTATGGCATATCATAGTTAGCATTCCTAAAACAAAAGTTCTTATCTTTAATGAACGTTACACAACAGTATGCGGAAGCTTCCACTATGGTGATAACATTATAGAAAAGGCTGAACAATATAAATATCTTGGTGTAGTGTATAGCACCAAGTCCGCTAATAACGTGTTAAAAGAAACTTTTTCTCATCTTGCTTCCCAAGCTGGGAAAGCAATTTTTTCTCTACGTAAACAGTCCCGTCCTGTGGTCGGTAAATTGTCACCCACTATTGCGTTCAAGGTATTTGATTGCCAAATATTGCCCATACTAGAATATGGAAGTGATATATGGTATACAGGCGATGATGTTAACGATCTGGAAAAAATCCATCTAAAATTTATCAAATCCACACTTGGCGTTAGAAAGCAAACACCTACTCCTGCAATATATGGGGACACGGGTCGATTTCCACTGATCATCCGGCAACACATAAAAGCTGTAAAATATTGGTGTAGAATTCTAAAATTATCTCGGAGCCATCCAGTCAGAAATGCCTACAATATGCTACTTGAGCTAGATGCCAATGGCTTCACGAACTGGTGTTCCCGTATTTGCTCTGTTCTCGAACGAACCGGGCTTGATCAAACTTGGGAATCACAGAATATTGGGGATACAAATAAATTCATGCTTTCATTTAAAGAATCAATAGTTAGAATATTTACACAGCAGTGGAGAAAAGATATTGAGAGCTCGAGTAAGCTGCGCACATATGCATTAGTAAAAAAATATTTCTGTGTTGAACCATATATCTTGCACATAAGGGGGAACCACCTCATAACAGCAATGGCGAGATATCGAATGAGCTCACATGATCTAAATATAGAAAGAGAACGATTCAATAATCCAATCACTCCAAAAAATCAGCGAATATGCACAAGGTGTCAATTAAACGAAATTGACGATGAAATACATCTTCTTCTCCACTGTTGCGCTATGAAGAATGAACGCGAAATCTTGTATGATTCTGTAGCCGCAATTATCAATATACAACCGACAAATTAAATGTTTCTAGGAATTATGACATCTAGAGACATAACAGTGGTGAAGTCACTAGCGCAATTTATTTATGGTTGCTTTAAACAAATTAAGGGCTAAAACTACTGAGTATAATAAATCTGTCACCTGTCGCTATATTATTCATATTATCATGCCCTCATGATCTGACTTGGGTATTACCACATATCAAGACGGTTGTTGCTCTCGGATCTTATTATTTAGCTTTTTGGGGCCGGTTAGGGACGTTTCCGTCGCCTTTGTTATCAGACGAGGTGGGGCCTTATGGAGGATTTCAGAGTTGCTAAGTCAACTGATTTTCTCCATGAGGTCGGGAATGTTTTTCTTCGATTGTAACTCCGAGTATGTGGCTCTAACTAGGTCGTGATTGAAACAGTATGAATTAAACAATATAGTGAATTATAAAAAGGCCTAATGTTTTTGTGCGAGGGCCATGTCCTGTGTGAATTGCACAAATAATTTTTAACCGCCATTACTACTGTTATTACGTCGTTAAGTTTGCACCACTAGTCAATCTCAGGGAATCTCCGCGCTCATAGCGACTGTGCTTGCATGGTCACATGACACGGAGCTACCTGTTTATGCCATACTTATTGTACTTGCATGATATTATATTTAATTTTAAAAAATACCATATAATTTTTACCATTGGCTTATTGCATACTCCAGTTACTGTAGCATAATCATGCACTTGTATATATTTTAGGTTTCTACGCTTTCCAGAGTGTCTTTTTTGCTACTATATATAATTAGTATGTCATACGTAGTAGCTATTTTATCTCTGGTTTTGATGCGGGAAACAAAATGATAGACCTCTATGTTATCTTGGCAATGCCTTTTATTTCATTTTTAGTAGTAGTCATTTATATTATCGAAATACCCAGTTTTTATTTTGGCAATGCCACTTAACATGATTTTAGCTGTGTATGTCAAACCATGTATATTATCATATGATTTTAACAAACTAACAATCTTGTATATACATGTACATATATCTCTTTCATTTCTATGACAAATAAGTCTGTAATGACTTTTCTTTTCTGTCAATAAAATATCTGTCTGTCTGTCTGTCTGTGTAGTTATTATTTCTGAAATAACATGGACATATTATTAGCTAGTTATATTCTGGTCAACGGGATAGGGTGTTTCGTATATTTGGACACACGATCGGTATATAAACAGCTAAGTTATTATTTTGGCTGACAATTGGAAGAAAATTAGGAGAGGCGTGGGGCATTGGTACAGCGCCTGACTGGCATGCCAAAAGGGACAACACACATAAAATCGTCAAGGATAACAACACAGTGCACAACATGTAAACAATGAAACAATAAATGTGAAATATTACTATTTTTATGTGTATGTGTTAATTAACATACTTTCCCATGTCCTTCATGCATTGCATCGAGCCATTCCACCAACACTTCCTTTCTAATTGGCATGCGGTCTACAGTTGGTCCAAATCCTTCCCCGTATTCATTCACATATATCATACGAGGGACATGCCCTCTACGATTTCCTACTGAGCTAGCCACACTTTTTCCCACTTCAGTATCTAAGTCAACGAACCAAAATTCAATCTGTGACACAAAATACATTCTGGTAATAAAACTCTGTAATACAGGACACTGCGTACTGAACGACCGGCTAATCAAACGATAAAAAAAGCCAACCAATTATTATATCAACCTAGCTACCAATATTACCAGTCAGTCAGTCAGCCAGTCAGTCAGTCGATTAAATAAATAGTTAATGATAGATTTACCTGCCCCCGATAATGAAGTGCCGTTTCTCTGTATTGAACGTATTCATTCAGTGTATTAGCACTTGTATGAGTGTGGAATACAACAATAGGTTTTTTATCATGTACATCGCTCAGCAACTCGTCCTGTTATCCAACATAAAAAGAAGGTATATAATAGGCCTACGCGTAACGATTCCTAAGAAATGTTTTAACTCTACCACCGAGTGATGTCTGGGCAAAGCTAACAAATACTTTTTTGATTGTTATTGTATTAATTGGAAACTGATCTGTAATTATCGCTTAAAAGTGATAATTATTTAAAAAAAGAAACAGCAACATTCACAATTTTGACTCTACTACATCCTAGGACCATTCAATTCAATCAAAATTATGAAAAAGGTATTCTCAAAATAAAAGGGGTAACTAGACCTCATTTTGACTCAGATTGGCGTGATTTAGAGCACGTCTATTATACCTTACAGGTTGGAGATTATGATTAAAATATCAGAATGGTCTAAATAAATTGTCGGTTTCAAAGTGAAATAAATCTGCGAAAGAAAAATGATATTCTGGACCTATTTTTTGCTAGATTTGTTGAGGGCATTACATTATAGAGGAAAAATACGGATTTAAAAAATTGAAGGTTACATAAGGCATGGGAATATAAAATATAAACTTCTATAGCGCATAAATCGCCTGTGATATGAGTTCAGAAGAGCAACAAAATATAATCGATAATCAGATTCATAGGGGAGATTTGTAGCCATTTTGACTCGAGCGGCATCATTTTGTGAACATTTTTATCACAGTTTGCAGTATGAGCACACGTGTCAAATATGAGAAAGAAGCTATGAAGAAATATATGAATGCCGTGACCTCATTTTGGCTCATTTGTGGCCCTGTTCCAGCTACATGTATAGTGAAATACACAGTTGGTACAAGAGCGGTAATATTGAATGTATTTTTCGTGGTCATAAAAAGCTCAAATTTGAACTCATTCACAGTTAACCTCATTAGTATCCACTAACATTATTAGACTCAATAAATTTATTATCTTGGAGATAATTTTTTTCAATTTCGAAAATATGCCATTGACGTGTTTTGATACGTTATATTTAACGGTGAGTGGTATATTGCTCTACAGAAATTTTGGTCAGGGGGGGGGGGGGGAATACCATACTTGGGCCGAAATTTAGACTCTAGTTTGTTCCAATACTATTTATTATAATTTACAGACTTTTTGTTCCAACTATTTGGGATCAAACGTTTTTATCATAAAAATTATAATTTCAGGCAATACGTGTAGTTTCATTTGGATAAATTTCTTGTTTCCATCGATAACATTATAAGTTATAAAAATATTTACACTAGACTATGATGATATAGGAAAAAATGAAATCTTCGAAAATGGACAATTGGCGAGCATTTGGCTATCAGCCAAAATTTAGCTGCTGCCTAAAAATGCTTGAAAAAGATCACATCTACAAGATTGGTCAGATTAAAGCAGCTACGCAATGAGCATGTTTTTATTTCATTTTACAGAAAAAAACTGCCACTTACAAATGCGATAAAAAAAGAATGAAACTTACTTACTGTGTCAAATTGTTTTATAATATCATCTGATTGCCATATCTGAAAAAAAAAACATTTTTTTATTCTGCCCCTTCAAAATATAATAATTTTGATTTAAATATTAAAGCAGGTGATTCAAACTATTTTGACAGACCCCACACACTGTGCATGCGTGTGGCTCCGCAACCTGCGCCCAGTCAATCTTAACGACTCAAGTTCTTGAAGTATATCTGGTGTGTTTAAATAAAAATATTGATTAACTGAGTTTTGTTAAACTCTTACCCTGATAAGTTAATTTATTTAACCTCCCCGCCCCCTACTTGAAGTTGTGTCTCGCTACCGCGACCCACAACTTTAAGTGGATGACAATTACTCATATTTGATTCTAGAATATCTAGATGGTGGTGTTATTTTAAATTCTGAAATAAATGAAAGCGACACCAAGAAAAGCATAGCAAAATTGAAAGTTGATAAAGCTGCTGGACCTAATGGGCTTGTAAGTGAAATGTTTAATTGTTTAAATGACATATTGCCATATTTGTTAAAATTGTTTAATTCTATATTTTCATCTGGTGTTTATCCTGCTACGTGGACTAAGTCGACTATTGTACGAATACATAAGATAGGTTCTTATCACAGTGCTGATAATTATATAGGTATTTCGTTAACTACTGTGTTCAGTAAAATTGTTATTGGTGTTTTAAATGATAGACTAGACGTGTGGTCAAATACGAATAATATTATAACAGAAGTGCAAGCTGGTTTTAAAAAAGGATATTCAACAATTGATAATGGTTTTATTTTACATGCATTAATTAAAAAATATCATGCCAAGAAAAGAAAAGTATATGTAGCATTTATCGATTACAGAAAAGCGTTTGATTCAGTTGACAGGTCAAAAATGTGGGAAATTTTACAGAAGCATGATATCAATGGAAAAATGTTGAGAACAATAAAGTCTATTTCCACTTCAGTTCTATCCAATGTGAAATGTAACAATGATAACACTGATTATTTTAGATATCCAAATGGTATAAGAGAAGGATGTATAATGAGTCCCCTTTTATTTTCATACTTAGAACAAGAAATAACAAACGAAATTCGCAGACGTGGTGAGAACGGCATCCAACTATTTCCAGGTGCTGCAGAAATAGCCATACTTTTATTCGCTGATGATATTATTCTTATTGCAGATACATTTACGGAGCTACAAAAAAAATATGCTACAGGAAACTGCATTGAAGCTGGGGCTTATTGTAAATATGGAGAAATCAAAAGTTATTGTGTTTCGACAAGGAGGTCCTTTAGCGGCACACAAAAAATGGTTTATCGGAAATAAGCAAATACATATTGGTTAAAAATTATAAAAATGATTGAAAGTAGGTATGAGCGGAAGGTTTATAATATGATGCGGCACGATGATTCTCCTGATAATTGGGCTGGGAAAATTAAAGAAGTATTGTTTCGCTATAATTGTGTACATATATGGGAATCACAGCTGATTTGTTGATACAAATATTTTTCTTTGTATTCTGAGTAAAAGAATGATAACTGTTAGTAATACTAAATGGTTGAATATATTGTATGGAAGTGACAGGTATGATATATATAGAATGTTTAAAAGAATCATATATAAAGAGCCATACTTGAATGTTATTGATCGCATTACTAATAGGAAAACACTAACTTTTTTTAGATTGGGAGTGAGCAGTATTTTAATTCATAGATCCAGATTTTCAACCAATGCACTGCCTGTATGTCCCTTATGCAATGGACATGAAGAAGTCGAAATGCACTTTTTATTACATTGTCCTGTATACTATGACTCACGCCAGAAATATTTATGTGTTCCAGAAAATGTATCTCCAAACTATGCCTTATTTAAAATGGTTATGGAACGCAATGAACCGCTGATGATACACAAATTAAGTCTTTTTATATATTATGCTTTAACACGAAGAAATGATTATATAAGTGGAACAGTTATTGAAAATATCTAGCTTTTTTATGTACACTTTATATTGTATTATTGATCTGTAGAGTTTTGTACGAGTCAATGGCCTAACAAATAAATTGATTCGTATTCGATTAATTTGAGACCAAGCATTTGCAAATCCTGATGTCTAAACACGCATTTCGTTCCCAATATCAGTGACTTGATCAACTACTGTACAGATTAAAAACGACAATTGTCGTGAGCAGCAAGGGTTAAAAAGGTTACTTCTCACTCTATGTGCAGTTATTTTTACTATAATTAGACCGATATCAGTGTCAGCCCACATCGCAATGGGGATTGGTTGTTTTGGCGAACGGCAGCCTAACAACATTATCGTTTCAAAAAATACAAACGTTGTTCTTTTTTGTGTTTTTCTCTAAATCACTCCAAACGGTATAACTTTCCTGCTTGCGTTTAAAAGTTGGCAAATTTGATAGCAATTCTGACGAGTCTGTCGTTGTGTGTTCGTCATGTGCGTGACTTGACACCACTGAACTTGATCAGTCTGATTGCGCGGGGAAAAGTGAATTTTTATCTGCTTTAATATATAGCATAGTTCATTGTTGCAGTATGGTATTCGTTCAGCAATATATTATTTTATTACTGCGGTAATACAAAGAATATGTACAATTAAACTAATTAATACATTTGTATACCTAAGAATTAACGTTACTTACCTTGTCATTGTAACTTGTATTGCCAGGAAAAATATTGTCAATCCACTTTATCAATCCAGCAGTAGTAAGATCACCTTTACAATGTCAAATATCCCAAACAAAAACGAATTATTTATTTATTCATATGCATAGTTTTCCTAAATAAAACGTACAACTAAATGAATAGGTTTTATAAACTACTCTTGCCTGTAAATTGATGTAAATTTCCTCTTTCGGATAGTAAAACAAATGGAGGATCCTGTTGCAGAAATCTTTGAACTCCAGGATATTTCACAGCATTCACACGCGATATTCTGACATCTAGTTTTGTATAATACATCCATTTTGTCAGCCATATTAAGTCTATTCCTTCACAATCTGTGCAGTCTGTGTTTGCTACAATATAATTGTATGATTTGTGTATTTTTCTTTTGGACGTGCCACTACGTCTTCTGTTTTCTTATCGGGTACTTTCTCATTCTTCATATTATTATTATTATACGACCCTTTATCGTAATACCATTTCTCGTATTTTGAAAAAGGTGCTTAAAACAAAATGTGTGTAACTTCTATAAGAATTAGGTTTATTGGTACCAAACTAAAGCTTCTAATCTCTAGATTCTAGATTACATCTAGACCGCCGTCCCGTTTTCAATGTTGTTCAAAAATGAATAAAAGTCTCGGACATGGTTTAATTTTAGTTTCTCCGTCAAATGTGTCCCTTTTGGGGCTCTGTAGAACTCGGAGTTTGTACACAATTTTTTTTAATTTGCAGCCCATTCGGTGTGTGGAGAGAGGGTCCGGTCATAAGTTTTTCTATAATTTCACTCACATTAAAAAAAACCTATTTTGCGCATGTTTCTTCATTTCAGGTGATCCAGGAAGGATACAACAGTCTAGATTTAACAAGTTTAATTGGATAACAAGGATCCTAATTCTTAGTAAAAATGAGCTGCAAATTAGAAATAATTACTGTTTACAAGCTCCGAGTCCCCCATATTTCACATATTAAATTTACGTAGGACCAGTTGCTTATTAAAAGCTAGAAGTAGTAGTTTGTGTACCGTCATATATGGTGTTATCGAAACATTGACGATTTACTGAAATTCTGGTTATATATGTGCTCTTTTTCCGCTTTTTAGCATTTCCCGACAGCAAAGACTTAAAGTAGATTTAATCTAGAGATGGTTAACTTAAATTTGGTAACATTAAGAAACCCAATTCTTATGATTGTTACACGACAAAATATATTTGGACAGACTATCGGTGTACATTTCACTCTTTGCCCAGTGAGGCATTTTCTGAAATATTTTTAAGCGATTGCTGATTCACTCTTCTATATAAGTATACATCTATGTATTTAAATATGTGTCTGTATATGTACACTAATATAGAAATATATGAAATATATGATACATTTAGTATAATGGCCATCAATGTGTCATCTTTGAAAAGTCACAAGTCGGGTACTTGTGCCCCCCCCCCCCCCAAGATATTTCCAATGAATTGAAAAGACGATGATTAAAAATAGATGATTAAATACAAACCAACATATATGAGAATATTTTCATGTTTTTCGGATACTTCTGAAAATTGTTGTTGATCTAAAGATATAAAAGGTTCCCTCTCTGTTGTGATGCGAGCAAGTTGAAAAAGTAGTAATAAATACTTCATGACCTTTTCTTGACATTACAGATGATTGCAGCTGATTTACACTGATCTGAATGACCTCTGTCAACAAACTGCTTGTCCTCTTGTACGGCTGGCACGATGTCCATATATAAGCTACTCAAATAACATATCACTTAATTATATGGTGTCAACTTTCTCTTCGGATTATTCACTGTAATTTGACACCGAATCACGACATATGATCAGTCCTTTTAACCCTTTCAGCGCGGGGACTGTCTTTATACGTCAGAACCTGACGTCTGTAGACGTCAGAGTCTGACGTCTAAAGACAATCCCCGGATTAAAATAATTAAAACATTTATAATGGTCGTACACCCACAACATAGGTATTCAAATGAATCAGAAAAAGCTAACTAAGACATTCATGGTGATTTCAATTTGAAAAGAACACTTTGATCTCCATAGTTTATACAAACATATTTCGGCGTTGTAAGGGTTAACTTGCAATATATATTCATGTAGTTTTTTCGTGGTTCATACAATTTCTAGCTTTAAAAATACTTGCAGTCAAATACATTACATGTATTACAAATTACTTTGCTTTATTAAAACATCCACATAGGTTATCATTTTTTAAAAGTCTTTATTAATGACGTACTGTATATACTTCACACCGGTGAAATTAATGAACTAATTGACACGTGTCAAGTGGGGAATATCCTATGACATTAGCATGGATAGTGTCGTGCTGATGTCACTGACAGTATCATACTTACAATCTCGAATTTTATAATTAAATTGCGATTTTCGTTGACATGTTATAATATTTTATGAGTCCATTTTTTTAATCATACAATAAAAAATAGTACAGAAAAAAGAAATTACACACACACACCTTGTCGTGGTATAGAATTTGAGTTAAGCCTCCAACACACCGCAAAGACTGTCCCCTATCTCTTAAGACGCGACGATAATCTTAAACAATCAGTGTGGTGTGGCCACTCCCGCGATTTCGTAGATTTCCATCGCGTCGGAAGCTGTCGTCATAGAAGTAGCTGGGGGTAAGGTGTCACCCGGAAGGAGAATTTAAGCCACCGTTATTTTCACATAACTGGACTACACAGGGGCTAGGATCAACCTGTCGATCAGGTAACTGCCGCTGTTTTAACTGAAATATGACATATATAAATGTATATCCTCAACAATAGTTTTAGAACATGTTTGAATCAAAACCAAATATTTATAATACACACAAATCAGTTGAGAGAAAAGTGTTTTCACTATTTACTGAAAAAGTATGAAAAATAGATAAAAATTAATGGTTAAAGTACCAATTTAAAGCTTTTTTGTGCATTTGTCAAAGATTAAACACAAAATATTTTACATCTGTGACCTGTGTCAGTAGCTTTCTATTGGTATCAAATATATTAATATAGCTCAAAATTTGACTACTCATCGGGCAAAACTGTGAGATACATACAATTTCCTGAGCCCAAAAACAAGGGCGCAAATTTTACGTTTTACAAAAAAAGCATGAAATATGCTCACATAACTCATTATTTTTATTCCAAATGGGTATATGTAAAGTAAACAATAGTTCTAGGATATGTTTGAATCAATACTAAACATGTATACCATACAAAACTCAGCTGAGAGAAAAGTATTTAGACTATTTAATACAAAAGTATAAGAACGGTCAAATTAAGGGTTCGAATACCAACTTAAAGCTTTCTTGTGCATTTATTATAAAGCAGACACAAAATGTTTTACATCCATGTAAAGACATGTACCAGTAGCTTCCTATTGATATTAAAGATATTGATATGTCTCAAAATGTGACTACTCAGTGGGCCCTAATGTAAGATACGGTGAATTTTCCCGAGCCTGAAGAAAAGCGAGCAAATTTTATGTCTAACCAAAAAAAGCAAGTATTATGTTTACATAACTCATTATTTTTATTCCAAATGGGTTTATTTAAGTCAACAATAGTTCTAGAACATGTTTGAATCAAAAGTAAACATTTATACCGTACAAAAATCCACTGAGAGAAAAGTATTTTGACTATTTACTGAAAGGTATGCAAAATAGCTAAAATCACGTGTTAAAATACCACCTTAAAGCTTTATCGTGCATTTGTCATTGACCAGACACAAAATATATATGTTCGATTTTGGACAAAAATCGCAAATAGGTAATGTATATTTTTGGACATATTTCAGTAATGCGGCAGTTACCTGATCAACAGGTTGATTCTGGCCCCTGAGTAGTCAGCTATGCGGAAATAATAGTGGCTTAAATTCCCTTTCCGGGTGACGCCTTATCTACAGCCACGTCCGGTCTATCAAGACTGAACATGTGCGGTGTGGCATGTCCTGCGACGCGATCGTAATGTCTCAATGTTGCTTCCGGAATACCCACTAGAGGGCTTACAAATTCACTACTATGATCGCTGCTATATCTTACGATGGTAAAAGTCGTTCTAGTGTGGCATATGCTGCCGTCGTAGAACCAGATTGTCTGTGATTATTTAAACCTGCCACGACGGTCACGTTTTAAGCAGTCGCGGTGATTACTTGCGGTGTGTGGGAGCCTTTAAAGGCGATTACAGTAAGCTTTCTGTGGCTTGTTTACCACTGTTGCAACCAGTTTTTAAAGGAGAAATACGTCTAAAATTTGAGACACTCCAATACATTATAAATTAGATTTCACACATTTAAGCCCAGTACACACCGCTGCGATTAGCACAACGTCGTGTCGGAGATAATCGCAACAGTCCCACGACTGCGATTCAATTAAAATCCGTCGTGTCGTGGGCTGTTGCCACGATTGTTCAGTCGTAGTTGCATCTAGTCGGGATCTGTGATCACCGTCGGATTTGTGTGGACAGCCCCATGATTCGATCATTAAACGTAAGATCCTTTACCTAATCAGAAAGTAGCATTTAGTTAACTCATCATGCTGATTGTGTAAGTCAAGTGTGTGAGTCAAAATGCGGATAAACAGACAGATAAAAAAATATAAAAAAAACAACTTCGTCCCTGTGCAAAATATTACAACTTGATACCCCTCCCGTCATGACCAAGGAAAACAGTTCTTAGCTAGATGGGACTGTTTTAATCATTATAACCATGAAAAATATCGCCGTTAGATATTTCCAGACCAGTCCATCAAACAATACAATGACTGTCGTCAGTTGTTAATTTATTCCTCCCAGGCACACAGGGCATATGTGAAAAAATTGTTAAGTTGCCGGCTCTGTGCCTCCCAAAGAATAGTAAGAATAGCCCAGTCACATAGGTCATATATGTGAATAATAAACATGATCAGCAAAATTCATCAGTGAACTTTTTAGTGAGAGCTAAATTTAGGATATTTTTTACAAAATCAACATGCCACGGACCAGAATTGCATTCAACACATGCCAAGATGGTTAGACAATAGACAATATTTGTATTGCATTAAACAGTCAGCTATGACATATCAAGCCAAAATGGTTAGAAATACATTCAAAATGCTTTTCACATAAAATGCCGAACCCACCTTAAGTGAGGGAAAAATCTGAGATGTGAACTAATATTATGTTGTTATAATATGTAGTAATAATTGATTGTATACCTACTATAGCGCAATAAATAAAAATAAACTCCACAACTTGCCTATAATTAGTCATCATTTATGTAAAAATATACATAAATGTTGGCTTATAGAGACCCAACTATTCATTTATTTAGGAATAATTGAACATAGGAAGCATCAATATTTGCGGTTTTCATCCAGAAAAAAAAACATGATTAAAGTTTAACCACTCAAAGTTAAGTCTCACTACTTCCATCCTTAACCCGCCCGCGAATGGTCAATTTGTCCTATTGCGAATGAAATAAATTTAATAAAACTTGTACAATCATCATAATAAGAATGGACTGAACTTTCTTTTGAAATATCATAGTCGGTATATGATAAATTTGTTTCTATTTGTCTTAATCTTAGGAATTACTACTGTACACAGTATCGTATCAAAGTGTACCTGCTGCGTCATTAGAACTGATTAGCTGAACTTGATCAGCTAAAACGATCATTGGCTGGTTACAGCTAGGCTTCTGATATTTAAACATTTAGGGCCAATCGCGGATAACACGAACAAAAAAGTATATACATAAAAAATGACATACACTTTGTATTTTCGGATTGCATTTTATTGCTTTTTTAAATGATAGACACGATTTGTTTATGTAAAATTATATGTTTTAGCTATGCACACAATAGTATTGTTTAGTTTCCTGCATGTTTCACTGTGAACAAAATATCATGAATTATTGAAATGATTCACATTGTCTTGTCAATGAGCAAAGGAAGATAACTGTTTTCTATTTAAACAAGTGATAAGTGATTAACAATAAAACATAGTAATTAACATCTAAGTGAAAAGACAATATATCGGGCAGGCTATGGTCGACATCGAGGGTCAGTAAACCAATACAACTATCATAATTCTGTCATTCCTGGGATTTCATAAGCGATCATCAAATAAACCAAATCATGACAATCCCGATCAATATAACCCCATTGTTTTTATGCACGCCATCTTGATCACTAGCACGCTGTGGTTTTTTAAGATGCAGATCATTGAGATTCATCAGTGAGTCATTCTTGATTGTAGCAGTTGCCGTGATGCTGTGGGATACGTGTGTCTGGGTAGATGTGTCAACCTGGAAACAGTGACATGTGTTAAAACATAAGCTCGCATGTCACATGTCTATATGTTCAACTCTAGAAAAGAGTCTAATAGCACAGTCATGGATATTATCACGATTATGCATAACATGATAATATTCACACTATCATAAAGTGGCATAAGATGCGCTTCTGGCAGGACTACACAGCAGACACAGGACGTGAATGTAGAATATTAATTTTAAAACCTGAAAGAAGATGAACAGACACTACACCAACAGTCGTCAGCGTATTGACACATTATTACATGACATAAGCTGTCCAGGTAGTCGTAAATCATTGTTTCAACTAAATGACTGGTATGACTATTAGGTCTGCGAAAAGTTGGACTGAGAACAGTTGAAAAAGACTCAATAATACTGTCACTTTAATTATATATTAATTTTTCATTATCATGATTATAGTATTTCGTTGTAATTGTTACATTGGTTAGCTTCAGTTAATCTATCTACAGATCTAAGGCGACGTCACACTATAGCAGATTGCAAAGGCCAACTATAATACAACACAGGTTGATTGCATGTGTTTCCTGGGTATACTAATACTAATAATACTAATAATACTATAATGGAAATCATGCTTACGTAAATTGATTCTTTATTGGCACACAACAATCTCTAACTTGACATAGTTTTCAGGGTCATGTGTGGGTCACCATAATGTTGTTTTAAGCGCCCTATCAGGAGGCAGGAATTACAGAAAACATTAAAGCAGCCCCTTGGGATGACATCAATTTAGGTTTTACTTCCGCACTGAAGTAGTGTATCCCACGGATCATGTTTTTATTTTTTTCAGAATTTTCATATTTTTACAAATATTTTTAATCAACATTTCTATGAGACCAGAAGAAACCCAAACAAACTATTTGTATACCTGAAGGACGATTGAATGTTTTCACAGCATTGGGCCACATGCTGATGGCATCGGCCCAGCGTTGGGTAGACAATCAGTGCTGCAGGTGTGTCCTCTCGTGTCTTGACTATGAGACACCAATTATCCCCCAATTAGCGGCGACTGCTCTGATCTTACCGTCTGATACGTGGGAATATGTGATGGAAAGTGCTTAATATTGCTGACTTGTTTTGTTTACATGGCAATATACAACCTGGAAATACAACCATTTCGCTTTTTTTCGGTGCTTTAAAATTGTTTTTTGCCTTTTTCGTATTTTTAGCTAAGATCAGTAGGCTATATAGCTTCATATAAATTATTTTTTCAAAATTGACAACATTGAAAATGTCTCATCCCAAGGGGTCCCTTTAACAATACAACATGTCAGGTCATATTAGCTGTGATATAGCTGGCAGTGGAACGGAGCTGTTAATACGCTACTCTATGCCCTATCATTTCATGTCAAGGTATGTCCACGTAAGACCAGCGTATCATTAGCGTATACCTAATTCAGGCCTGCTTCGAGCGTGTTCAGCTGTTCAGTGTGTGCATACCGTTTGCTGGACCATACACATCTCTAAGCATGCTTAAGAATGATTTTGGGCCTCGTCGTGGGGCTGCGTACTCCACGGTGTCTGAAACGTGAACATGCAACCTTCCTATGCCTATAAAAGTCCCCCTAGCGTTTGTCAACCTCTGCCAGCGTATGAGTGATGTTTGACATATGTGAGTATACGTATACGGTAGTAGGCCTACGATTGTAGTGTGGCTAACCCTTAACCAACACATCCTCTTTTAAAGGTGATCTATCACTTCTTATATGGTATGAATAATTATGTCCTTATATGGGGTGATTGGCTATCATGTGACCCTCTAAGAGGGTCACATGATAGCCAATCACCCCATATTAGGAAACACTTGTGCCCCATCTTGTGGCAACTTCGATTTATTTGTCACAAAATTATTCATACTATATAAGGGGTGATATATCACCTTTAAATGGTTCTGTATTAAAGCGACACAATCAGGCTAAAATCATGAAAAAAATCTGAATTTTTATTTTAGCTTCTTAATATGGCCATTATGATGTGAACATGTCTATAAACTTAAATTGCGATTTTTTTTAAAAAAATTGTGTTGCGCATTGACCAGTTAAGCGAGATATAAATTCCCGTAACATGCAGATCCGAAATAAGAAATCGGGAATTTCGTCTTTATATCTCCCTTAACTGGTCAATGTGCAACACAAAAATTTACGAAATTCTAGTCTATGGACATGTTCACATCATATAGCAATATTAAAAAACGAAAATAAAAATACTGGTATATGCCATAATAATATCATCAGTGCTCACATTTTGCGTGTTTACAGGTTTGGATTCATCAGGTCGACAATACATTTCTTCTGGATACGTTCCTGCACCTTCATATAACCCAGGGTTTTCCCGCATGTACTGCAAAGTCAGCAATATACACTCTATGTCAAAATAATATCAGGTGTCACAGATAAAAAAACATGCTACATGTAGCCTACATATATGTTTGGTTTATATAAATAATTTTATTCAAGGCACGATAATAGAATAGAGCTGTTCAAGATCATTATTTTATTATTAGTCCAAAATTGATTGTTTTTCACTAAGGCTATACTTTACTATTTCGAGCCAATCAATGTTTCCGTAGTGTTTAAAGAATTCCACAATGTAGTCCAGCCTCAATGTCTCTACATAAGGCTGTATCTGAAACAGAAACAGTTCACTAATAACAATCTTAAACAGGACAAGATCAGATGCTAAAGTTCTAGTTTCATATGCATATGTCAACATGGTAAAAACCTTAGATTTAATTAATTCAGGTGTTATATTATGTTTTACAAAGATATGGCCGAAATTGTCAATCTCGGATAAATATTATTGTATATTTGGCGGTTAAAGGGGTATTATCATTTGTTTATTGTGATTTACTTAACGAATCGTAGTTCCAACTCCCGTCAATAGGTGACACCGCTACATAATATATTACACGTATTTTTGTGGTGAAATTCGCAAGTAGACCACCTTATTATACACTACCCTTGCTTGTGTCACAAAATGTAATGTTAATGTATTTGATCAAAATGTAATGCAACGGCAAGCAATGATATACAACGATACGTGATGTATTACAATTTTAAACAATACAAACACCTACATTAATGCAATGCTATGCGATATACAAGGAAATTGCGAAAAGTTGCGTTGACTAAAAATTCTACCGCATATGACTGTGTTACAGAATGCAGCCTCAAATTATCCGAAGATGTTCAGTCTACAAAAAATAGCTTTGCTAAATAATTTTCTACGATATATGCGGTCTGAATCAAATTCGCTACTAGAATATAATGTAACATCTTACCAGTAGTTTTCGGTTTGCTAAAATAATGAAATATAATCCGTTGCTTAATTGGTGTAGCACTGCAAATTTACCAACAGGCCTTATTAGCACTCTGTCAACCTTGGTGAATAAGATATGATCACACTGCTGTGATAGATAGTCCCAGATTGTGTGAAATTTATGGCACCAGCCACATCTGTCATCATCTGCAACACATGAGAAGAGGACCCATCACAAATGTGCTCATCGTCTGGTATGGGGACATAGCTAACAATATCAAGGGATGTCGTTAAATATATAAAAAAAGAGTTACTAACCAAGTGTTTGTGAAAACCTAACCAAATGTTTGTGTAGAATGTGCTTTCGTATTTCAATAAATATTTACTAATAATTATTAATTCATTCATTCATCTATTCGTTTACTTGTTTATTAATTTATTCATTTATTCAGTTATTCATTTATTCATTTCTCCATCCATCCATCCATCCATCCATCCATCCATCCATCCATCCATCCATCCATCCATCCATCCATCCATCCATCCATCCATCCATCCAGCCATCCATCCAGCCATCTAAAAAGTATATAATGTGTTATAATATTAAATATTGTATGATCTTACATATGAAAAGGGCAATTGGTAGACCAAAAAATTGCCCGGCATTTTCCATGTTCAATTCATGCACAATTCCTGACTCGAAATTGTTATCTTCTTCACCCGGTGACTCGAGATCCAGCTGTTAAAAACAATATGTAGTATAGTAAGAGTGAGGAGCGGGAAGCGCTATCTAGTATCCCTTTTCCGCTGGGTCAATATATCACAGTGACAGTGGCCCGTTTTCCCTCCTCCTCCAATCCCACCCATTCCTTCTACCAATAGTGATGTCATTTTTACACGGTGACTTTGACACTTTGGTACGTGACGGACATCTGACGACATATACACTTAGTTTACTGTTTTACCAATTGCTAAACTGAAGCCTAAAACAGTAATGTAATCTCATCGTAAATGAAATTATTGTATTCGTGAATTACACCACTCTACACGTGCTGATAGCATAGCTATTGATATGGGACTTACTGTTGGAGGGAGAGGTACGTTCATCATGTCCGCCAACCATTTACCTGTACCGTCTAGATTATTCCAAATAGGTCTCCATTGCTGTTTGCCATTTTTATCCACTGCCATGTATACGGGTACAGATATATTCTCCATTCCCAATGTTTGATTCAGATACGGGCCATAAGGTTCTGACAGATCCATAAGCCAAAACTTCAACTGGATTAACAGACATTCAGTGTCAGTTTACATTCGTTTCAGGGTTGTGTAATCAGGTAATAAATAGTCAGTAAATATTATTGCGGTGCAGATTTTTATTTATTATTATTATTACAGATTGACTAATTTTTACATACGTCGCAAAAAAAGAAATCAAATTACATAAAATGATCTTTTTTAAGAGACAATGTTTTGTTTTTACAAATGTGGTCTATATTGTTAAATTAAAAATTAAAGTCTCAATGAAATACTGAGACCTACCCTGTACAATGCGTCAATGCATTCTGAAATATAATTTTAAAGATTAGAGTGATCGACATAACTTAAAGGGACTGGCCCAGGCTAAAATCATAAAAAATCGTTGATTTTATTTTGGCTTCCTAATATGACCATATGATGTAAACATGTCCATAGACTAGAACTGCAAAAAGTTTTTAATTTTCTGCTGCGCATTCACCAGTTAGACTAGATATAGAGACGAAACTCCTGATTTGTAATTATTGACAACCATGTAAAAAATTAGAAATACGGGAATTTCGTCTCTATATCTAGTCTAACTGGTGAATGCGCAGCAGAAAAATTAAAAAACTTTTGCAGTTCTAGTCTATGGACATGTTTACATCATATGGTGATATTCAGAAGCCAAAATAAAATCACCGATTTTTTTCTGATTTTAGCCTGGGCCGGTCCCTTTAACGAATTACTCCTGGATATACGTAACAAAAACATACAAATAATAGCAGCATATTAATAAATATTATAATGTGAAATATGCATGATTCATTTACAGTGTATTTACAAACACTTTTTCATTTAAATTCAGCAAGAGTATTTATTTTAGTCTTCATAAAACTGAACATTTATTACACTCACGCCAATCAATCATTTACTATAAAATAATAATTGCAAAGCATACACTCTAACCAATATAGGTCATTTAGAAGGAACCCTTCAGTACTATCACCATGCAACGCCAAGCGTTGGGGTTGCATCGTGATTGTACTAAAGGATTCTTTTTAAAGAACCTATATTGTTTAGAGTGTATGTAAAAATTATGGTGTTGGCACAATCACACATCGTTAACAATAAATATATTTTTTTCCACAAATGCACTTACGTCAGTTGTACTGAATAGTTCGGCTATGCTCTTGTAAGTGTCATATGCTACTTTATTACGGATGTCAAATGAATCCACAAATAGCACAACTGTACCACCAGAAAGACTAACGCTCATACCATCCTACAAAAAAATTGCAGAGGTCAAATATTATTTACATCAAATTAACATGAGCCATAACATGAGCATAACAAAATAAGAATAACATAATTATGCTGTATTTTACGTTGATAATAACCTTAAATGACACAGTTGTCTATGCATATATTATACCAACAAACGTGCGGTGTTGGAAAAGCTCAAAAGCAATACTCGCCTTTAACTGGTTAATATGTTTACTCTTTGGCCATTCCCTCAACTGCAATAAAATGCACATATCGTTTTAATGCAATGCAATCCGTAGCAAAGGAGTGCAATATCATATAATGCTATTGGAAATTATGTAATGCCATAACACTCATACGATTTAAAAAAAACAATATTCAATGTGATAGTAATTGTAATTTATATATTTGAATGAATAGAGGCCTAGATAGGATGAAACACAAAACCAACGATTGCATAAATCCAGTGGTTAGCTTGAAGAGGGGGCGAATATATATAATCAGCTAGTTATTATTTCTGACAGAAAGGACTACCAGCTAGTTATTATTACTGAATGAATGAAGTTATCAGCTAGTTATTAATTTGGACAGAAGGGGGGTATATGAGCAGCTAGTTGTTATTTTTGAAATGAGTGGCTATATAATCAGCTAATGTATTTTGTGACAGATGGGGCGAGGGTATGTGAGCAGCCAGTTGTTATTTTTCTACAGAATCAGGTATTCCATTACCTTTCTATTATTCATAACAGAAGGGGAGAGAGTATATAATCAACCAGTTATTATTTTGGCGTAAGGCAGTGTAAGTAGTTGGGTTGTTATTTTTTACAAAATCAGGTATATAATCAGCAAGTTATTATTGTTGACGGAAAACGAGTATGTATTAGCCACTTGCTGTTTTATTAGCTCAGTAGAAATCGACATGAAAAATGACGAGCCCGGACATTTTCCATAACATACCGTTTTTGGTGTTAAAATGTTCAGGGGCATGTCCCAAGTCATGAAAAAAATTCGCACGAAATCGCACATGGGGAAACATTTTTTTCAGTGTGCCAAAGTACACCACCCTCAATATCAATCAGTTCATATCATTAGCGTCATTGATCTGCGATCTATGTTGCTTAAGGTAAGTTGAGCACATACTAAGCGGCATGAAGATACCACAAAGTGCCTTAGAATATCTTACTGTTTGATATTTTCAATGCTAAGAACTTAAATTTGGGCCAAAGTACAGGATATTAGGGGCATATCAGTAGTAATCCCCTATTACCTACGCTTTCGTAGACGCAACTACAATCTGAAAGCTTTAATATGAATGAATTACATAATGCTTATGAGAGGATTTGTAAATGTTTTTCACCCCTCGGTCCGTTGGGTCCGAAGGTGTATTGTCGTCCCCGCCGCCGTCTCCGCCGCCGCCGCACGCAGCCTTTTGGCTACTACATCAACATGGTGCAACAGATTGAATTCATAATTCATACAAACATTCAACCCC
>OZ024904.1:17876324-17891324 GCA_964017125.1 Flabesymbios commensalis | reverse complement strand
ATGTGGACATAGATCATAGAGGTATACACACCATGTCCAATACACCTATAATTTGACGTCTATGCATATATTCAATTCATGACAATTGTCCAATTAAGGTCTACTGACATGCTGGCTTAGTGTATACAGTACAGTGAAGTTTGAAACAGCTTCACTTTGGCGTCTAATTTAGATTGTAAACCTTAATTGTCATTGTTTTTAATGTATATATTTATCATAAACATAAAAAAATACATTATTTTGAACAATCAGTTGGTTCAGTAATTTAAATTATAGTGACAAAATAGCATTTTCCTAGCCGCGCATGCGCGCCGTAAGTTCACGAAGATCTCGCGCCTGCTGGTTGTCCATATCTAGAGGTCCATGGAATTGAATAAGACATTTATGATGATTTCAAATTGAAAAAAAAACTTTGCTCCCCATGATTTATACAAAAATATTAAGCGTTGTAAAGGTAAACCATCAAAGTATGTATATTGTGTGATAGACAATTGATGGCTCTATGTTTCTGGTTGTAAATGTAAATACACCAAACTTATCAGTGCATGTACATGTGCAGTAATGAATCAGTGAACAATACAACTTACAATGACAAGACACGCCTCAAGCCGAAGCGTAGCTTTAACCCTTTTACCGCCGGTGCCGCATATATTCGAGTTTTCATTTTTTATTAGCACATTATGTACCACCTTTTGAACATGTTGAAGCTAGAGTGTGCCATCAATCAGCACGATTTGAAAAGAGTTGACCTTCATTTTGTCATATCTGAATAATTTTCACTCACTTGAAGTTGTGGATCGCGTCAGCGAGACACAACTTCAAGTGGGTGGAAATTCAGATTGAATAATTTGGCGGTTAAAGGATTAAAGTATTTTGTATACATTTGTTTCGGCGGAAAGTGAAAAAAATAAAACTCATGCTGGCTCAACTTTCCCCAATGTACGAACTTATTCGAGCCAATTTTTAAATGTACTTGTGGTATTTGAGCGTGATAATTCCAAAAATTGAAATTGAAGGACAGAGAAAGATCTAATATGAGTGTAATCATTATATAGTCATGGATAACCTGCAGATAATGTGTGGTGTACCTTCCGTTAATTCAAGACAACCATGACCATCAAAGTGACGGACATACAAAAACAGTGGCACACAATAATACAATGCGAGAAATAGTGAATAAAATAAACTTACTGTATCAAATAGTTTTAAAATATCATCTGACTGCCATATCTGAAACAAAAATGTTTTCTTTCAGACTTTAACACTCTGATGTGTTTGTATAAAAGTACTTATCTATATCAGTGTCAGGGTATATCACAATGGGGTTAGGTTGTTAGCCTATCAACATTGTTCACCCCCTTTTCGGTAAATTGCTTGGACCAAGTCGAATATTCTACCCCGACCAATCAAAGTGTGGTTCAGATTGTCACATGACGAGATTGGAAAATCGCCGCCGTCATTCAGTTGTTTATAGAATACCAGACATGATATTTTCAAACATAAATATTTGTCGTCATTTGAAGGTGCAACTTGTATAAGCAATCGAGCTTCAAATTACTGGACCATTAACGTTACTGCTTACAACTTAATCTGTTTTTAACAAACTGCATGATTTTGCTATACGTTTCAGGTCAACCCCTGTCATATGCATCATAAAATTGTATGTTGCAAAATATTATACAAAAGAACAATACTGGTTTAGTTATACTCCACCATAGCTACGTGCTCTATCAAGTCATGTGGAGAAATTCAAAATTAAATTTGATAGCAATTCCGACGAATCATCATCAAGCCTAGTCGCCAGAATCCGCCGCTGTTAGGCCACTATGCTTTTGTTTTGTTTCAGACTAGCGCGCGCATTGGAATAAGTCCGCGTTTACCAAACGAACCCCCATCAATTTTTCAAGACTATTTTATTATTTTTTTGTTGTCCTCCCTCGTGAGATTTTAGATGTTTCATCTAAAACAGAGAAAAAACATAGTGGCCTTATGTTGGTGATCTGCGTGACATGACACCACTGAACAGTCTAAATCAGTCTGATTGTGTATCTGCATGTACTTTGCTATCGTGTTGTTTTCGTTCATTGAATTATAGATTAGCTCGGCTAAAATATAAAATAAAACATAAACCAACTAAAACAATTTTGTAAACTACGGAATTACTTACTTTGTCATTGTAACTTCTATTGCCAGGAAAAATATTGTCAATCCACTTTATCAATCCAGGAGTAGTCAATTTTCCTATACAATGTAAAATATCATCAATATGATTCATTACGCAATGATTTGAGCATTATTTACTTATTAACTTAATTTACTTGCGCCTTTAATATACATAGTACAACTGAAGAAATACGTTTTATAAACTACTCTTGCCTGTAAATTGATGGAAAGTCCCTCTTTCAGATAATAAAACAAATGGAGGTTCCTGTTGTAGAAATGTTTGAATTCCAGGATATTTCACAGCATTTATGCGAGATATTCTGACATCTAGTTTTGTATAATACATCCATTTGGTTAGCCATAGTAAGTCCACTCCTGCACAATCTGTGCAGTCCGTGTTTGCTACAATATAATTGTATAATTTTGAGTATTTTCGTTTGGATACTTTCTTATTATTCTACGGTCGTTTTTCGGAAGATCCTTTCTCCGGGAGTTTTTATTCTTTGTATACTGATGAAGACTAGTCTGCTTTATCTTCAATAAGCGATCGGACCAATAGCGATTTTTTTTTGTCTGCTATATCTTTTTTCAGCGATCGGACCAATACCAAACGCGTACGGCGTGATCAAAGGTTATAAAAACACTTACAATACATTAGGAAACGGCAAACGTGAAATGTCGAGCCTCCGGATTATCATTATCTGGCCCTTTGAATTATGATACATTTAAATCTTCCATTATCGCTGCCTCACTCATTTATATAAATCTACATCTATACATAAATATGTATATATAAATAGAGTACAGAAATATTGAAACATTATATCTATATATTTATTTTAATGGTCACCAATGTTTGATGTGTCTTTTTTGAATTCTCACATGTCGGGTACACCACGTGTGCCCCCCTAAAATATTTCAAGTAAATTTAAAATACATAGAAAAGATGACTACAATACCAACCAACATATATGAGAATATAGTTATATTTTTCAGATATTTCTGAAAATTGTTGTTGATCCAAAGATATAAAAGGTTCCCACTCTGCTACGATGCAAGCAAGTTGACAAAGTAGTAGAAAATACTTCATGACCTTTTAGGAGATGATTGCATCGGACTAACTCTGATCTGATTGACCTCTGACAAGACACTGTATTCTTGTACGGCTCTCGTGATAACCATATTAAAGCTACTCCAATAACAATCACTCAATTATCTGGCATCAACTTTCTGTTCGGATTATTCACTATAATTCGACGCTAAATCACGACCTGTGATCAATTCTTCTAAATCTTCAATTAGTTTTTACCGTATTTTAATGCAATTTACAGCTTTAAGAAATTACATATCTTACAAATTCCATTGCTTTATATAACAGTCTATATTATTTTTTAACTTTACGTGTAATTAATTTGTCTCATTATTGCTGTATTATACTTCACACACTGGTGTAACTAATGAACTAATTGGCAGGCATCAAGTGAGGGATATCGTACGACATTCACGATAATGACAGTATCATATCTAAAACCTTGAATTTTGTGATTAAATTTTGATTTTCCAGACTCTTTTCGCTTATATTGTATGTGTAAATTTGTATTAATCATTTTCATACTATAAGAAGCAGTACACAAAATATCTTTTTGACATCAAAAGAAATTAAAAAATGTGATTAATAATAAATGATTATCAATTAATAATTTTTGACCGAAGGTTGAAGTACAGGGCAAGAGATGTAGCTCGCTTTTTTCGTCGCTCACAATTTGTTATGCTAATTTAAATATAGTTTATAAAAGTAATTTTAGAACACCATGCAGTGAATAAGAATAATAAACTCATTTTGAAAATATTTGTTAACAAACTCACACCTATGTCCTCTTTGCATAGAGGAAGAAGAGGATGAGATAGATGTTCTTCTAACATGCCCTATATATCACGACCTTGGATTAATATACTTCCACCCATTTGACAGTCCACCAGCAGAAAAAAACTTTTTACAGTGTATTAGCTAATGAAGATCATAGTTTATTTAATCCACGGTGTTTGTTTGTATATATATCAGGCATTCCAGAGGAGGGAAAATTATATATACTACAATAATCAGCCGTACGTTAATAAGGCATTATTTTTACACTACTGTATACTTTTTTTGCATGTATTGTATCTTTGGAATAACCATGGCCTATCAAATAAACCAAATAATTTTTCTCTTTTGTTATCGATTTGTCCTCGATACGTACACTTACGTGTACACTGCTAGTACAGTAGAGCTGGGTTTCGAATGAGTCAACAATCAGATTAATATCGTTTTATCAGAATCGCCTTTAAGCAGAAGTGATGAACCTTTTAGTACATGTGCTAAGGCGATGTACTGAGCAGATTGTCATAAAAGCCCCAAATTTAACACACGCTTACATTTTGATGTCCTGTATCAGATAAGAGGAGGACCCCATCGATTTTGACGCGTAAAATGGCCTTATGTGCATATTTCCAAATGGCCGCGAATCGAGCTTGTTCACACTAAATTTCAATTTGCTCTCCACATTTTGTGATATAATTTGCTTTCATGTATTCTATAATTGTGTCTCAGTATCTTTGGATATATTTCTGATGCTTATTTAACCCGACAAACCGCCCGAATTAGCACAGCTGAATTATCATATTCAAATATTGCCTTAAACAGGTAAAGTTATGTTTTCCATTATAACAGTTTATTTGACTGTACACACTACTCAATAGAAAATGAAATGAATCGGGCTTTAGGCCTTTAGGTGTGCACATATAGGCTAAACTGGGCCAGGATAACCTCCTGAGGATGGTGAGATGATTGAGATGACACTGTCCTCCAGACACAGGATTCGAAATTCGAGCCCTGGCGGTCTGAGGCCGAGCACGCTACCTCTCGGTCACGGAGGCACCCCACAATACTGACTTTCACACGTGGATGGGAAAGAAACATTTTTTGTTTCTTTCAAACCACCGAGACCGGGAACCGAACCCCGAACTCTGGCGTGAAAGGCAGCGGTGCTAACCACTACCCTAGGGCCCCCGCACACTAATCAATAGAAGTTAAGTTAAAATATTATGTAATCAATCAAATATCCGCCAATCTGGATAGCGAAATTCAAAGTGGTTGCCAACATTGTCATATTCAAATATTTAATTCAAGCTATAATCTTCGTGATCTCAGTTTATTGGAATGCCTATACTACTTAGTTTGAAGCTAAATAGAATGTAGATCTAAATTAATCACACATCCTCGATATTTTCGTTGTGCTTATGTAAGGCATTCTGCATTTTTTGACACGAACGCTTAAAGGTACTGTGTTTTTTTAGATACGATGCCCGCTCGTGAATTATGTGTAGGATTTCATTTAAATTTGCGATGAGAGTTCTTAGGAAAGTTTAACGATTATGATTAACACAAATGTATTGAAAATAAACTAAGTTTGCACTTTTTTACTTAAAATTGTTGGTGTGAAATAACATTTTACACTATCATCAGTTTTCTTAATCAACATAAAAACAAATAGGTACAAAGTACATAATGTAGGTCTAGCTCATTTATTCTCATTTTATAGGAATTATATTATAATATACCTTCTTGTCCAGCTGAGATGCAGATTCCGGGGATAATGAACATTTTACGTTTGAAACTTAACATACTTACGCATAATCCATCTTAAATTCCAGTTATATCAGCCACTGGATTGGTAAAAAAGCATCATAAATTTAGGGAGAGCCAATTTATTATAAAATTACATAAATAGATTTGGAGCTTTCACTACTGTAATACTTTTGAATCCACCAGACGGGGACAGCTCAAGCTCTATGTAGAATACATATAGAGATAACACATCATAAAGAGAAAACAGAAATCAATGTGTATATCACAAGCTTATAGCAGGCATATCTTCGTGGACATAACTTAACTTCATGCACTAGTACATAAGTTGGTTTTTACGGGAAAACCAAGCAGTAAACCCTTGGCAATGCTATTAAGCATGATTACATGTATATTCTTCCTATATGCTAAGACATCCGATGGAAAGAATCGAATCGAGAGGGCGAAAGGCGGGGACAGATACGCATCAATGAGTTTCAAAAATGCCATAAAAGGGAAAAATAATTGTTTTATGTTATCTTGTGTGCTAACCGTGTTGCAAATACAAATCCCCATCAGAAAAAAACTACTTTTTACAGCACCCTCAACGGGGGATTCTCCTGTGATATGATGTTCATGATGTCATGAGCTGTTTATGAGCAGACATGAACAGTTCATGAACAGCTCAGCAATGTTCTACAATGGAGTTCATGAACTGTTTTCTTTAAATGTTCATAAACAATTTCAAGAGCAGTTCATGATCTTTTTATGAAAAAATCATAATCACGAAATGTTCTTGAAAAGGACTAGAAACATTTCATGAACACTTGATGAATTATTCATGAACATAGCACATTTTAAGTAGTCTTCAAATGCTCACACAATATTTCATGGGAAAATCATGATTTTGCTGAGTGTGTTCATGAAATATTCTTGAAATTTTCATGTATATTCTTCATGAGCACAAAATATTCCTGAAATTATGCTGATCCAAATAATATTCACGAGCACAGTGACGAAACTTTTTTCAAGAAATATCTGTGAACATTAAATGGCCAGGGCATTTCATGACTAATTCATGAACACTATTTACTGGAATGGTTCATGAATAGTTCAAGTCACACATACATCACACTCACATGAATAGTTCATGAGCAGTTCATGTGAATGTGGTATCTTTGTGGCATGAGCTATTCATGAACCATTCCAGTAAATGGTGCTCATGAATTAATCAATAACTGTCCTGGGCCATTTAATGTTCACGGACATTCTTTGAACAGTTCATGAGCGCTTTTGTGAGCTGCTTATGAAAAATTAATGAATACAGTTCATGAACAGTCCAGGATATTTCAAAGGAAGTTCATGAACTGCTCACTAGCATCTCACAGGGGATGCACCAGACCATGTGAAAATGTGAACACATCACTGTCATGTCGCTATGAAGACGTTCGTGAATCATGCTTCAAATCGCTGACATATATTGAGGACAAGATAACATGTTGATGCGAGCCACACAATGAACAGTAGGTAATATCTGGTGAGGGAATTAGTCGTTTGTCGACCGAACATTGAAAATGAGAGATACTGAGCATTATTACTGGTGATGAAAAAGAAAATATGATTACTTGATACACATGCTCGTATACGAGTTCCTATGTATATATTTATCAGCGTGCATATACTTACAATTCTTATGAATAACATTTAGAAACTTTGAGCTATGTAGTGTAAATACAGCAATACAATAATTATTTCGTCGGGACTGCGCAACTTATCTTAAACAGTCCTCCTCCAATGGCTACATATCAGGATGGACATATCTGGCAGAAGACATTAAATGTTTATCATAAATTCCCTAATCCACATGACTGGATGGCGAAAAACAGGAGATACACGGGTGCATATACTGGAACTTTTATATGCGAAAGTTTGGAATTATGTCACCACAGCATCACCATATATAGCTGGCTATTTAAACAAAGATAATAATGTAAGGCGAAATGTTGCCCTATGCAGACTTGTAGTAAACTAACGGTATTGTGTATGTTTTTGTTGAAAATTCTAAAAATCGGAGACCCGTCACTTTAAATGTGAAGCCTCGTCTTTTAGCTATTATAAACTTGAATGCTTAGATATGGTATATATAAAAATGATAAGATATTATTGAAGAAGAGGCAAAATATGCCAAAATTGACAATTTTAGTGAAATCACAAGATGTAATCATAATATTTTCATTCCACTTTGCTCATGGCAGCCATTTTGAAAGTATGCAGATTATGATAATTTACGGGTTTGGATACATAACGTTTTATCTTCAATGGGGAAATCTTATGAATATGATGTTTGCGGCCATTTGAATTCCGTTATTGTAATTTGGGCGGTTTTGGGCTTATATAATAATCATAAATATATTCAAATATACTAAGCTACAGTTACACGAGTCATATGAGTAAATAAAATCACAAATATATTTTATACGACTTAGGAGATGACAAGGCACCCGTGTCGAAATCTGTCGACTATGGTGGATTTTTAGACCATAGGAGCTGTACTATTTAGGAGAATGTCAGAATTGTAGCGGACTCTGATCCGGTAGCGTGTGACTCGTAACATTAAATAATTGGTAGCTTTGGCAGCGTGCCTTTCTAATTATTGTCTTTACGAGAGGAAAGGGTGTTGATTAATTTTATCTATTCCATATATCATAAGCTGATCATATTTCTAATTACTGATATCATCGGATTTAATCGAGGAAGCCGTAAGCCAAGGACAAATCAACCATTGAAGCGCTGAAATACATGTATGTTTTATATAAACCAATTTGAAATTATCATAAATGTCTTAGTTAATTTAAATATCTATGTCATGGGTCTTCGACCATTATATTCATTGTTAATTATTTTAGTGCGAGGATCAACTTTAAACGTCTATAGTCAGTCTCCACAACGCTAGATATGTAAACTGATTGTCATTCGCATTGATTTGCTTCAATGAAATGCCCAGTACAAAATTGAAATATCAAGCAGTCCGTCCATCCCATCCATTCATCCATCCATCCTCACTTCCATTCATCCACCAACCCATCCAGTACATCCCGTCCATCCATTCATCCAGCCATCCATTTCAGCTCTAAATAGCGAAACCCAAGTTTCCATCCTGCCTGCCTGCCCGTCCGCCTGCCCGCCCGCCCGCCACTTCGCTTGCCTGCCTGCCTACAGGTACTATACTCACATCATTTCTATTCATTTACATTGAGTTGGGAATTGCGACAGAAATTTACATCGAAAGATGAGGATAAACAATGAAAGGAGGGAAATGGTAGCAATGTTAAACATCACAATACACACACATCTGTTTTTAAATTTAGCCCTTCGGGTGACAAGCGTGACTAAGATGTTTCTTTGGGACCGGCCTCCGGCCGGTATCCTATTAAATTTATTCTGCCTGAGTTTGTGTCCTATTTAGGTGAAAGAGGGGTGCTGTGTGTGGGAAACGGCTCACATTTCTGTACACCAGTCCCTATGAACATATAACGTTTCAGGTCAGTAGGTTAATAAGTATTTTTGTCTCTAACAAGTGTTCAAAAAAAAAATGGCCACGGTTATATTTGTGGTTAAGCACATAAAGGGTTTTGGCTGGTTGGAATAATGTTGGTCCAGCGTCGCAGACGGTGTCCCAGCATTACATCAGCATTGTGCCAATGTATCGTGTTATCTGATGTTTCTGGCGCCGGGATGTTAAAGCGTCACCAGCATATTGCAGCAGTCTAAAACTTCCGTACAATTACTCAATGCTGTTTCAATAAATTTCCAGAAAAGGAATACAAATATAAACACAAATGTAAGCACAGTGCTGTTAAGTGTTTCTGTGACCTAAACCTAGTAATTAACCATATTTAAAAGAAAGATATCGTCGGCTTAGAATCAAAAGTGCGTATCTCCAAAATTGACAACTTTGACTTTTTCAAATTTTCTGAAAATATACTAGAGGGGGCACCTTGAGAAAAAATATTGGTTGCCATGGCAACGTTGCTACGTGCCTGTGGCCGTTTTTCATAAATGCGTATCTCCAACTGCTCAATTCGCAGAGATTCAAAAAAGCCTATGTACAGGATCTGAAGAATCAAAAATTCGCATCTGTCATTTACGGAGAGTCATAATTGCGTATGTCCATTTATGTGTGTAATGTGGACATAGGCAGTGAAATATGAATAATCAAAAGTGCCTATGATGTGTAAGGATTCGCGCGAGTTTGTAGCAAAATGGCATGACAAAATTATAATGACCATTATCTTCATTCTGATTCAATGAATAAACATTGTACTCATTTATAAAACACGAAATTACCGGGATTTAATTCATACACAGGATAGTCATGCATTCGACGATGAATTGCCTCATCTGTAGTTGTGGTTTGCATACCCCTTGTAAATTTCACACACAGGTGCCTTTTCATCTCCTAAATCATATAAGAGGAACACCCCCACATGATTTTGACCTGTAAAATGTCCTAATTTGCATATTTCAAAATGGCCGCAAAGTAAAACTAAAATGTTTTTTTTTGTTCACATCAAATCTCGATTTGTTCTCCGTATTTTGTGATTTTATTCAGGCTACTTCCATGACTCGTGTAACTGAATCTTAGTATAATATTTAGATATATTTATGATTATTCTACAAAATGGCCTCAAACAGCATGTGCAAATGATTTTCTTCATTGAAGATAAAACGTATGTAACCAAACACGTGAATTATCCTAATCTGCATTTTTTCAAAAATGGCCGCCATGAGAAATGTGGAATAAAGATATTGTGATTACATCTTGTGATTTCACGAAAATTGTCAATTTTTGGCATATTTTGTATCATCGTCAATAATATCTTATCCTCTTTATACCATATCTAAATATTCAAATTTATAACCGCTAACAGGCCATCGAGGCTTTACTTACAAAGTAACGGGGCCCCGATTTTTAGAATTTTCAACAAAAACATACACAATAGTGGGCCACCAATTTCGCCTTTAGTCAGGCCTACAGAAAGTGCGCAAATTCCAGATAGCTTTAAATAGCCAGCTACATATACAGTGATGCTGTGGTGACACAATTCCCCCCTGAAGTCTCTTATTCTACCCCCTAATTTAAATAACAACTGGATGACGGCGGTGATTAGCCGATCGCGTCATGTGACAGGCTGAACCACTCTTCGATTGGTCGGGGGTAGAATACAACACCTGGACCGACATGCCTGCTACGAGCTTGTGATATACACATTGATGTTTGTTCTCTCCTATGTGATGTGTTATCTCTCCTATATATTCTACATTAAACTTGAGCTGTACCTGTCTGGTGGTTTCAAAAGTATTACAGTAGTTAAAGCTTCAAGTATATAAATTGGCTCTCCCTGACTCTCTGAGGCTTTTTTACCAATCCAAAGGCTGACATAACTGGAATTTGAGATGGATTAATAATAAGTATCTTAAGTTTCAAATGCAGTATGTTCATTATCCCCGGAATCCACATCTCAGCTAGACAAGAAGGTATAATATAATATATTGCGTATAAAGGAGAATAAACGAGCTAGACCTACACTATGTACCGTGTACTAATATTATGTACTTATAATAATTAACAAAACTGATGATGGTGTAAAATGTTATTTACACCAACAATTTTAGGTAAAAAAGTTCAAACCTAGTTTGTTTTCAATACATTTGTGTTATTCATATTGTTAAATTTTCTTAAGAACTCTTATTGCAAATTTAAATGCAATCTCACACACAGTTGACGAGTGTTTTGTGCGGGCATCTTATATAAAAAAAAGTACCTTGATGTGTTCATAATTTACATAATTATAACAAAAATATCGCGGATGTTTGATTAATTTCATAATATTTAGTTTCAAATTAAGTAGTGTATACAGTCCAATAAACTGTTATCATGAAGATTATGGTTTGACCTAACTTTTAAAATATGATAATGTTGGCGGCCATTTTGAATTTCGTTATTCAAATTGGCAGATATTTGACTACTTACATTATATTTTAGCTTCAATTGAGTGGTGTCTACAGTCAAATAAACTGTACAAATTAAAATTATAACTTTAATGAAACATCTGAGTATGATAATTCCGCTATGCTAATTCGGGCGGTTTTCGGGTTAAATAAGCATCAGAAATATATCCAAAGATACTGAGACACAATTATAGAAAACATAGAAGGAACTTGAATCACAAAATGCAGAAAACAAATCGAGATTTCTTAAACAAACCCGATTCAATTTGATTTCGCGGCCATTTTGAAACATGCAAATCAGGCCATTTTACGGGTCAAAATTGATTGGAGTGTTCCTCTTATATCATGCAAGACATCAAAATGTACACGTGTGTGAAATTTGGTGCTTTTATCACAATCTGAACTCCACATCGCATTACCACCTGTACTATTGCTTGTACAGTAAACGAAAAGCATGAAATATAGTTATTGTTAAAGATTTGTAGCTCTGTAGCTCTTGTGTGTTATACGCTGAGATCGCTGTTTAGAGTTTAAATTTTTGACTTGCCGATTCAGAATGTGTCATAACATAAAAGAAAAAAGTTATAATGATGATTTCAAGCAGTTAAAATCTGTTCTGCCTCGGGATGTTTATGCATTCAACGATCGTTTTTTAGAGTTTAAAGTTTTGATTCCGTCTGTGGGAAGAAATACAAATATGACTGACGAGTACAAAATCGTATTCATGTGTTCATGCATGACTGTGTCATGTAGCGCAGGACAATTTGGTTGTTGTTAATTTTCTTTAATAAAGTTAGACTCTGCAATAGATACATACTTTGAATTGACTGAATAAACATGATAAAAATATCTTTTTTTTTAATACTTAAAACGTAACTAGTATTAGAAGTACGGAACTTGGTGCATGTACTACATGTATGTCTATCTACATGATCTGTTCTACATGATTATCGTGGAAATACTTGAATCGTCATCACGGTGTGATCTTGAAGTGACTCGCAAATAAAAACAATGTTTCAAGTCCATTTTCAGTCTCAGCCCCATCCATCAAGAAATGTTCTCCTAATAACAGTAAGTCTTTTTTCTAAAATGTTTGAAAGCATATATTTTGGTCAGGCTTTTCCTACGTAGCCCTTCTTCTTGCTCTGACAATATACGAGGAACATGACTTAATGGGGGTTTGGGGCTTATAGAACCTTTTGTGCCAGACGCTAGGTGGAATGCAGTTCCGAGGGCATGCCCTCCTACCCGGGAAAATGTGAAATATAAAGGCCTTTCTCCTGAATTCTAGCGCTTTTTCGTACCCAATTCAGATTCAGCAGGCCATCAAAATTGTTGTTCTGCGACCCAAGAGGACACTACCCCCCCCCCCCCCCCTGTGTACATACACCCTTGCGTTATATGGAGCTGGTCCTTCCGACACACACTAAATAATTTGTTTCGATTGGTTTTTTAATGTGTTTCTCAATCATAAGGTTTCCAAAAATATCGTAATCCTAACGTTTTTCAATGGTACTGCTTGGTTGGTATTATTGCCTATCTCCACCAATCAGTGTCAATGTCGTCATGCACAAATTGCCTATCTCCAATTTTTCGTCCTTACAGCGCGACAAATCAATTTCTATTTTAAAAATAGTTACCATGATAATTTAAATCGTAATGGTCAGGTTTGTGTGAAATTTGACAGAGAAAACATTAAAATTGCAAATATGCTGAAGTTTTTTGCTTCTCCTGAAAAATTAGCATTTTGGAGATACGCACTTTTGATTCTACGCCGACGATATGTAGTATATTAATTTTAAATATTGTATATATTAAGAGATCCTGAATCGACACAAAACTAACTTCATTTGAAACGGTATATCACAAAACTAGCGTATTTAGTGTCAAAAATGTGGTTCAACAAACCTAGGGAAATGTGAAGTCTAAAATCGCATGCTTTCGCAAAAAGACCTTTCTAACATTTTACATAAAAAACACAATTGGATAAAATTAAATAAAAATTCACTTAAGACCATTTTTTTCAATAATAAACGTATGATTTTAACATTTTTGGGAACTTTAACAGTATATACCTGTTATTTTTAATAATCAGAATGCATTATCCGCATGCATATTTCCTACTCATAGCGACTGTTACCATGTAAATAAAATTAGATATCACTTTATCAACCCTTAAAGACCTGAAATACTTTTGCATAAACTTTTGGAAACCAAATAAAAGGGTTATTTTCAATCGTCATAAATGTCTTAGTTAGCTCTATCCGCTTCATTTGAATACATATGCTAATGTTATGGGTCTACAGCCATTATAAATATGTGTATCCTTAAAGTGCGGGGATCGCCTTTAGACATCAGAATCTGCCAGGTCCATCCCTGCGCCGTAGATGGGTCAATAGATGTAACTATAATATTTTGCCATATCATGAGCGCACATCTAATTCTATCTCATACCATATTTGTTATTTGAAAGTATGGAAATAAAAGCAGATGAAAAAACAGAGAAAAAGGTCCTATAAACGTAATTTCTATCTTTTAGCAAGGAATCTATACATTCGTTTAGGTATACTCCAGCATCGTTTGTCAAACTGCGACTCATTTGCAAGCCATGACATTGTGCGTATGTCGATCAGTTTTGGTCTGATCAGTCAAAAGTAAACTTTAGTCGTTGACCTGACATTTACATTTCCTAATCTAAATGAACACCATTTGAATACACCAATAATTTTATCAAATTGGTTGACCTCATTAGATGACATAGAGTAACCTACAGTGACATAGTTTAAGCATCAGGTAGTGCGAAAGAAGTAGGATTAAACTTATCAAGCTAATAAAAATATATCCAGCACAGAATATTGATCAAATGTGGCCGGGTACTTTTCTTATTTATCAACCAAAAATGTGCGAAAAGACGGACACTCACCGAAAATTGTTTATCGCCTATTATGTTTTTTTTTTCATGTTTTGATGCAACCTTTATGATTCCTAGAGCCACAATGCCTATGTAATTAGAAGCAGATCTGTCTCCTAAAGACAAGAGCTCTTCAAAGTATTCTAATTACCAGACTTTGCTTAGTTTATACCATTTCATGGACCACCACCATGAATCCCGCATGCTGTATACTAGTTCTTTATAGTCTCTCGATATTTAATATAGGAGAAAATACAATGATTCGACATTTGGAGGAAGAAACACTTGAAGATTGGATAGGAAAACACGA